>CM047874.1:6904065-7136199 GCA_026212405.1 Petrea volubilis | reverse complement strand
GTGGATGCAACAACACCAATGCAACAAAATGTTAACATAAAGCGCACCTATAGGATTTCTTACCCACTGAAATCCTCATTTACTGTATCTTCAATGCACCTCTCTCTTTGTCGGGTGTACATTCACATCAATGTGCTCAGGTGGCAATTTGATTGAAATGTAGATGAAAGGTTTGGATGCCTTTGGCAACGTTGCAGCATAAACAATTTCAATTGCCCGCTTTAGAGCACCACATTCCACCAGTCTATCTGAAAAGGAGAATATAAAAGAAGGAATAAATAATAACCAAAAAACTCACTGTCTTGATGGATAGACAACTTCACTGTAAATATTTCCAGAACATGATCAAGCGCTTCCAACTTGCCAGGATGCAAAGCAAACAAAATAGAAAAAATAAAAGTAGAAATAAAAATAAAATAAGTGTTTGACAGATTGAGAGAGAGAGAAAGCATATGGGCTCTTGTTACAAGATGAATGTGGAGTAAGTTATTGCTACAACAATATGCCGAATTTAGCCTACAAGCATCAAGTCTGAGATTGTTCCCACACCCAATTGGGAAAATAACTAATAGCTAACATTCTGACCTACAAGCAGCACAGAAGACTTTATCAAGAATACAGAATACTTTAACTGAGAGCAAAATGTAAAGGACCGCGTTAACTATCCCAAGGAAGAATCAAGGAGCAAATACCTACCATTGATGAAAAGCACCATTGTTATCTTCTTGGAGATGTAATTGGAATTTGAAATAAAACCGCCCATTTGAAAAATTGAACCTGAGGGATCATCATCTGAAGCTTCTACCTCCATAAGATTTTGTGCAACTGAGACCCCGTAAACAGATCTGATTGCATCAAGCCTTGAGGATGTAGCAACTGACTGAACATCTGCTCTAGCAGCTCCATGCTGAGAGAAACATATATCCCAGAAATACATAATTCTGATTTAGGAAAGGATAATACAGAAGTGAACCTCGTCAATAGACAAACCTTTCTGCAAGAGAAGTTCAAACTCATGTGATGGATGGCAAACCGACAAATTAGATCAACTATTTTTGGGTAGTCGTCCGCAGCATTCTGAAGTGTCTTCCTCCGAGCAGACATGTTATAAAATAAATTTTCAATCTGCCAAGAAGAAGCAAATTGAGCAAAAGCAAGAGGTTATCAAAATTATTATAGGTTAAATCCTGAAAATAAACATGTGCAGGTGACTCTTTGGGTAGCCAGCCTAAAGAAAATTAGTATCTCAAACAATGCAACCAAAAGATTAAATCATACAAGCGTCAACTTTATAAGAAGCTGTCCCTTACAATAGAAGTGAATTCATATTGCTCGTTCATAGCATGCTTTCATATTGCTCGTTCATAGCATGCCTTCTTGTTTTCTGTTTAATTCTCATCATCAAGTTAAGCATCAAGTTCTTTCTATTTTTCTGGAAACCATTACCCAATGCATCTTGGATTTTAAAGGTCAGAAATCAGTGTTCAACACAGACAATTAGAAACCACGGCATCAAAAAGTTAAGATGCATACCATGATCTGAGTGCCTTTAACAGCTGCGCATGCTTTTGGTTCATGCTGCATCATACCATCTTTATAAGTTGCCCTAACATAGAAGAATATATGAATACCAAGATATTGAGTTACATTGATTTTGTAACTATGACTGGGATGTAAAGAAAGAAAAGACTCTCAAACATCCAAGAACCAGAAAAAGCGAAAGTCTAAAGAAACCAAATATTGCCGAAAGGATTTTTAGAAATGGCCTTATGGGCATGAAAGTATATGTACCAACAATCTATGACAGAAATAATGATTCGGTATGAATTATCCAAAAACTTAGAATCAAACAAAGTTGACTAAAGTAATAACTATGACAAACAAAGAATAAATAAACCAAAAGGAAGAGATGAAAAAGAGTTGAATGGAGTTGAAATAAAGGATAGATGTTACACTTCACAAAGCATTGTGTTGCGATAGTAGACTCGCTTAAAAAGAAAAATTCCGACGATTTAGATGGCACAAGTAGCATACAGTTGGAAACAACATTCACCCCAGAACTGAATGCAAGAATGGATTGACACAAACAGATATACATGATGTAAGCATGCCAGCTTTCTGCTTTCCTTTTTCTGGATGAAATTATTGCGAGGAAACATATTGAAACAAGAAGTAAGCAAAATACCATTACCTGTATCCATGCAACTGACCCTTGGTAATAGTGGTGACTGTCACATGACCAACATATGTCATACTTGCCAAGGCCTCACCTCTAAAACCCATTGAATTGATAGACATTAAGTCCTCAAATTTACTTAGTTTAGAGGTTGTATGCCTTTCGCATAATATTGGCAGATCTTCATACTGTGCAAAAGTAGGAATAAATAATTAATTTAAAATTAATAAATGCAATTTTCATAGCAAGGAGGGAAAGCTTAATCCAGAAATGAAGCTCTAAATGGCCGTTGCTAACTTTCCCCTCCCATCACCCCCATTTCACTTTGTAACTACACAAAAATGCATGTAAAAGGCGTAAGTTGTGATACGTATATGATCTTAACGTGGTCTAACAGAGATGTCTTAATCAAAAGACAATGTGTTTATATTTATAGGAAACATAATAGAAGAGCATTAAAATGACTTATTTTTTGCTCTCGTATAACTTCATGTGTAATTAGAAGTCCGTTTACTTATATTAATGTGCTCATGACTGCATTTCTACATGTCATCCGGAGATACAATCTACATTTATGCTGAAATAGCCTACGGTCTTCTTTTTTTGTTTTTTGTTTTTTTTTTTTGATAAGGTAAATAGCCTATGGTCTTTGTGTGAGAGAAATAGCATTGAAATTCGGGGCTTAATGCTAAACAGGCAAACAATAAATTCTAATACGTTTCCATGGTCAAATTTTTTCATGCTGCCAAAACCTCATAATATTATGTCACCATGAAACTCAAAATTATCATACCCAAGACATTCATCAAGTTTCTCCTAATCTTATTTTCGTTCCTGTTCCAACTTGCAAGTTGCAAAGAAAAAAGAAAAAATTAAGTACGTCTACTTTTCCTTTACGCACAAAGAGATATAAATAAAATAATGCACAATCCTCATCCCATATCCAATTTTAACTCTGAAATCCTACGTTATCATGTACATGCAAAATGTAAATCAAAGGATGCACTTCATCAATATGACCATACTCACTTGGAACTCGACTATCCCGAAAATAACTATAAATTATCACATGCAGAAACCACATTAGCACACAAGCACATGCTTAAGTGTGTATAGGCGCAAGAAAACGTCAATACCCGAATCCCATGGCCGTCATCGGAGACTTGGATGAGTTTGAGGCCACCATCCTTAACTAAGACGGAGATAGAGGTGGAGTCAGCGTCGATACTGTTCTCGATTAGCTCTTTCACGGCGGAGACTGGCCGTTGGATGACCTCACCGGCTGCAATTCTGTTCACCACCGTTTCATCCAGCCGGTGGATTCTAGGTGGATCCTTGGGAATTGTATCGGGGGTGAATCCATCCATATCCATTTGATTAGTGGTTTCAATTTCCATTTCCATGGGTGAGAATCAAGAAATAATAGGGTTTTGAAATTTGGGGTTTTGTACTTCTGACATTTTAGAGAGGAATGATGAATTTGGCGCCAGAGAGAGTTGTCTGACTATGATTTGGGCCTCTCTTTGGGCTTATGTTCTTAATGAGGTCCAAATATGATAAAATTCGATATTCGATAAAACAAATAACAAAATAATTAAACTAGGAAAAAAATTAAGAATCTAAAATCAAATAAATTAGAAAAAAAAAACAATGAATTGCATAAAAATTAATTAGAAAGAATTTTCAGAGGGCTAGTCGGGATAGGTTCAAAAAACATGCTTGTCAATGCATGTTTTTTTTGTCAGTTTTTTTTTTTTTTGTGTAAAATAAAATAGTTTTGGCCTTTGAATTTAGTAATAAAAATACTTTAAAACGTAATTTTATGAGCTTCTTTTTAAATCAAGTAATTTTTTGGCGTTTGGATTTAGTAATTAGAAATTTTTTGTATGGTGATTTTATGAATTTTTTTCTTAAAAAAAAAAAAGAATCAAGCAGTGTTGGAATTTAGTAACTATAAATGCTTTGAAATGTTATTTTGGATCCATTTGAATGGGCTTAAAAAAAAAAGTATTTATCGAATCCTATTTTTCACAATAGTTTTTTTTTGATAAAAAACCAAGCAATTTTAATTAAAAGTGTTTTGAAATATACTTTTATTAGAAGCTAATCCTAAAAAAAAACCATTTTTTGATTTTATTTTTCTGGGTTCTGATTTTTCTAAAAATTCATCCAAATACATTTTTTTTTTGTTACTCTGAAATATATTTCTTTTTTAAAAAATAAGTATTTATCCTCTAAAAAAACTTGATTTTTTTTAAAAGTCCATTTAAACACAATTTTTTTTTACTCTGAAGTTTTTTTTAAAAATAAGTATTTATCCTCTAAAAAAACCCATCAAAATAGACATTTTATTTGAAACTACTCTAGATAACTTTCAAACACAAATTTTTTTCACCTATGTTTTTTTTTTCTTTACAAAATAAGTACTTTTTTGTCAAAAAAAAAAAAACTCATCCCAATGGACTCAGAATGTTTAGAATAACGTATTTCATTGAATTGAAGGCAACCAAAAATATAATTTTGAAGGTATTTGTCAATGCTATTTATTTACATAATTGTTGATTTAATTAAAATAATACTCTTAAGATCTGAATTTGAATCCTTAACAAAACGGAATACTTCAATTTCATATTCATTTAGTCTTTTGTAAATGTTTATAATCGAATTTGATTCTTCAAATGGTAACCCTTCAAAATTAAAATTTTGATCAGCAGATTTGTACCCAACTCATGGACAGCCCTAATACAGTATAATCAAAATAATGCCATTTACTTGATTTAAGGCGTTCGCGTACCTTCTGATATTTTGTGTCACATTACTAGACGGAATTGTCTCAACAAATAATAATCACGTAGCATAGTTACAACTTACAACACAAAATGGAAATTGAAGAAGGGAAGAAATTGCTGCAGAACTGAAGTAGAGCAGATTAGCTCAACCCATTTGATATTTTATAGGCGAAATGAAATTTTTGACAAGGCAAATACAGAACATCTAACCAGTAATTGTCTCTACAGATGGTGTGACAACACCTTTTGAAACAAAGCGTAGAGCCGTCATTACATCTAAAATCCGGATCGCGCATCGACAGATGGATTCGCCTAAGAGTGCCGCTTAGGATCATCATCCTCCTCCTCATCAGAATCACCACTCTCTCGAAATCTTGGATTTTTCTCCTGTAAAGCGAAATAGCAATTGGCTGTCAATATCCACAAAACAGCAGCTCTCCAAATTCCAATGGCAGTATTTTCTTCAAGTAAAATAATCTAAAGGATATAATAAGGTCGCTTCTAATGTTTGAATTAGCATAATCCAGAACGTTCTTGACACCTTAGAAGTTAATCCACAACTCAAAGTAGCAATACAAATATATCATCTAGACAGGAGAGAAAGTTGAAATCGAAATGGAATGGAAGTAGATAAACTTCAGAAAGGGAAATTGCAAAGGCAAGTTGTGCATGTGAAGAAAAATAGCCAATAAAACTTACAGGTCTGGATTCAGCATCTGGATTTCTCCGATATACATAATCTGACTTTCTCCTAGAGTAATCTGGCCCCCTGCGATCGTCTTCTCTGTGTCGCTTGCGATAATCTGTTTTTCCAAAAATAAGGCATCCGTTAATGAAGACTATAACCAGCAAAAACGAGCATAGTACCTCCTCCATGCAAATAAATGTATCCTGCAAAAACGAGCACAGTACCTCTCCCATGCCGGTGCGAGCCCCCCTGACCATAATTTCCACCATGTCTACCATCTGCAAGAGTTGAAGATTAGCTCCCAATGCACAGATATAAACACTCAACAACTTATATATGTTACTCATTTGCCTTAAATCAACGGCTATAACCATTCATTTAATTATGCAGACAAAGACATCTAGACCAAGAAAAAGGACTTTCCAAAAGAGCTATCAACTTTCCTGTAGAAAACTAGATTGATTGTACAGATTGGCAAGTAGTTTGAACCACAAGCTCACGCATGAACGCAACCCCAAAGGAGCCCCGGAACGCTCACTTGGGATAATAAAATTAACTACTCCAAGCACAATGCATAATGTGATAGAGATCAAACATTAAAAATAAAAAATAAACCCATTGCACATTCAAAAGCTCTCAAATCAAAAGCCATATGTATGATTTTTTCAGTGCTACAAGCTAGATGATCCTAATGTGTTTCAAAACGCTTCTCAACAATATCTGGAAGAGAATAAAACTTCACTGAACAACCAAGAAAATAAAAATAATTTAGATCGTGCTGCACATTTAAAGATAAACATATATGAATAAATAAACCCTGAATCAGGGAACTTGGTATTCCACCTGTGATTGAAAATCAAAGACAAAGTTGTATAATGACTTACAGTGAGGTGGCATAACAGGAGGGAACGAGCCTAATGAACCAGCGCCATAATCGTGGCCATAATCAGCACCATAATCCACTAACTGTCTCTGTGCTTCCAACTCTTTCTGGACTAATTTACCATAACCGCCTCTACGTATGACTAATTAAGGAAATTAGAAAAAAAATCAGGCCGCTTAATTTACACATAGAACTTAAACAACTCTAAATGGGAAGGTCTACATGATGTTCTTCCCATACTCCTATGAGATAACGTACACAAACAAGACATCAATTACAGAACACCCAACTGAAGATGGGGCTGGGAGACATGATGTGAAGAATACACAGAAAATGCACAACAAGAAGGCCAGTCACAAGAGAGACAGCGTGCAGATTAATACCAACTTATTCAAAGAGGATAAATGAAAATCAATAAACGTGGTCCAGATGCAGTGCTGACGTTTAGACAATGAAATGTTCCAGTGCAATATGATTTACTTGCATCTATATATGGTAGGTTGAAATCATGACAAAGTGTTCGCATTCAAGAAAAGGAAAAACACTTTCAAATGATAAAAAAAACCCAATGTTATAAACTCAGCAGGAAAAGCCATTAACCAAATCAATGTAAGAGTAATAGAGACATAAGAAGGATATCTGGATCATAGTCTGTACGATATTCATCCCGCACCTGACAAACAACACATAAATCAGATAAAAAGAACTGGACTGGTAAGTTTCAACAAATTTTACATGATGCATCACCTGCCCACCACTTCGCCCACGGCCCCATTGCCTCCCTTCTTGAAAGCCCCAATCAAAGTCAACACGAATAGGACGATCATCAAGAATCGTCCCACTAATATATTTCACAGAATCTTCTGCATCTTGTCTCGAGTAATACCTAATAACCGCAGTTCAATTCATAAAAGTCAGGACTACCATTATAACCATAAATCCTGAAGCAACTGCAAATAACTTCCTAAAGGGATCACTCATATACCCTCACATTTTTACATATGAAACAAACAAAGGTTGTAAAAAGGTAAACAGTATTAGGCTCCTATTCATTTGAAAAACCTCCAAGAATTATAAATAAACAAAAAAACAAAGAAACATAGAACTAGTAAAGGCTCACAATATGAAGCAGAACCCACAAGGGGTTTTGGTGTTCTTATCCAAACCCATGATTATCTTTTTAATCTCTCCAGCTCGAGAGAACAGTTCATAAACTTGCTCCTCCGTCGTGTAAAACGACATGTTCCCCACATAAACAGTCACCGAGTTCTGTAGCGCCTCATCAAATTCTTCCTGCGTCCCAGGAAACCTTCTATCCCTATACGCAGATAGCTTGTTCGGGTCCTAACACAAAGAAAAACCAACCAAAAACAGTGAAAAAAAAGAAACCCCACCAACAACCTCCGCTAACCAACCCCAAGCTCTTAAACACAAGCTGGAAAAAAAATCCAGAACACCTTACAGGAAACAATAATGCAATAACTTTGAAGGGTAAATACACCATTAAAACAGCTTAAATGCTCATCTAAAACCTGATTTAGGCACAAATTTGAACATTAATGTATAAATTCAAACTGCGAGTTAACAAGCAATTCAGTTTCTTGGCAGTTTCTTGGCACCAAATACAATAAACTATACTCCAGATAAGCAGAATTTACCTTGTAGAGGGATGCCATTAGAAATTTCCACTCGAGAAATCAAAAATTTTGTATTTTCAAGCAAGAAAATTGAAGAAAAAACGAAGCCCTAAAATAAGCTTAGGAGCCGAGAGCGGATATTTTAAACGGGTCAAAATAAATAAGAAGTTTGGTAAATGGGTTGGCCCATCAAGTCACAGCTGATCAAAATATGGGTCATCCAGTACTATGTGCTTTAAACACAGCTTGGCCCGATTAATGAAATGGGTTGGGCCTGCCACAGGTCAATTTCAACTCTTTCATTTTTCTTTTTCTTTTTTTTTTCTCTAGAAACTGCCCAGACAAATTACTTTGATGCCCTCAAATAATTGTGGGAAATTACATTTTAGTGCCCTGAAGTTCCAAAACGTGGTATAATCTGTGATTCTCGAAAGTAAGACTAACCATTTTTTTTGGGATCTAGTGTTTTTCTCTATTCATCAATTTCGTCAGACTTTGATTCTCTATACATAATCAATGATCTGAATGTTTCTATTATGAATTGTACTTATGATTATTATTAAAATGAAATAAAAATATGAAAAGCTCGCAAGCTGGCTCATGAGCTTTTGAATAACTATATTTGAGCTCGAATTCGGCTCATCAAAACGATCAAACTCGAGTTAAGCTTTAATCAAGCCGACCCTTCGAACTCATGCGCTAGTTTGGCTCTTCTTACATCCAATCCCTAGTTCATGACCAAACAAAACTAGATTATTTGATTAAAAAAAAAATGAAAAGGGAAAACATTGATGGTTAAATTCTAGACAGACACTCTTATATCCATTCTTGTTAATAAAGTTTTTTTCAAGATAATTTTTTGAATAACCTACAATTCAGTAGGTGAAACTGATTTCTCACTTAAATAAAATGGGTTAATTACAAAAAAAACCCCTTAAAAGTTTGAGTTATTTGTATAAAATCGTATGTTGTATGACAAATTACAAATACCATTAGTATTTAGTTTTACATTACAAATCCCAAAGTTAATGAACTATGGATCCCATAGTTAACGAAATATGGCATATACATTAAAACGAATCATAACATTAAAAGAGTATTTGTAACTTTTCATATCATAGAGAATTATAAAAAACACGATTAACTTGAGAAGATTTTCCATATTTTTTTTTTGTATAAGACCATACACACTAAGCATACGTGCACTGATGCACGCTATTAGAATTTGAACTTCTAACGATAAACTCTTCATGCCTCTAAAATAAGGTATATTTTCATTAGACAAAAGCCTCGCGGATGGGTTTCGTGGGTCTTTGGCGGGTCCGTAACTATCCTTAACAAAATAGCAGCTATCATATGTTATGTTCTATATTGACATATTAATGTGGAAAATTCTTATATAAATTGGATGTTTAGGCCCACATATGAGCCAAATAATTGAGATTGTATTATATTTTGTATATTGATTTTTTTTAATAAGTAAATTAATAATATGACACAATTTAAACCATTTAATGTATTCGTAAGATTCAGATTGGGTTCATGAAAGAATTTCCCGATTAGCATGATGTGTGCGTATAAACTATATTTGGTTAGTTAAGGACACCTTTGAGTGTAAAAAAGAATATTATTGAACTTGTTCCTCCCCGAAAGATGTTGGAGAGGCACACACTATTAACACCTGCTTTTGCTTATGGCGATAGATATAAATGTTATGTAAGCAAACATGTCGTGTAGGACTTCTTTTCATGATTTAGCCATGAGTTTTGAGTTGGTTTTGACTTAACTCACAAAATTACTCTTTTTTGAAAATCAAAGATTAATACATTTCTCCAAAAATTATGAAAATAATAAATATAAAAATAGTTGATTTGCAAAGAGACTTGGGGTCATTTTGGACTCACTAAATTTATCACACCGCATTTACCAGATATAATAAATATGATTCAACGATTCACCCACTCATCGTATGATTGACTCTTATTTTAGCTAAACTCCGTTCAGACTGAAATTTTATAATATATGTGTATATATATATTCTGTTCTCATCAACTTTTAGTCCTACGATTCATGATTAACGATAAGCTTAATTTCCTGTAGAATTTTCTCAATAAATCGAGAAAATATGACTCGCATTCTTTCATGGGCTACATTCATTGTTTCTTTTACGTATCATTTCAAGAACATATAACATGTCCCTAGCTAATCAATCTCTAACCAATCTGCAGGGGCACAAAATTATGAAAAAGCTCATCATTAATCCTTTGAACAAGAAGACTTTTAATCAACTTCTAAAAGCAACACATACCATGTAATCCAATTATATGCTTAATTATATTAACTAACCTGTCTTTATTTTCTAATATTCTTTTATCCTCATGAAATCAGTTTTGACTAAATTTCACACTAGTTTGAAGAAGAGTAAAGCAAAATCCTTCAAAAAAAAGATTTAGATATTCTTACCCGTCAAGTGTAGGCATAAGTGGAGACTCTTTTAGCACCTTCACGTCCTTTCAAGCCAAGACAAACAGCCCCACAAAATCCAATCCATTTTGAAAATAAAATGATCAATCTGTACTTATATATTAATCCCCCCATTGTTTTTTATATTGATCCATGCAAAAAAAAATTAACTAATTTTGTAGCATTAGAAGGACAACATCATCCTTAAAAACATGGAGAAGTTAGTGTTTCTTTGCTTTCTCGTGTTGCTAGTTGTGCCCCTTAGAAATGCAGACAAAGATTGTCCTGACAGGTTAGCGAAAATCGACGATTTTGAGGTACAAAATGCTGAGAATGATTATTATTTTGATGATTTTGAGTTCTTGGAGTTCCCATTTTGGGAAAGTGACCGTGGGAGCAAGGTTCTTGTTAATGTTGATGCATTTGGTGCTGTTGGAGATGGAGTTTCTGATGATACTCAGGTGAAAAATGTTGTCCTAAACTCTCTTTCGCGAGTCGAGAGATATACACACACACATATCCACATATATGTGTGTGTATACATATACATATATATATATGTGTGTGTATAATATGTATTAATGTTTCATTTCTTTTTTAAAATTTTAGGCCTTTGTGGATGCATGGAAACAAGCTTGTTCCACACCAAGGTCAGTTTTCTTGGTTCCTGAAGACCGGAGTTATCTAGTTAATGCTACAAGATTTAAAGGGCCTTGTGCTGACAACATAATAGTCCAGGTATATATATTTCTTGAAACTATTTCAATATGACAATATCTGTTATACAAAGTTTTTTTTTTTTCTTTTTTTTGATATTAGACCAAAGGGGTTAATATAAGGGCATGTGATCCCTTCAAGTCTATGCAGAGCTACATATACGTTCCCCGTTATTATACTTTGCAAAAATCCAATCTTGCTCCTCAGATTAAAAACCTCTCGCTGTTTCTTCGTTGTCGAACATCAATTTTTTGTTAAATCATCACTGTACAAGGATTTATAAGAGTGTCAGGATCTATGAACATGATGTGTGTGTGCTTGTGCGCTCAGATTGATGGAACTATCATAGCACCAGATGATCCTGAAACGTGGGATCCCAAAAACCCGCGAATTTGGCTCAGTTTTTACCATTTAAGCAAGGCCTTTTTCCAAGGAAATGGAGTTCTTGATGGATCAGGCAGCAAATGGTGGGCAGCTTCTTGCAAAAGGAACAAAACCAATGTAAGTAAATCTCGGATAAAATAATGTTTGTCATAATTCTTTCAAGAAGTTCGCATAGTAATTGTACTAACCAGTGGGCTGTTCTTTCCTTTCTTCTCTTTGTCTCTCTCAGCGATGCAGAGGAGCACCAACGGTGAGATTCTACTCCACGAGTTTGTGTAAGAAAAAAAACACGAAAAACCATTACTTTGATGTGACAACTGTAGTACTTTGTGCAGGCCTTAACTATAGAATTAAGCTCGGCAGTAAAAGTGAAGGGACTCACAATTCAAAACAGCCCACAGATGAACTTTGTGATTTCACGTTGCGACTCAGTACACGTAGATGGTGTAAAAGTTTCAGCTCCTGAGGACAGTCCGAATACTGATGGGATTCACATCACTGAATCAACAAACGTTGTTCTCCAGAACTGCAAAATCGGAACAGGTTCTTGATAAATTCAGCTGTGTTTTTTTCTCACCTCATATTCACCTGCTCTGCTGTTGTAAGAAACTTATGAACCACTTATAAGCAACTTTACATAATCCCCACTTGATGTGGGGTCGACCACATCCAGTCAAGGGATCCACAACCCTGCACGTGGGCCTATAATATCGGGCCCTCGTGGATTTCTAAGATGATGCCACAAGCCACATATGGATGTCTAGGATGATCGGCCGTTGTAACCAAGAACTGAGTTTGGTTTGAACCCATAGAAAATGTCGCAGATCCTTGACCTGTTTATGAATGACTCTTTAGTATGGCAATATTGTCATTACAGTAATCTGTACTTTATTTACCCATATCACTACTTAACACACCTGAAGATCCAGCAGCATGTTCTTTGCCAAAATAAAAGTTATCTTGCAGTGGTAACTTGAGTTATAACACCCAAATTACAGTAGTACTGAATATATGACCATCATGTATCTTGACTATTTTTAGGCGATGATTGCATCTCAATTGTCAATACCAGCTCAAGCATCAAGATGCAGAATATATACTGTGGGCCCGGTCATGGAATCAGGTAAAACTTATATATCTTTAAATGTTTAATTCTATGTCCTAAGCTCTGCATTTAAGCCAAAAATAAACAAAAAAGGAACAGTAATGTTAAATTTATTTCAAGATCTAACTCGAATATATTCAACAAATACTTACTTCATGTCATTGCTTTTCCCGATTTTTCACACCAGCATCGGAAGTCTTGGGAAGAACAACTCCACTGGCACAGTTGAGAAGGTTGCCCTGGATACAGCTTTCCTTCGAGGTACAACAAATGGCCTTAGGATAAAAACTTGGCAGGTAACTCTGATGGCCTTCTCCAAATTACAACAGTATGCTACTCTGTGTGCGTGTGTGTGTGTGTTGATGCTAGTTATTTGTTGATTAAATAGATTCTTGGTGTTGTAGGGAGGTTCCGGTTACGTGAGGTCGATAGTCTACGAAAACGTGAGGATGGAGGATGTTGCCAATCCCATCATAATCGACCAATTCTACTGCGACTCACCAACGCCTTGTAAAAATCAGGTCATTGCAACTACTGCAACTCATCATCAAACTATATCTGTGTTAAACACTGTTTTTCATACAAATCAAGAATGTCTAAGTTTGTTTTTTTCACTTAAATATCTCAGACTTCAGCGGTGGAAATAAAACAAATCATTTACCGGAACATAAGCGGGACGTCCAAAAGCCGACTGGCCATGAAATTCGCATGCAGCGATACAGTCCCCTGCAGAGACATAATTCTCAACAACATCAACTTACAGAGTAAAGATGGCACTGCAGAGACCTTTTGCAACTCTGCTTGGGGCTTCTCTGATGCAGATGTTCAACCATCAGCAGAATGCTTGTTATCCTCTTGCCGGGACACGATCATCGAGGAGAAAGAAGCGGACGATGCTCCAAGTAGCGGAGACCGTCTCATCCATACAGAACTATAAGCCATATAGTTATTGCAGAAGCATATATTGTGTAGCATATTAGCATTCTTGGGAACATATAGTGAAACATATTTTGGTGAACATTAAAGGATTTCTTGTAACATTTTTCTGTAAGGAATTGGCGTAGATGATGCATTGATTTGTTGTAATACATTCTTATATAGATAGGCAGCAGTTTGGTGTTGTGCTTTTTGTTGTAGAAATGTTACTCATTCTTTGAAATGGAACTTATCCTTCATTATATTCAAAACCAATTTTGGCGCACACGCACACAAATACAGAATTTGCTAAGCGAAGTGAAAATGAGGTCCCAAAATAGACCAAGGAGCGCGCAGGCACACACACAAAGAGCAGTTTTGTTTGCCATATAAAGATATGCAACAGAGTAACTCATTGACATCAACAAGAAAATTCATACTTGCTAGATCTTTATGTTCCAGTAAAGAGTATATCTTGTTTTTACATGTTTCCATACAAGGTAAAAGAACTCAAGAAAATGAATGAAACCATATCCGTAGAGGGCTCTCAACTACAGTTCAGTTCAGTATGAGAATGCTAATAATCCAGCAGATGATAGATCTACTTCTCTTTTTCAAGCTGTGGAACACTGAATCTCAATCCTAAGCACCTCCATGGCGAGCAAGGAGAAAAGCTCGATAAAGGGCAGCAACGTGCAGGAAGCATACAAATACGACAATCAGATCATCCAGGAGACCAAAAATACCTAGCAATCCTAGAAAATGGCAAAACTTTAACTAAGAACTCAACAAACAAGTAACTAAAATATGATAAGAATCACAATATACTAGTGTACCTTCAGGGATGATGTCCACAGGGCTAATGACATATATAGCGCTAATAAACACCTGTGTATTGGGACAAAACCAAAAATTAAAGATCCATGTGTAAGGCCATGTGAGTGAGAAAATCACTTGAACAAGGAAAGAGAAACGTATAACTCCAACAACAACCACCATCCAAAACCGTTTAACATGTATAGCTACATCAGGCTACAAGGGAAGCAAGATATAACATATACGCACATGCTAGCAATTATGATATAGGGGGCATTATCGAGGGAAATCCATAGGTTGTCTGAAAGCTGCCACAGTGGGAATGGATTAGAGCAAGCAAACCACCTTAGTTTAATAGAACTTGGATGTCCCATTCCAGAGAACCACTTATCTAAATCAAATAAAAGAATGCAAACAAATACCTATATCACACCATCCACTTGAATGCCTAATTAAATAATCTCACAGACTTCATATCATTCACTTATCAGTCAATTGATCAGTTCAAACTTTAAACCCGGGCAACAACATTCACAATTGAAAAAGAGGTCAGGCAAGATTTGTAACGCATATGGAAATAGTTCTTAATACAATCTTCTTCAATCAGCAACATTTATCTCAGACCACCAATAAAGTTACAAATATCCATATTTATGTCCATGGCCCACAATATTATAGCAACTAGCAATTTTTTACATACTCCTGCATTAAAGTAGTTGAAAGTTCTCTAGTGGATCAAAACATCATCACTGAGCTAACATGAATTAGTCCTTGTCGCGACATGGCATTAGCAACCTTCTAACATCAGCCAATGGTTAAAATTGACAGAGTGACACCTCCAAAGGCCCAACTTCTAGAGCCTAGTAGCACTGACCAAACTCATGCACTCGTATAAGTAAAATTAGCTGTGTCTTTGGCCTATAGATATTGTTAGCAAAATCAAATATAAGTGACAACAAAGTCTTTGTATATTAAGCAGCAAGTACCAAAGAAAGTAACAAATTTGCAGCTAATAAAAGCATAGCCATTAAAAAGGGAGAGTGTGGCGTCAAATGTTTGTCATGGTGCATATAAGGGAGTGACAACTTAACTGCCAAATAAACACGTGCCCTGATAACAAACGGAAGTGATCTTTGAGGATCCATAATATCCCGTAGCAATCTCTTGAGAAGAAAGGGAAGGTCTTGCATTCTCTGCAAAAAAAGAAGGATACCTTTATCATCAATCATTTCAGAATGAACTCACTAGATATTAAACTTGCTATGTTTTATGGACGGGTAATTTTGAAACAAAAATATAACCACTAGAAGGATGAGTTGCATATGACAGATAAGGTAAAACATGAATTACACAACATAGATATTGCTGCCATCAGCAAGCAGCTCAATCTAACTACAATGTATATATATCACTTAGTAACCTGCATTAGACCATCTGAACGTTCACCATACAGACGATTATATCTTTCAATCCTTTGCAAAATCTCAGCAACATCAGCCCTATGTTGCTGCCTTGACGAAGACTCACTAGGAACCAACAAGGTGATCTCACGTCTGCACAGGGGACATTTACACGGGTGGATAGCCACTCCGTGATCCCAAACTTGTAATATACAACTACCTGAAATGAAATGTCAAAGGTATTAAACAACCTTGTGGGCTATTTCAGATGAACTGAGATCAACATGCAGAACTCTCAACAGAATCTTTACAAAGTTTAATTCAGTCTTTTCTATACCCATCATCATCAGCCCTGATCCAATTACTGGAAAATGACAATGAACACAGATTCAGTTTCCAGAATTATCTGCAAAATGAATGGTGCAACATTCTAATCTTGTAATCATTTCAAAAGTATATTCCATTGCATACAAATTCAAATCCCGAAATCAAGAATGATTACCCAACAAGTGAAGAACCCAGGTCAATCCAACCACAAATAAGCGGAAATATAAAACCGAGTTCAACGGCAAAAGCACATAAACATTTTGTATCATTCAATTCTTGTATGTATATCAAAACCATCATCCAATAATCTCCTGATTTTAACTTTGACAGTATAAATTACAGTATGTTAGACTGAATAAGATGAAGACGAACCGCAAAACCAATGCGAGCAATTGGCCTGGCAAGGAATATGGAAGTTGGCATGGCATATGGAACAGACATCATGCTCCGGCGGCCCGTCCATTCTCTCTCTCTTCAAAGCTCAAATTCCTTCAGCTCTCTCTCCTCTATCGCTCTCTCTCTCTCTCACTCACTCACTGCGCTATTGGGCTTCAACTACTAGCGTTTCGATGTGCGTGTCGGGATTTGGGACTGGAGCTGACTTAGACGGTCAGATTTAATGGGCTGTACATGTGATTAGAAGGAACTTGTGGGCTAAAAGACTGTGAATTTGAATAACTTCAGGGTTTATTTAGAAAAAATCGTTTTGTCATCTCAAGCTTGCTTTGCAAATTTTACCCCACTAAGTTTTCTTTTTCCATTTTTTTTAGGGCGTTTGGAAATTCGAAAGAAGAAATCACTTTTGTAAATATTGCTATTTTTGAGTAGGTAAGCTAGCTTCTACTTCGTTCAAGCCACAAAAATAAAAAAGGCCTACTTACACTTTTGATCCTATAAATAAGATATTTTTTTCAAATTTCATTCTATAAATTTGATATTTGCACATTTAGTCTTGTATGCTGATTCAATTTGATATATTTGATTCTAAATTTTCAAATATAATCTTACTCTTGGAATGATCAAATGTGTCATTTCAGGACTAAATATGTCAAATTGAATTAACATACATGACTAAATATGCAACCAGCTAACTCACAGGATGAAATTTAAAAAATGAGTCTCACTTACATGACCATCAGTGTAATTAAGCCAAAAAAAATATTAAAAATTAGAAGCAAGTAGAAATCAACTTTTTGCTTGTTTCTTCATATTTTGTAATTATGTGTAAATTTATAGTGATATAGTTAAGTCCTTCTCAATATATTTATCAAATACTCCGACGATTATTTCTTTCACCCTCACTTTTTTTTTTTCCCTTCAAAAGTTCACATTTTTTGTTATTTTCAACTAAAACTTCAATTTTTGTAAAAGCAAAAGCATTTTTGTACGAAAATGACATTTCGCCCTAGATTTGATGGTTTTATTATGCATGTGCGCTATACCTAAAATCAAATATAAATAACACATAATTTTGAGTTGATAACAAATGCATAATTGAGGTAATAAACATCAAATAATACAACAGTATTACTTGTAAGTAACAATACTAGGGAGAAGTGGCTGCAAAAGATTATTAGCACTCTAAAACTCATATAAGAAAATTTGAATTTGGGTTGTAGGTGTAGAAAAGTAAGAGGAAATGGTGATGAATGTGATTAAGGAGTCTAAATTCAAAAAACTTGGGATTTGTGATGGCTTCACTTTGCCTTTTGAAGTGCAAGAATCATGTGTCTTAGTAGTATCCTATATTTCATCCGCAGTTTTATAAGTGTTGCACCTGATACAATGTATTGAGTGGTTGAATGAATAACATGCATTTATCGAATTCGATTCTATTGTTTCTTTTTTCAAATAACCATTAAATTTACAATATTATTTGTAAATATATAGTATTCATTCAATTATTCAATACAATATATGATATGAATCATAACATACATCATTTTGGTCTCTACTATTCTACAAATCTACATGCGAAAGGAAAAAGGTGTGGGGGTTGGAATCAATACAACAAAAAAATAGGAATGGTGGATCATGGGTCTTGCAATTATTTACTAGGGTGGATTTGGGCCAGTTTTCCCAGACTGTCAAAATGGGTTATCATGGGCCCATTTATTGGACTAAAAAGTGGGCCCATTTAGTGGGTGAGCATGACTCCTCAAGGAGTCAGCCCACTCACATATTATGGCAGCTCACATGTAGATGTAGCGTTCCTAATTTAAATTCACAAATAACACGTAATCAACACCCAACCATAAGATGAAAAATGAAAAATAGAAAAGGATGAAAAGTGGAAAAGCATAAGATGAAAAGTAATGAGAATTTATTTTTAATTATTTGATTGCTTATAATATTATTTTTGCAAATTAGTGTTGATTAATTCATTTGCACAGGTCAACACGGAAAGCAATTAGCTCCCCACACTTTAGATATTCGTTTCTTCCTCCTTACAAGAAATTCAAGCCAATTTATATTGACCGATATTGACTTGCGCAATGGAACTCAATGGACATATAACTTTGTTTTCCTGCAAGCATGCAAGGGGCCAGGCGAGATCAGATATTGTTTCAATTGTTTGGTAAGATCATCGAAATATTTGATCTTGTTGAATGGGATTTAAGAAAGGATGTATGCAAAGATATTAATGATGTTACCAATAATAGGCTGACTAGTGCAGCATAGTTGATGGTCATGACTAAGGAGCCTCAAACAGTAGTTCTTTGCTGACAAAACAAAGTTGCAGGTAATCGAAGATCACGCCTAATTCCTTCAGATCGTTTTTCCTGGCTTAGTGGAAACAATTGATATATATTATTTTGGCTTTATAAGGTGATTCCATCTATAACATTATGCCTAGTAATTTCTCAAGGGGTCGTAAGTTCTGATGTACCGAGATTTGATCAAACAACATGGCACTATATTTCCTTTCACTACAAAAAAATTGATTTATTGTGATGAAAATAATTATTACAAAAAATCAAAATTTCATCACAAAATGTTTTTGTGACAAAAAAAGCTCGTCACAATTTTCTCACAAAATGGCCATCGCATAAGGCTATTGTGAGGAATTTTTTTTATTGCGTCATAAAAAACATATGCGACGAATTGCTTTTCCTCTTGCATAAGGTTATTATGAGGAATTTTTTGTTGTGTTACAAAAAATATACGTGACGAATTGCTTTTCCTTACAAAAAATGTGTCTTAGCGGAGGTACTTTATTTTTACTCCATAAGGATTCAAACCCCCGACCTTCAGCCTCCGCTGACCACAATACGCCTGCTACTCTTTGGCAGCTCTAGGGGGGATTCAAACCCCCAACCTTGTGATTAATTCAATAAAGTGTTGCCACTATGCCAAATACAATTTTCTCCATGGGTTGGTTATTTTATTATTCTCATTTATATGTTAACTTAATTTATTAATTTTAATTTTATTTATTAATTAATAATGTATTGGTTAAATAAATTCAAATATAATTATAAGTTATGTTAGTTAAAACACGTACTATACCCACATAGTACCCTTACGTATGAATAATTAAAAAATACTTTTATTTGTCATACATATTTCGAACTCAACGAATAATATTTGTACTTTGAATATAACATATTTAATACTTGATGAAATAATACTTCATTTTATGAAAATTTATTATATTCATTTTTAGATTTATTTATTTATTAATTATGTATTGATTAAATAAATTCAAATAATTATAAATTCTGTTAGTTAAAACATGTTCTACACCTATAGTACCCGTACGTATGAATAAAAAATACTTTTATTTTTCATACATTTTATGAACTCAATGTAATATTTGTGCTTTTAATATAACATGCTTAATACTTGATGAAATAATACTTCATTTTATGAAAATTTATTATATTCATTTTTAAATTTATAATATATAAAAAAATATTTATTGGTGTAATATATCAAAATTACTATAATTATTAACTGAATATCATATAAAATTTTTTTTGAAATACTTCATAAAGATATTAATTATTATATAAATAATTACATATAATGTATATGATGATTATAGATTAAATAATTTAATTATTACTTTTTAAATAATCTTTTTGTTATATAAATTACATAAAAATATAATTTATGTGAACATAATATTAAAACAAGCCGTATTTTTACTCTCGAATATTTTAATAAATCGTATAATAGCTATTTGCATATTATTGAGTCAATTTCTCACCTTAACTTTTGAAAAATATTTATAATATGTACACATACATGTTCAGAGTCAAATATTACTTGTCCGGTATTTATCTAACTAAGATTATAGGTGATAGATGATCATTATTATGAGTGACTATATATATGTATGTATTAAATTATGAGAACAAATTTTATTAACTCTTGTATTTCTTAAATTTATTTATTTTATTTATTTTTGATTTTTGTAATTTACTATAAAAATACCTGAAAATGTCATAATTACAAATAAAATTGTATTTTCGGTTTCTTTTGATTCATTTAATTTCTTTGGAATATCATGAAAAATATTCATTTGATATTTTTTGAGAAATTCTTTTATAAAATTTATTCATTTAATTCTTTTAGGAAATTAGGAAAAACATTAATTAGATATTTTGTGAGGAATTGTGTTTATTACATCATGTTGTTAACTTGTGAGGAAAAAAAAAATTATTTTTTTTGTGATGAAAATTATATTTCCTCACATTAGTCATAGTTATTGTGAGAAAACTTCAATTTGTTTTAAAGAGCACAATTTAATGTGACGAAATTATAATTTGTCACATTATGGTATGTTTATGTGATAAAATTAAATTTCCTCACAAATATTTTGTCACAAAAGAAACAATTTTTTGTAGTGTCTGAATTTTTCGCGCTTCAAAATATTTTTTGACAACGAAAATATTTGTTCACAAATACTTCTTTTTGTAATGGAACTATTCTAAATATCAATTGTAATTCAAACCCTTAATTAAGCCCCATTTGCCCATCACACGATTCGATTGCTCGTCGTGATTTGAACCATAGTTTAACCCAGGTTGCAAGGGAACAAGTGCACATGGAACAACATGCACTAGCCTAAAATTGAACTCGAGTATCACGTGAGGCATGTAAGTTTGCCTGTCGCTATACCATGTTGATAATTTATTTATATATGTATTACTATGTTTTTACACCTATTAAATTTAGATAAGATTATAAATTTATTATTTTTAATATTATGAAGTTATTTTTTATCCTTAATTTGTACAATTTAACAACTCAATTTATCAAATAGTTAAGTTTAGGTTAAATTATCAATTTATTAAAAGTCCATCATTATTATTATTTGAAGTTAAAATTACAAACAAAAATACATATCCTCTATTAAAACAATGAGGAGTTGATAGATATTTTTCTCACATTGTTAAATTAATTTAAAAGTCTATTAAGTAAAAATTAATTTCATTAGCTTTTTGAATATAGAAAAAAAATGTTACAAGGTTTTAAGTATTCTCCTAAATATTTTAAGAATTTTACAACAAAATTTTTGGGTGTTTAAAAGCACTAAATTACTCGCAATGAAAACTTTTATAGTAAAAGTGTTCAATTGTCTGCAATGAAACTTTTTATATTAAAAGCACTTACCCATTTGCAATAAAATATTTCATGCACAAATATACTATAAATTTTAGCAAGAAATACTTTGTCCACCAAAGTTCACAATTATTTCCCAATAAAAAATTTAATTCCTAATTTATCAATATATTTACAATGCTATATTTCCTTGCTTAATAAGGTACAAATGCCACAAATTCTTTTGTATTAAAAATTTTAATATACTGACACGATAATATTTCATCGCCAATTATTTAAAATTATTATCAATAATAAATTTCGTTGCCTAAATTATATATAACCTACAATTATATTTTATTGTGGAAACAATAATATTAGCTACGTTTTCATGTTGTTCTTAAAAAAATTATTCTGTTACAAAAAAATATTTTGTTGTGAATTATAAATATCGTTGTCAAAAATATTATAGCAAAAAAAAAAGAGTTGCAAATTTTATAATTTGTTACCGCGGTAATAGTTGCTGCACGGGGTTGAAATGATAAATGCAGAACAAATCATGAAATTGATTTGTTGTCCGAATGATCCATTTTGGGAATTGACACGGCCCAATTATGTAGTGTTTCTATTTGGGATTTTGTCCCAGTTCTTTTTAAAATTAATTACATTGGCAAGATCAATTTTTTTTTAAAAATTAATTTTCTTCCATTTATTTCTTATGGATTTAAAATTGATATTAAAATCTATTTTGTTCAGTTTGTGCACATCATAAGGCTAAGCAATAAATTTGACTTTCATTACATAATTATGTTGGTTGTTCAAGTGGTGAGCGAGAGTGTTGGTCAACCTAATGCCCCAGACTCTCAATCCCTTACAAACCTCTACACATGTTTATGAAATAACAAATATACCCTCAATAGTGTCATGTGCTATGCACATGGTCAAATTTTGGTGACCTTTTACGCCAGAAAGTGCTCTAAGGTCATAAAGTGCAAATAGTATAATTTAGATGGTAACCGACAAAAATAATAATAAAAAAAGGTGACAGTCCAAAATATTCATAATTTGGATGACCAAAATTTTTTACACCTAAATTTAATTATGTGATTCTTGTTATTTTATATTATTTCAACACCTGAATTTATTATTCTAAAATATTCCTTCTACTTAGTTGGGACAATGTTAAACGACATTTAGCATATGAGTCATTCTCTAGTTTGAAATGTTTGAATTGAGCAATGACAATATATAGTATTGATTCTTTAATTTTAATGATTTGATCTCTCTTACGACTTATGGCTCTAGCTTTTTGTGCGAGTTTTTTTTTTTTAATATTACTCAAACTAAAAATAATTCCCAGGCTATTATTCTCTCAAAAGTATTTCCCATATTATTATTAATATTACGGCATACATTGCCATGTAGGCAAAAAATTATTAGTTAGATTTCCCCCCCTTTTCTCCTACTTTATAGGCCGGTGACTATATAGTAGCTATAATTTCTTCTCTGTTTTTTTTTCCATACTCATTTATACTAATTTATCAAACTTTCATATATTTTTTCTTCACATCAATTTCTACAACCAAATAGCATATTATTTTGAAAATTTGCTGATTTTTTTTTTTTTTATCATTAATCTAGACATAGTAAGTCGAGAACCAATAAACACTCTTTTATTGTTTATTTATATCAAGAATTTAATAAGAGAGTATAAAACAATATTTTAATTTATGTTTGCAAAACTTTTAAAATTATAATTTAACTATATGAATCTAGTTAATATTGTTTATTGGGTAATTAAAATTTATTTCTTAGTCTATTTGATTTTGAAAAGAAAATTAATGTCGAAGATTCAATATATCGTGCACCAATATTTATGACATCATTGTAATTTCTCAATAATGATACAAAATGATCTTGTTTTTGCTTCTTCTTTGGTGCTGGAAACAAGGATGATGCCTTGTACAGGTTTAAGATGCCCAAAATTATACTCATCAGGAACTTGTTGATGAAATCAAGAAGCAACTCAATAAGGGTTGTCCTACTGGCCAGTCTCTGTCCGGCACTCGCCAAGAGATTCTTGATGCCTTATTCGATGCCCTGTTTGAGGGAGTCGGAAAAGGTTTCTCTAGAGAGGTTGCGAAGAAGAAGAACTACGTTTCAGCTGCAGCTCAGGAAGACGACTCTCGAGTCTCAAGTGCTGCAACATCAATAAAATTCTGTGCACAAAGAAAAGGTAGGTGTCATTTCTGCCAAGAAGTGACAGTCGTTCTTTATATCTGCATATACATCATTATACAATTGCAGAAACTAGATGCTATTTTACTAGATTAGCTTACTGAATTACCGAATTTCGTTGCATTGCCTAAACCGGCAAGGCCCGTGAACCAAAATTACTGATCATGTTCTCTGCTATGATATGGATTTCATAGCAAGAAACATTCGTACTCCATTTTTGCCATACTTGAATTCATAATTAATTCTGCATCCTTGATTGATTAAGGTTAACTCGTACTCGGATAAAAATGGATGAATAAGATGGCCATTTTTTTTTGTTCCTGTTTGGAAGTTACTTATCACTAGTTCGTGCAGGTAACATGGGATGAACCTGAAAGCATGCTGCATATGAACAGGATAAGCCCTTGGCAAGTTGAGTATGTGGGGACCACATCACAGCTTCGATCGGCATTTCTTCCTCCTTACAAGAAATTCAAATCTTTGTGAAACTCAGGACTACTAGCTGATGGAGAAGGAAAATTTCTCTTTCCTATGAATGAATTAACTCGCTCAATGGCAGTTAATGGACATATAACTTCAGCAGCGCTCAATTATCCTCGTTTTCCTACAAGCATGCGGGGGCAAGACTAATCAGATTTGTAAATCCAGCGTATCCGAGAAATGTTATATGGTGCACCTTTATCATTTGATTTTTTTTTTTTGGTTAAGTTTATCATTTGATTTTGCTAACTGTTGGGCCTACGCAAGTGCACATAGTTGTACAAGTAATATAAGATGAGTAGAGTGTCGAATTCCATAAGGATTGTGATTTGACCAATGAAAGTGTCTCGTTTTGTTTAGCTAAATTGATCAAATTGTGGAGTGGTTTTTTTTCCCCCCTAAATTAAAGGTAATATCAAATTAAAAACTACTCACAAATAAAAAATGTAACAAATAACCAATGCAACTAATGCAAGTGCAAGGTGGTTTCATTAACCTAATTCCCATTCCAATCCAATCCCTAACTTGAATGGTTTCGTGGTTGTGTGAAGCTATGAACAAAAATATCCACAATCTCTCTTGAGCATCATAGAATTAACCCATACAATCTTTTCTAGGCTTAAAACTAATCAGTTCTCATTCAATTAATCCAAGCACTAGAAAATATTAGTGTAAGCTTTAAAACTGCCATAGGACTCAGTCAATATTAAATTCATTCTCATGCAATTTTAACATCAATTGATCTCATCTAATTTGAGCTATAATCGTTAATCGTTTCTCAACTTCATCAACGATTCTCAAATTCATTAATTAGGAGTGATCAAACCCTAACCAAGTATTACATCATTAAACGAGATTCACACAAAAAACATACAAAATTGCATTCATATTCATAGGATTTTCATAGAATAGAGAAAAGGAAAACTATATCATCCTTACACTTAGCAATTGAATTAGTTCATAATAAATTTAAACACAAGAATGAAATATGAAAAAGAATCCATAAAGAGAAGGAATGAACTTATTTGGTGGAGAATTCAGATGTAAAATTTCTTCCAAACTTCGTTTTTGACTTCACATCCGAATCTTCTCCGTCTCCGTCTTGAAAAATCCCAAAGTAAATGGAAAAAAATTGAAAAGAAGAGTGTTCTAATCTATCTAGATCTAAGAAAAACGCGTGTCCTTGTTTTTGGTCTGAATCTAGACTAAAAAGTGGTAGAGAAACGCCTAGCATATTTTTCCTAATCAGCACCTCAGTCAAATAAAGAGGGTTGTTAATTGTTGTCGCAGACATTGTGTATGTATGCAAAATATTTTGCGTACATACACAAACTTACAGATTCGTTTGTCTTTAAGATAACTGGTCTTGGATAAGTATTCAAAATTTCTTGTATACATACGTATTTTTGCAACCTATTTCTCTTCTTAAATACTTGAATTACGTTGTTACTCAAAATATTTTGTTTGCAAACTCAACTTCTGACTCCATGTTTTGTGTTTTTCATGGTATTTTTCCCTTTTCACCCATGAAACAATAGTTTAACTCAAATTTAAGCATAATAATGCTTGAATAAAGAAAAGAGAATAATATATCTATATATATATATGTATATGATCGCGTGTGTTTGTGTGATAAGTGTGTGTGTTTATGAAAATGGGAGCTAAACCCTCCCATTTATAATAGTTGAAGCAAGAAATATAATTATTTTATTAAGCTTTATCTTATACAATCTTAACATATCTTATACAATCTTAGCATATCTTAGCATATCAGATTTGCCCTCTGGGTTTGATATATGTAGAAATGTTTGATAGTAATAAGGGTTACAACAAAATCAAATTTGATCCAAATGGCATTTTAGTCCTAAAAAATTAGTCAAATCTATTTAAACTTTGACCAAAAGGATAAAATAGGAAGAACGAAATAAAATTTTGACGATTTTCGTTACAAACCCTAATGTTTGTGGACAGAAGGTTGACATTGTAAAATATTTGCACCTTCTAGGATTTGTTAGGTAATTTTCCAAAAATTAGAATTTTATTTGTAGTTTAGGCAAACCTCAAGGTACCCAACGTAATTATTTCTTACTTTTATTTTAATATCAATTTTTAATCTAAAAAAATAAAAGGAATAAGTTATTCTTTTTAAAGAAATTTTATCTTGCTAATTAATTAATTTAAAAAAAAAATTGACTCCGATATACAGATTTATTTGACTAGCTTCTATTTAATAAATAAATGACATTTCATTAACACACACAAGACAAAATTCAAACTTGCCATACAAGCACATACCACAAAATTGGTCCTCAAGTTCGAAAAATGGAAAACCTTAATTACATTCAAATTAGGCTAGTTTTTAAAGAGTGACAAGATTTCAATTAAATGAACCATACATCAAACAATACACTAATAGGGTTAATTTGAAATATCAAAACACCTCGAGGACCAAAATGCAACTTTTTACATTTCCACAATCGTAACGTTAAACTGCATTTATTTTAACCTGAGCCCAGCATCCATGGCGGATTATATTCACACCACAAAAAGGGCCAAGAAAAATCCAGCAGAGATTATAGGCATAGTCATTATGATTTTCATATTCCCCACGCCACCAGCATTAAATTTCCATATAGTAACGCCTCTATATATCAGTAATACCCAGTCCTTGTTTCCTCGGTTTCTCAGTTCCCAAGTTAGAGTCAAATCCCCATATCAACGATGCCGTTTTCGAGTTCAGGCATCTTCTTTGGTCCGCCCCCTTCTCCCATTCCCAATCGATCAGGTCATTTTTTGTTTTTCATGGGTCTATTTTTGTGATTTTGATCAGTTTTTGTTTTGTGGGCTTTGATTCTCGAGTCTTATTGGGTTTTGAAGTAGTGAACATACACAGTGTTTCATTTTTGTCTCCTGTACGTTTGGATTGGAGGAGTAGAAGTTCAAAAATCATTATAAATTGATTGGTTAAAAAATATGCATAAAGATTTATTATAGGTTCATGGTAATTGTGTATGTATGTTTGTGTATATGTTGATGCAAAGATAATCTTCAAGTCTTGTTGCATATATTGTTGATAATGTCTTACAAGGCTGTTAATTTAATTACTATCTTCTGTTTGCATATATTGTTGATAGGTGCTTGTTCCATCCGAGGCTAAAACCCTTCATCTATACGAAGCAAGGTATATAGCGCTGTTGGAGGAGGTACAGAAACTATCTTTCTTGCTACAGAGAAATAGCATCATATCTCTTTCTGGCGTTGTTTTTCTATAGTTTAACCATTTTTTGTTTGAGTATATCCCCTTGAATAGGCATTGATACTCATGCTTTTCTTGTACGATTGATTGGACCATAAACATTCATTAGTGTTGTAATGGAGGTAATCAATTCGCCTGACCTTGCTCATTAGAGTCTGACGGGGTTAAATTTTAGAATGATTCAAGTTGACATAGATCAAATTCCTTGCAGTATATTACAAGTTGGACAATTTGATTTATGCCCATGAAGGTCTTGTTGCCTTAATTGTGTTTTGTGTATGTGTGATATCTCTCTTGAATTTCATGGAAACCAACTTTATGTGGTCTTTTCTTCCTTGTCACTCAACCCACAATAGAATATGATAGTTATTCCGGGTAGATGATGGTCATAGATTTAGTGTGAATTCTTGGATAGACAAAGGCCGTAAGGTGACTTAGACGATTGTATCCATATATGAAAACAAAGCCCTAAAGTGACATAGTCTCGAAGAATTTATTGAGATCAGGCATGAGTTTTAATTCTTTAAGACATAGGCGGTTTAACACTTTCCATAATACGTTTTCTTTCCACCATTTAATGGTGATTAAATTACAATAATTGGTAACCTCTTTTCTAACTCTGGTCCACTTATGTGTGAAATCAATGTGACTTGCAACTATTTTGGTGATATAAGGTGCGGAATCAAACGCAATTATGAAGTTTTGTTACAGTTATATTACACCTGGATCTATAAATGTGTGACGGAAATAGTTCTCCTTTTCCTTTTCAATTAGAGGAGGTTCAATTGATATGTGGGCATTACTCTGATGGAAATGGGATCAATACCGATAGCCTTTTTTAATTATTTTTTAAAAAAATCTGTTTTCTCACTCTACTACTTCTTTTACTGAAAAGCTGTTTGCTTGTCCCTCTTTTAACAAAAATACACTTATATTTATTGTTACAAATAATAAATTAAATAAGAACATTAATCCCAACATTGTTTGTTTGACTTGACATAAAAAAATTAATTGGACCCAGAAATTATTATTATCACATTTAATTATTACTTCACTCTAATAGTGGGATCCACAAATCACCATTATCATATTTACATATTATTTTCAATCTAATAATTTAGCAGTTTTACACCAACCATCCAATCATATTTTCATTTTCACATGAAAACCAATAGAAAACAAAAAATCATAATGGTAATACAACCTATTCAACACCAACAAAAATGAGAATGAAAGTCTAGTTGTTCACCGCAATCTTAAGTGTATCAACTGTTGGTCACAACTGATTGATGATTATTAAGGATGATGAGATAATTAGTTTGATATGCTTATTGTATTTTTTCCCTTCCAACTATGAAAATTTGATTCTCTAACTTCACTTTGCGAAGAGAACAATCTCGGAATATTTTTACCATCAAAGCACTGTGATATAGTTATTGAAAGATATTGGAGCCATGTTAACTATGTTATTCTCGTCGGGTGAACAGGGATCCTATATTTTCTATCTTTTCTTTTTTGTTTTTGTGATTTAATGCTTGTTGTGAGATCGGTGGAGTTTTTTACGGTTATCTTTGAACTTTACTAGTATTGAGTAATTGATTATTATTTCTACTTATTCTTATGTCAATGGTGTACTCCAATTTTCAAGAGAAAGCCAACTCACAATAATAAAGTTTCTCTTGTATCCATCATTATTTCCTGTAACCTATGACTTCTTACCACCCCTAGTTTGAAGTTTCTTTGGAATTTCTATTTGGAGACCCAAAAAATCTTGATTTAGTTGCAAGATCACTATGTATTGTCTAAGCCTTAAAGCTTGAAATCAGTATCTGGAATTTCAACTATAATGATGTACCACAACCCTAGCTCTTTCCAAGAACTTGATCCTAAGCATCAACATATTTGTGGTCTTTGCGACAGTATTACTGATTTACTGTGATACAGGCTAATAGTAGTAGATGCTTTGAAAATTATACCCCAAATTTTAAGATTGTGAGTATTTTGAAGATGGTACTACATGAAGGCCAACAATTTATTACATGAATTAGATTTTAAGCAGAAAATGAATGAATATCTAGTTTTAATCTCTTTAGCAGCTAAAAACTGATGGAATTTTCTCTTATTGTTGATGCAATCTTTATTTCAGAAGGACTAGCTCTTCGTGCACTTTGTGTTAGATCCAATTAATTTTAGCGGTACGGCAACAGAAGCATCATTTGCTGTTGGCTAGATATGGTTGCTTGGTCATTATAGAGAAAGTGAGTTTCTGTTCTTGAATTCATATTTCCCTATATGAAGTTATGCACTCACTCAGTATTCTCTCATGCGTTTGCAGATTGAACGACTAGAAATTGGAGCACTAGTCTCGATAAGGGTTGTAGAGTAAAGATATTGGGATTTAAACAGGTTAGACATCATTAAATTTGGAGTCCTTTTATAGTATATCCACAACTTCTTATGCATTTCATATTCAAAAACTAGTATGGCCTTTGCAAGTCCATTGAACTTCACGTGTTGATAAGAGCAAGTCATATTTTATTGCAATATATTAGAGCACGTTGATTGTAGAGAATTAAAAGATGGGACAAGGTCTCTTGGAATTTGAAGTGATAGAGGATAAAACAACCCCTTCAGGTGCAAAAGGGAAGGAGAAAGTATTTCAGTCTTTAAGAACCCTACTATGTTATGTCTTTTTGATAATCATGTCTAGTAAGCATCACAATAGGTGTTGTTAGTATTGGGCCGTAAGATCTTGGTCAAATGGTGGAAGGACGAGTGTTATATGGTGAAAATTGTGGTCTAAGTGGCTTCATGAAGCACAATGAGCATCAAATACAAGTGTGGTGTTAATGGTAGATTTATGATGGTCAAGGTCTACACATTCATCTCTCATTTTTTTTAGTTGTTGCCTCTTTAGTTTAAATGGTGTTTCATACATTCACATTCCCGCCAAGTATGTGCTAGTGATGCATAATTGATTTAAGTGGTTAGTAACTAATAGTTTTATAGAAAAATAAGGAGCCTCAATGCAGCGGGGTGGGAGCAATTATTTTGCCTTTTCCCAGATGCAGTATTGTTATTTGACAAATTTTTGAAGATACGGATTCTTTTTGCTTTGTGTGTAAAAGCTACTGGGGGATGGACTAGTGTGAGTTCGCCTGTTGGAAAAGTGATGAAATTACGTGCATTTTATCCTCATATTACATAAGAATGTGAGAGGAGTACGCTAGTCAGATTATTTGGTGGACCACCATTGGCTGACTTGTATTAATAGCTATCATGACTAATAGTAGATGTGGGCCTGACATAATAGCAACTCATCATTTGATCTGCAATCTATTTTGATCTATAACGCTGAGCTTAACTCTATCCATTTGCTGGGTTCTTTGAGATTCATGAATGCGTTACTATATATTGGACCCAACTTTCGAGTTGTTTGGACATAATATACAATTAAATTAGTCAGTTGTCTGAGTTGTAAAGTCAATTTAAGAATGATAGTAATGCTCAATCTTATATTCAAACATACAAATATACATCTAAAAGATATAAGTTTCTCTTACTTATTTATCGCATTTTTGATTTGTCATTTATGCTTAAACTTTCCTATGTCAAATAGGCTTGAATTTCTTCATTGCCTTTTGTAGCTTTAGAGAATTTTACCATGGTTCGGTCAAAGATAAGATACGAGTTAATTGCTGATGAACGCACACGACGTGAGACATTTAAGAAAAGAAAGACAGGTTTTTTTAAAAAACTGAATGAATTGAAAACACTATGCGACGTTGAAGCATGTGGTGTTATTATTAATGGAGATGGGACTCAGTCAGAAGTTTGGCCTTCCCCGCAAGAAGCATCCCAAGTTATTCAAAAGTTTGTAAATTTACCTTCTTCCCAAACGAACAATATGGTAGATCAGGCCGGATTTCTTAGGCAAAACTTGTCTAGGTTATCCAGAAACTTGGATAAAGAGACTAGAAAAGTTCAGTCTCTAGAGAGGGAACTACTTATAGCTGAGTGCTTGACCAAAGAAGAGGTGGATGTGAACAATTCATATGAATTGCATGAGATGCTTCGCCTATTGGAGAGGAATATTGGAATGGTTGACCGTAGGATTGCTGATATGGAGCCTTCTAGCTCTAATATGGTTGCAGGTACAAGAGAGACAAATCATGAATCTCATAATGGGAAAGGAAAGCAACCCCTTTGAAGATTCCTCTTGGAACTATGTCTTAATCTAACCGGTATTTATCTAAAATCTTATTAGAAGCTCTTTCATAGGTGCAAATTTTTTTTCAGGGCCTCTAGCTGGTACTCGTCCTCTTTTTTGTTTATTTTTAATTTTATGTATGTATTAATTTTGTGTTTGTTGAAATTTTCAAAATCTTACTCAAGATGTTTGCTACAATTTTGCTGTTGTTTGGCATCAATCATGCAAAATCATTTAGCTTTATAACTGATTCCTTCTTCGATCATGACATGAAGAAATAAGAAGAGAAACATATATATATATATATATATATATATGTTTATATTGGATTCCTTTTAAAATCAAGTCATGAAGAGATGAGGAGATATGTATCGGTCAATCTCAGGCTATCAAGCACATCTTTTAACTTTTTTGATCATGATATTCCAAAAATATAGAATTCTACCCTTACGTTTTCTTTCTTATAGTAGTTGGCCATTTAGCTTGATGGAACAAAAGAACGATTACAAAGACCTTTCTTTTTTATTGCGAATGTTAATCAATGCTAAAGTTCTCTGCAACATATTCTTGCATAATGTTATATTTGTCAGTTTGCCACTGTAAATGTTTTCCATGAAGCACCTTTGATGGATCTCTATAACAACTTGCAATTTATATGATCTAGTCTAGAATCTAACTTCCTTGGTGATTATAACAATTTAGCTCATCTTCACTTGGCTGTTCTAAGTGACAATGAGATTGTCATATTAGGCTTTGTTTAATTGCAAAGACATGTTTGGATATGATATATAAACAAAATGATTCATTGGGCTACAGCACATATCATATCCCCTGTGCATGCAATCAACACAAATTCTATGAATCTCTTTGTTTGTACCTATGTGAGGTTGGCTTGCTAAAGCGAGTGAGTTCCTTCGTTGAATCTCACTCAAGATAAATGTAATCAACACATGGTTTATTCAATATTTTTCTTTCCTTGCTTGGATATGAGTAAGGACATTCAAAACTAACTTGCGATAGGTCTCGAGATGTCAATTTGGCCCCTCATCTTTTTTTTTTCCCCATAATTCCTTCTATCTTCTTTCTACAAGCTTCTCCTTACGGTTTATTTATCGGGATCTTTATGAGTCATGCCTTTCAAGCATGTCGACGAGAAAACAGACTAATCTATCTTGTGAATCTATCCATGCAACCCTTGCAAGCAAAAATGAGCTTTCGAAAAATGAGACATAATTTGTGGAGGTTTCAGAAAGGAAATAAGAGTGTTTAAATTGGGAAGGGTATGCAAATTTTAAAGAGTGCATGGAAATATTGGGTTTAAATAAACATGTTTCTTCTAGCGTAGAGATTATTGTGAACTTGGTGATTGGTTGTCTTGTGTGAAGAATTAATTTACGCTGGCGGTGGATGGTATGAACTATGAAGTGGTGAAAGGAAGGATACTCTCGCTTGAAGAGTGATTGGGTTATGATGTATTAGTGGCAAGGTGATGTGGGATAGTGACAAAGCTTGGTGGTAGGGTGTTGATTTGGTAGGAAAGTGGTTGTAACGATCACATCTCACACTTTTGGTAGATCTCTTATTGTATCGAGAGGAGTAATTGAAGAAAGTCGAGATGAAAGTGTTCTTTAGGGTTTTGTTTTTTTAGGTAAAACTGAGTTGAATTGAACCAGTTTTTTGTTGCATTGAAGATCCAATACTCCAAAATAGGGTTGTCAATGGGGATTTGGATCAGATTAGGAAAATTTGAATTCGATAAGCCTATTTAGTATCTGAATTCGACTCAAATCTTATAGAATTTATATTCATTTCAACTGAGTCCGAATCCAATAAAAAATTTGAAACTCGATAGAAAAATCCGACCCGATTAACTGTTAAAAAATTTGAAAACTTTAAAATCAAATAAGGAATAAAAAAACTATTTCTTAAGTAAAAATAAAATTTAAATAAATAGAAAATTATTTTATAAAATGCACAAAACTATACATTATTTTTTGAAAAAAAATTACTTTGAAAAATATAAAAAAGTATATTATAAGTTATAATGATTTAGATAGTGCATTTTATTTAAAATTCGTCACTAACATTATATACGTAAGGTTACTAATACAATAAAAGGTATTATTAAAATTCGGATTCGGATATTTAACAGATCGGACTGCTTGATTCCAAATTCAATCAATTTATTTCAAATTATGGATATTTGCTAACGCTGACCCATTGAATATTTTAATCGGTCGAGTATGCTAAAATTCGGATTGAACTCATATCGAATTCAAATTAAAATCTGCTCCATTGACAACCCTACTCCAAAATACTCCAAATGTTGTATGAATATCAAATTAAGTTACTCGATTAGATTTGGTCATTAATCGATTTTGTCAAAATGAAAGATATTAAATAGTATACTTATCTAATAATAAGCTCATACTGGTATTTTTATATATTATTAATAAACTCTTGTAACCGAAAAAACAGAAAGATATATAACAAATTGAATAAAATATAAAAATATGTCTGTAAAGACATAAAAAATAATTTGATATTTGGTATGGTTATGTGAACTATCGATCCAACAACCAAAATAAAATGTAAATTACTGAATATAAACTTTTGATTGATTCATGTACATACTAAATTGTTGGTTTCAGGTTTGATTTTATTCAACCGGTTCACATAACTTGGAACACTCTTCATATTCATTTAGAAAAGATACACCATGTTTTGTACCTAATTCTTGTTAAGTAAATGGTGCCTTGTATTGGAATATATGATTGAAAGAATTGGGCTTCATTCTATAACTTACTATATTAATCATTTTCGTCAAATTTCAATTCATGGAAATAGAGGATAAAAGTCACACTTATTTCTTTGGCCAAAAAAAAAAACTATATTGATGACATGTTATTGGTTCTTTTTTACCACAATGTTCCTATTTCATAACCATTCGAGATATTAAAAACTCGATATCTTTCCTCTCGAGTGGCTTAAGTTTCAAATAAGGTTGTTGTTCGATTTATGGCATTAGAGCCAAGCCAAAAAGAGGTATTCGGTTCAAATCTCACAGCCAACCATTTACGGAGGGAGAAACAAAAGAAGTTTCACATGCAAGGTTTGTTAGAGAGAGAGAGAGAGAGAGAGAGAGAGAGAAGTACCGCCTATATGTGAGGGAATATTAAATGTCTCTATGCTTGAACAGTTTAAATTTTTAGATGAGATATTCATTCAATAATAACATATATTAGAAACTCGTACGAACCATCACAATTGCTTACAGCTACCATAACTAATTTTTATGCTCCTATGATGTTTTTCCCTCCTTTTATGAAAGTTACATTAAGTTGAGCTGCATTTTAACTTCTGGTATGGCCTTTCTAATCCATCAATATCTCATATCTATAAAGGCACGCAAATGATCTTGTATAGATTGGTGAAATAGTAGGTTGTAGTTTCCAGCATGGGATTTTGAACCAACTGATGCTATTTCAAATTTTCTGTGGAATACATGCATAAGAATTCATGTAAGGAAATATGTTGTGGCTCATTATCGGAGAAAAATAACTGAAATCTAATTAGTTATCATGGTAAGTTAGTGTGAAATGCATTTCAGAGTAGGTCATATTACTTTTAATTCAGAATAGAGCTTGTGAGCTTTCACTAATAGAAGTAGTTGAAAAAGCTACAACAACAAGAAGAGCTCGGTATCTCCTTAAGCAAGAGGAAAGGTAGACCAGCCATTCTCTTCCTGGCTTGGAAGAGTGCTGGTTGATGGGCACACAGTCCTGCTTCCTGCACAAATTTTTTCTGTGTGAATGCACACTTTAATTTCTATGTTTGACCATGGATTTTGGTAAAAAAAAGGAGCAAGAAAATGATAAGAAATAAAGCATAGAGTACTATCACTTAAAGCGAGAATAAAATATTCCTTGATGTTTTCCAGCCTAACAGTAGCATAAGGCAAGTGGCGGAATGATTGTATGAGGGTTACTAAAAGTTGGTTGAATTACTAGTAATGTATTATTTCATGAATTTATATAGTAATAAAAGGATATACACGGTTGTCTTTTGGTATTAATCCAGGTCAGTTTTCCTAGTAAACATTCGAGGCACTACAGTTAACAAATTTTGCCATGGTTACGACTGTTGGCGCCATTATTTTCTTAAAAGTTGCCACAATCATCTTCAACTTGACGTCTGTCTACTATGTGTCATTGTCATTGAAATTAGTGAAGGAAACTACCTAATGTTGTATATGCACCTATAAGAGCTTCTAATCTGGTTCTAGTAATAATTCAAGTGTGCTCTGAAGAATACATTGAAAAGTAGAACTGTTAGGTGTAGTTGAAATTGAAAATGCTTCAAGCCAGAACAAATTTTCTATCCAAGTCTTAGTGACTCACTTCATTTATAAATTGACTTTTAGTTTTTAAATTACTCATTTTCAGGTAAGATTTTTACGTTCTCTGTACCTCATTTTTATTGGATTGGAATAAGGCACCCTGGGCAGGATGTTATTCATCTTTGAAGTATTAATGGTTAGTTTGTCATTCTTTTTGGGGGGGCGATATACTTAGTTTTGATATATATACATACACATATATATATATGTATATAGCGACATTCTTTTGTTGTTTTTCTTTGGTTGGGAGGCTGAGCGGCTGCCCACTCCAGCCTCCCATGTGGCTTCGTCCCTGATTGGGATGAGAAGAGAGCTACTTTAGGAATTGATCTTGTTAATAAGAGGGTCCAGTGGCTGCTGATTACATTGTTTATTACAAATGAAAATTTAGAGAGTAGGAAATTCTTTTCTCGACATTGTTTAAGTTAGTTCCCACTGCTTAATGCTTACTTGTGAATTCTATTCTAGGAACAACCATACCTGACAGGTGAAGTTACACCACTGCAAGACAATGTTTTGCACAAAAACAATGGAATAAGCTCTAAAGTTTTGGAACTGAAAGAAGCTGTTTATAGTTTGAATAGCTTGGAGATAAAGCTAAAGGTTCTATTCCTCCGTCCCCCACCCTCCCGCTCTCTAGAAGCCCGTTGAGTTCGACTTCCTAGCCTAGATAACCTTATGGTTGCATCACATATTTCATTCATCCTTGGATTGCACCACGTATTTCATTCATCCCATGGCTGAGCGTGTCTCTTTTGTAGGACTTCAACCTGTTTCAGGTAAAACTTATTTGCCTAAATAAGATGTTTGCGGCTATCAATTACTTGTTTCGATGGCATATATGCATTTAACTGAATCTCTGTTTTATCCGATCAAGAAATATTAGTTCTGGATAGTGATTTTGTTTTTAAACTTTCCAAGTGAATGAAGCCAAAATATTTTGAAAAATCATGTTACCATGTTGAGCATTTCATTATACATCTATGTAGTGATATCTGAAATGTTATTCATATGCACATTCTGGTTGAAAGCATGCTCGGCTAATCATTAGTTCACATCACTCTAATGGCAGGTGCAACTCAATTGAACTGCTCAAGTTACAGAGAGAAAAGCGAATGGAAATGGATGTTAGAGATACTCTTGCAAGACTTGAAAAGTCTATGGAAATAGCTAGAGACAATATGGTCGTGGTTGCAACCAAGCTTGCCATTCAATCTCCAGAGATGCGTTGAGGATGCCGCATTGTAACATGATATATGTACATAAAAGTTCGGATTAATTACAGGTACCTCCCCTGAAAGTTAATGTAATTATAAAATATGTTACTCTCCTTCTATTTGTTTTTTTTATTATTAGTTCAATTTTTCTTTTTTCGTTCTTTGTTTGGTTTTGGGGTTAGGATTTTGTTAATTTGGAGAATTATTAACTTATCAAAAGGAAAATTACCACCACATCTTGGGGGGCTATTTGGTTGTCATCTTGTGCAACCTTTTTTTGTATGGACTTTACGGTGAAATTAAATTTAAATTAGAGAATGTGAATTTAAATGAGGGGTTTGGAAGAATTTTATATCATGAAATTTAAAAGGGGAATTTAAAATTTATTGTAACATGAAATTGTTCAAATAAATACATTGAATTCAAACTCATGAAATATGGAGTACGAGTTAATTTCACATTTAATTAGTACAACTCTATAATAAAAATCATGCATCAAAGCAACTACTAGTATATAAATAGACACAAACTCACTCAGATATAAGAATACAAACGAATCTACCTGGCTCGACTCATATTCGAGCTCGAGCTCAATAGTTCTTGTTCGAAGGCCAGTAGTTTTTTAATATTTATTTAATTATATATATAATATAATTATATTAAAAAAATTCTAGTCGAAATTAGAATTAAAAACCCTCCTCACCCTTTTCTTCTCTCTACGCCGTCGCCTCTCTCTGTGCTCTCTCTCGTCTCTCTTCTCTTCGTCGATTGGCTTGTCGGCTCGGCTCTCTCCCGATTGTCTCGCCTCTCTTTTGTTTCAGATAGGAGGGCCCCCCTTTGTGTCTCCACCGCCACGCCACTAAGCCTCTGCCGCCGCATCTCCACAGCTTGACAAAGTGGGTTCTGCTCAAATTTCTATCTAAAATTTCAGGTATTTGTCTCCATTTTTGCAAAAATTTCAAAATCAGGGTCCATTTGCCATGAGTTTGAGGAATTACTGAAATTTTCTAGGGTTTGAAAAAGAGGGTAATGGGTCTGAGGTGGAGCCAAACGAGCCAATTGAACCGAGCCGAGCAGCCTCAAATTTGAAAGCTCGTCGAGCTCGAGCTCGAGTCCTGAAAAAACAGCAAAGTTCGGCTCGCCTCATCTCGTTTGCATCCCTAGTCACATACATGGGAATAGGATAGATTTATCAATTTAAATGCACCTTTATGCGTTTCACAATTAAATTATCAAAGCAAAACCATAGAGGGACGAATAGAATGATCATCTATCTCATTGGGATGATATTAAGTTGCAACCCAACTCTTGTGAAGTTGCTGACTGCGGCAACAATATGAAAATTCTTTTATACCTCGGGTTTTGAACTTAAATAATTGTAATTTAATAACACTATATATTTAAATATTTTTTTATCAAATAAAATAAATATTGAATGGATCACAGTCATAAGATACATATACCCTATACGCGATGCAATAGAAGAATTTTTGGACTTGCGTATATTGAAGTTCCTTAATATGGTTCTATTACGTTGAGGTGGTAACCGTTTGAACCAAGAAAATTACAATGATTTTAATAATTAAATCATTATTCATAACCTAAAAATTAAGTCATACAAAATAGTCAAACTTAATTATTTAATTAATCAAAAATAAATAAACAAAATGATCATTTTTCCTATTAGGTAATTATTCAACCAAATAGTTTGGCGGTTTGGCTGTGAGATTTTAGTGTAATCCTCATAAATATTAAATCATGTGGATCCACCGACTTTTAAGGGCTGGCCTGTTACCCTGATTTTGGGCTTAGGTTAGAGTTCATTTACAGCCTATCTTCTAAACTCTGTTTCCATCTGCCAATTAGCCGTCTCCCTCCTCCGGTTTTTCGGTCGGACGGACCGCCATCTCCACCGCAATACTACGGCGGCGGCGCTGCCATCGCTTTTAAACGCAACAAGTAAAGAGGAACAACCGCAAGAGAAGTCGAATCACCCACAATACCAGGTGAGCAAGCATTCATGGTTACTTATGTGTGAATTGCTCTGAATTGTTTGTGTTTGTACTGTTAAAAACCGAAAAATTTAAGGGGGGGCAAAAAGTGATTGTCAAAAACTGAGTGAAATTGGGAGAATTTGTTTTTGCATCCACAGTGATGGCGGAGAAGAACAAGCGAAAATCTGGAGATGTAGCGGCTCAAAGGCATAAGAAAGATGGGGAATTTAAGAACAAGAAGAGGAAAAGTTTGAGTTCCAAAAAAAGAAAGGAGGAAGCTGGTGAGAAGAGGCGGCGGCGTGGGCCTCGTCTGCCAAATGCTTTGCAGAAGGAGCTTGATCTCGACGACCATAATGTTGTTGATGAGGAGATTGATTCTGATGATGCAGTTGGCAATGACGTGTATGAATATGAAGAAGGTATTCCGGAGGAGGAATCGAAGAAGAACAGGCGGTTTGACCCTGTTGAGAACTATGAGTTTGAGCTTCCTGAAAATTTTGAGGTCTGTGCGTGCGTGTGTGTGTGTGTGTGTGGGTGCGTGCACGAATATGTTTGCAGTACGAAGACACAAACATGTGAATTTCCCCACCGTGCTTAAATATAATCCTTGATTCCATAGGACTGGAAGGTCGACTCTGACGAAGGTGAGGATGATGATGATGATGATGATGGAGATAATAGCAAAGGAGATGGCGATGAGAATGAAGATGAGGCAAAGCATGCAAGGATGTTGGAAGGGGTTACTGGACTCCCAAGTGATGCTTTTGAAGGTATTTCTCTTCCTGGCTGTTAAATTGGCAGTACAAGTGAACTAGTCTAAATTTAAGGCTTAATACAAGCTAACTAGCCTCTGTTAAAGAATGTGTAATATGTTTTAAATAAGTGTCCATCACATTTGTTTTATCTAATTTTTTAATGTTTTATTATGGTGGCTTTGGAAACCATTTTGTTGGAAGATCTAACAGACGTGTGTTCCAAAATCCCAGGTAAAAAGAAGAAAGATTTTGTCATGTCTGAGGCATACCCCGAGTCTGAATATAATCCTAGTAGTGATATTCTTGATGGTGATGGCCGGATTAGTATTCAGGACCTTCTAGACCCACTGCATGGCAAGTCAGGCTTCAGCCAACTTAGGAAGAGCTTGCATAGGATGGAGAAAAAGTCTATGCCTATTCTTGCACCTCTTCCCACGGCAGATCAGGAGAGACTGGAGCGAAAGGCTGCTTATGAACAATCTAAGAAGGAGATTACCAAATGGGAACCTTTGGTTAAGAGGAACAGAGAGGCACCCACTTTGTATTTTGATGAAGATGTAGACATGGGATTTTCAACTATAGGAGCGATTGCTTCTGAATTTGAACCAAGAACTGATTTTGAGAAGAAAATTGCTTCCTTGGTCAACCAAAATGAAGTTGTTGAAGCTCACAAAAAAGATGGTGCCAGACTTCTTGAATTGAATAAGGTATGGAGGCTATAATAATCCCATCATTATCCTTGACCCATATCCTCAATCCACCTGATTCTTTCTTTAGTATATGCTTCCATCATTCTCGTCCAGTAGAAACAACATGAACGATTGTGCAGTCAGCAATTATTTTCTGAACAATATGTTTCAGATATCTGTTGAAGAAGTGATGGATAGACAGGAACGACTTGCGAAAATGCGAAGTCTTCTTTTTCGCCACGAAATGAAGGCAAAACGAATTAAAAAGATAAAGTCCAAAACCTATCACCGGTTATTGAAAAAGGACAGAAGAAAGGCTGCTGAAGCTGCAATCCAAATGGATCCAGAAGCCGCTAAGGAGCATGCAATGAAGCAAGAGTTCAAAAGGGCTGAGGTAATTTGATGTTAATTCAAACTTGCTTTAATTTCTAGTTCATTCTTTGTTCTAGGGAAACTGAATTGCATTTAATCCTTCTATTATTCCTTGCAGGAACGCATGACTTTAAAACACAAAAACAGCTCCAGATGGGCAAAGCGAATCTTGCAACGTGGTCTCAAAGTCCAAGATGAAGCAACCAGGGAAGCTTTTGGTGAACAGCTTAATCAACATGCTGCTTTGACCAGAAAAATAAATTCATTGAAAGAAAGCAGTAGTAGTGATGAGAGTAGCGATGATGATGACAGTGATTACATGTCCGGTTCAGACCAGGATTCGAAACTGTTAACAAAGGCCAAGGAAAGGACACTCAAAGTAGTAGAAGAGGATGAAGAATTGCCAAAGTCAGGAGTGCTTTCTTTACCTTTCATGGTAATTTTGGTGCATACTTTTGCATATCTTTAGTTGTCCGCTAATATTAAGACCTAAAATTTGAAAGTCAATATGCTGTTTCAGTCTGCTGAGATCTGAGGCAGTTCTAAGTGAAATAACTGCCTACCTTATGGTGATGAAATTGATCAAATATGATTCTTTGCTTTGGATTTGCATAGGTGCGTGGGTTAAAGAAGAGAAAAGAGTCCGCTGATGAAGAAGCAAAGCTTGCTATTGAAGAGTATGAATCGTCAATGAAGCAGTTAGACAATAAAAGTGCATCAGGAAGTTGTGACAGGGGTGCCTCAAGTGGTAGGAGGGTTTTCGGTGCTCCTAAAAAGGTGGTTAAGGAAACTAGTAAGAAGGTCAAATCTGATAACTACTATGGCAACAGTGATAGTGAAGATGATGTGGAAGACGATGCTATTGAACATAATCAAGATGATAAAGCTCTAAGAGACCCAGATGTTGACCTTAATTTTCTTAGAGAACAGCTTGGGATCACTCATGATTCTGTGTTCAAGGTGATTAATCTTCCTCTTCTTCTCACTTTCCCCATACAGTAATAATGATTGCTTGTTGATTATCAGGTATATTTAACTACAAATCTTTCACTCCCCAATCAAACAGTTTTAAGACTTAAATATTTTTGTGGCCTTTCCTAGAGAGAAAAATTATTAGAAAAATGATGTAATGTATACAGAGCATGTCAATGACCAAAATTATCACACCATGAGATTCTCATGGCCTGAAAGCGAGAGATTCTGTATACTCTCTGAGATATACCCCATTCATTACAGAAAATTGAATGGTTATATCTGCATTTTCATATTCCTTTTAAATCTGGCTCGTGCAGTTGCTTTTAATGCTTCCCCTAAATCATTATACTTTTTAGCAATGCCAACATTTTTGGTAAATTAGGGGGCGCATGAGTGTGACATTTTAGGCATCAGAATCTTTTCTCTCCCTGACTGTCTATTCAATTTCCATGTTTTTCTTCCAATGTAATTTAAAGCTATAATTTTGTGATTTCAGAGCGTCGAAGACACCAAAGACCCTGAGCCCAAGGAAATTTATGAGGTTGCTTATTTGGCTTCTGATTCATGGAAAAAGGTTACTTTTTATTTTAGATTTTTTTTCTGTTTCTCGCACATGAACTTGTCAGATGAATCTTAACCAATGTTTTGGCTGATGAATAGGTAAGACGATCATCAAGTCCGATTAAAGAGACGGAAGACAACAAAAATACTAGCAAGTCTAAAGTAACTATAGGGGAAGTGAAACATGATCAGAATATTGAGGTATTTGCTTGTCACATGTAATTACATATACCCATCACCTTGACTAGCGAATATGTAATTCTATTTTCCTCTTCTGGAATGTAGCAGGAAAATGATGATGGTGATAGTGATACTGATAGCGAGGAGGAAATGGTGGATGGAATTTTGTCTTCTGGCCCTAAGTCTACTTATGAACTTCCCTCTCAAGCAGAACTCATACAACGTGCTTTCGCTGGTGATGATGTTGAAGAAGATTTCGAGAAAGATAAAGAGGCAGTGTTAAATGAAGAGAATCCAGAACCTGAAAAGCCTGTCTTACTTCCTGGCTGGGGTCAATGGACGGACATACAGAAAAAGAAAGGTTTACCATCTTGGATGCTGGAAGAGCATGAGATGGCAAAAAAGAAAAGGGTGGAATCACTGAAGAAGAGGAAGGATGCACATCTTAATAATGTCATCATCTCAGAGAAATTGGATAAAAAGGTTGGTCCATCTCTGAACTTTGATTTTTGAAAATATTAACGCTTTTTTAGTGTGGATCAGCCATGTCGCTGTTGGATGGCCATAAGGATGCCAGGTCCTGTGGTTTTGCTGTAATTTTGCAGCATATGGTAATTGCCTTTTTAGTTCTTTCTGAGAAACTGTTATAAAAGACCAAATGGGCCTTGCTTGTACGATACCAAAGATGTCTGTGGAGGAGGGTGAAGGTGGATAATAACGTAGAAAGAAAAAGTAGTATTCTTTATGACTGCATTTTTAGTTGGAGGGGAAGACAGGGAGATGAGTAAGGTTGAAAGTCATTTTCCTTATTTAAGGACATTTTCTGACGACCACACCGAGTATGTGATAATGAGTTTTTTTGCCCCTGAAAGAATGGACAATAAGGAGGGGGAAAAAAAAAAGAAGAAACATTGCGAGCCTAATAAAAGAAATCGGAATTTCCCTCTTGGCATAGTGTTGCTTCCTTTTGAGGAAATGATTTGAGAGATATTGCTATCCGGCATTATAATTCATGTCAATCCTTCCCAAGATTTGTTTATGTGGTACCAAGCTTTTCTTATTTGATTCATCGGTTTTAATACTACTTTGTTTTTGTAGGCTGAGAAACTGCATACAAAGACACTGCCCTATCCTTACACGTCCCAGGATGTTTTTGAGCAAAGTATACGTATGCCAATTGGACCAGAATTTAATCCCGCTACTGCTGTTGGAGCTCTTAACCGTCCAGAGGTTTGTTTCTGAAATTCAAGTTTTCAATATTCTTTGCACTCTCCCATTAAGATTCCATGGGTCCCGGCAACACATCTTTTCCTCTGACTCATGAGCCAGCTTCGAGAAATTAAGTTTCCATTTTTATGTAAATTGCTCATCTTTGGTTGTCTCTGGACAGGTGGTGAAGAAAGCTGGTGTTATCATCAAACCAATCCAATACGAGGATATGAGTATTCGTGAGAGAGCTGAAATTCGTAAGCAGAACGGTCAGAAACAAAGAAAGGGTAAAGATAAACGAAATCGATGAACGAAAAAGATCACCGCCACCTAAGGTGTCGTAGCAAGATTGGGAGGATACAATCGGAGTTTTCATTGTTTTTTGTATTATTTATACATGTTCTACACGTAATGAACGTGTAATTTTTGTATTTCAAGAAATTTTGTAGACGACCTGCATAATTCAAGGGGAGAAGAGTTTATTTCATGTTAGTCTACTGAAGCACTGAGGTCCGAAGTCCAAACTGCAGGAACCTGGATTGCATTGCGCCTGAACAGTAAATGAAGTTGGAATTACCTATGCGTTAAATCTCCACTTTTAATTTCAATTTTATTCTACACGACTGCCCAAGCGAGGCTCTCTTAGAAATTTGTGGGGAATTGCCAAATTTATTCAATAATATGTGTTTTTTGTTGTAGGCTGATTTCTGTAAACATAAAACGTCGCGTGTTATCCAAACAATAATTTATGCTAACGGCCACATTCAAGTTACATTACATTTTTGTTAAAAATCTCACAGAAATTGGTAAAATTGGGATAAGGTATGCAAGTTACATGACATTTTTGTTAAAAATCTCACAGAAATAGGTAAAATTGGGAAAAGATACACATTACGGGACAAAGTTTGCAATTTTTCCACATTTGGCATTTATCTTTGAGCAAAATGGTACGGTGGAACAACGAACCTTAAATAACTTTTAATTGAAGTGAGATGAATTTTTAAATTTTTTAATTATTTAAAAGGATTTTTTAATAAGAACTAGATCCATGTTTTAATAACAACCAAGCCTTTTCTTTTACAAATTTTCTCCTTTTGATAAAAGATTCGTCTTTTTTTTTTGGTCTTAACCACCCAGTTCCTACTCATGGACTGACTAATCCGGATCGGATACTGCAGAGGCCATATGGGGACGACCCTCCCAACCCAATTACTCTATTCACAATACCAGGATTCGAACTCTGAACGTTACTTAAGAGATCTAACCCACTAGATCAACTGATAGTTGGTATAAAAGATTCATCTTTTAATATACTGAAGGAGTTATAATTACATCTTACATGAAGAACAAGTGTGGTCATAAAATATTTCAAAAAAAAATTGAAATTTTGAAACGATACTGTGAATATTTGATGAATTTTATATTAGTTATTTTCTAATTCACAATAATTTATTTTTTGGTCTTGCATTTTGAGGCCCTTAGCACAATTCAAGACTTTCTATGTATTGTCTTTCAAGGTATCCCCATATGAAATGTTATTTCATCCAATTTATATCGCTACTAATGAAGGATAATAATAATAAAATGGTGACTGTTTCATGATTCTACACAGCTCATCCTCTAAATTTTCGAACTAGGTTGTCAAAATATTACATAAGAGAAAATTTCTAATTTTTTTTTTGTTTTGGGGGTAATCTAAGGAAATTCTAAAATGTGATAATATTAGGACTAAAATAATTGAAACATAACTTTTTGGACCATGCGTTACAATTAACCCTATGCAATGCATAAACAATTGAAAAATTGTTTCATATTATTAGTTTTAGTCATAATTCAATTTAATTTTTCCTTGGACTATGTTATCAGTTAAGACTCTAAACGAAGTCCAAACTAATTCCCGCTCAACATTACCAAAGCCATGTCAACAGAGAACTAAATAGATATTATCATAGCTTTGCTTCAAACATATTCTCCATGAAATTATAAAGATGCAATAACTTCAAAAATATAAAATAAATACTAATCGACATTACCAAAATCCATATCAAAGATTCACAAATATAGCATCAAAACTTCAGATGTTTATATCAAGGGAATGTTGTTCTCACAGTGCGAACTCTAAATTCAGATTTTCAAAAGGGACACAAAGCAAATAAAACACAACAAAATCAGTTGATAAATGCTTCTCTACTCCTAAAAGACCAACTCATGGGGCTTCATGCCATCCTTGAGTGTGAACCTAGCACCCAAATACGGCTTCAAGTCCGGGACCGCCTCCACAGCCTTTAACAAAGCTTCATCAACAGTTTTCTGATCATCTTTCTTCTCTGCCGGGAGTCCAGATTTTTCCTACAATATCATATACCTTTAGCACATATGATAGATGAGATATCAATAGCGACGAATGATCAAAAATCCAACCTGTTTCTCGGCCTCAAAGAATTCACTTTCGCCCTTCTTCTTCTTGTTCTCGACTTTCTTGGCAAAGTACTTGTCATCGTACTTCTCCAGATTGACTCCAGAAACATCGACCTTTGTGGATGTCGCAATGACATAGGCCTGGTTCACACGCCTTAGAGGGACACCATTGATCTTGTAAGGGCCTGCAAGTGAAAAAAGAAAAAACACTAAGCAAATGCAAGAATTTGTCCCTACAGTATCTAATTGTGGCACTAGCAACATATGTACTTCTCATGGCCAATCCCAAGAGGTAATAGCAGATAACTGCTCCCCAAGGCGATAGGATATGACAACGCCCCCTCCGGAAATGTAGGAGCCGTCCAACATGGATGACTCTACCACAGCATCAACAGAAGGGGGCTTTTTATACGACGATTGTGATCACTTGGGTCATGTGAGAACTTAACATATCTCACCCCAAAACATTGAATCGTCTAGGCAAATAGGCACTTGCACTCTCTAAAACTATCTCAAATGCACAACCACATCACTAAAATTGCAGGTACTAGTACAGCATTTAAGAAGCAACTTTAACAAAGCCTTGCATTAAACAGAACAAACTAGCCCGTTCCCAATGTGATCTATTCAAGTCACCAAGTCCCGAGATAGTGCAAATTGCCCACAAATGATTCAATTAAGCAGCTAAGCAATGATAAATTAAACCAAAACAAAATCTAATCATACAGCAACAAAAAACTACAGAACAATTCTCCAAATTCATCAGATCCAAACAGAAATAGTGGCATTAACATAAATCGAAGCTTAAATAAAGAGATACAAGAAAAAACATCTCACCGGTGACAAGAAGCAATCCAGAGGTAAGCTGTTTCAAGAACACAACTCTCTTGCCCTTAAACCTCCCAGCCAATATGATCAACACCGTCCCAGGAGTAATACTCGCCCTGTAAATCACACACCACACAAAGAAAAACGGAAAAAAATCAACACAAAATTAAAACGCATTAAATCTACAAACTATAAATACAACCAAAAACAAAATTCAAAGAATAACAACCTGAGCTTGGTGGGTTTGGCCTTGCGCCTGTTGGAGAGAGGCTTCTTCACATCGTCAGCCGGGTAGAACTTAGGGGGCTTCTCCGCCACGGGGACGGCGGCGGGGGTCTTCTCGTGGGTGGGGAACTTGCCGCCGTTCTTGGCCTTGATTGCCCACAAACCACGCTTGTGGTACATCTTAGAGCGAGAGACCTTGCGAACTCCGGGGATGAGTTCAGGGTTGCGAGCCTTCTGCTTCGGCGCCATTGCAGCAGCTCTCTTAGTGTGTGTGGTGTGTGCGCGTGTGTGTTGGAGAGCAGGCAACGATGAAAAATGAGAATTAAAACCCTAGATGGGATATATATACCAATAAAACCTAATTTGAACACCGGTTTTAGTGGGCTGAATATTTGGGCTTCAGACAGAATTGGTATGAGCCTAATATCTAGGCTTGATGCTACAGCCCATTATTTTCGGCCGTTGTGTTGATTTTTTTTGTGTCAAATAGTAGAAACAATTTAAGTCAAAAATAATTTAAACTCGAATTTAATAAGTTATTTTTTATATTCACCTCGAAATTGTATAGAATTTTTAGTGCGCATTAATAATTAAATTTGAATTTAATCGATAAGAAAATTCAGAATGAATAGTGATGAAAATTTTAAAATCAAGTATCACATATTAAAAATTATATTAAAATTTAAGTTTACAAAAAAAAAAGAGAGAGAGAAAGAATAGTATTTGGAATACTAAACAATACACTATTTAATTAATTAAAATGACGTATAAAAAGAATTTGAATTAAAATCCGCCCCATTACCAACCCTAAATTGGCAAATAATGGTGTTGGGTCATATACTGGACTCAAATATAGATTCCTAGAACTGGGATCTTTATCCAATTCGAATATGGCGTAATAGTATCCAACGAATTAGATTCGATTATTAATAATTTTAATCAAAAATAAGTGAAATAAGTATAAAATTAAACATCTTGGTATGTTAAAGTTCCAAATTCAAATTTCAATAATATTTTTAGTAAGTGTATAATATTATGTATGTAATGCTAATAAAATCTCTCAAATATAAGGCAACTTTTGACAATTTTATATTTGTTGATGCCCCTTATTATTATTTTGGTTTTAAACGGTCCATTATATTTAATCATCAAGTACTTGTGTGTAAAATTAAGATTACTTTATGGAGGCTGGTGATAATGCCAGATCAAAATTTTTATCACTAACGAAAATTTTTATTTAATATATATTCAACCTTTTTCTTAATTATCCTTTAAAATTACAATGGTCTTTTAATCACTGTTTACTCATGTCAACCAATATGAAAGAGTGGAAAAGACACTCAACTTTCTCACACTTCATTGACTAGGCCTCCTCTCAAAATTTTATTTTGGATTACTTATAGGGAAAATTGCATATAACCCCCTATAATTTTGAAATCGTGCTAAAAATCCCTCGTGGTTTAAAAATATGAAAACAAACCCCCCGTATTTTCAAAAAGACCTGCACAAAATTCCCTTCCGTCCAAAGTTAACGGAGAGTGCATTGCACACACTTGATATGCGAAATTGCAGCTTTTCCACCTTTAAATGCAAGTATATTGACCTTTATACCCCTTTTTTCATAATTTTAAATATATTTATTTAATATTACAAATAAATCCCTCTTAACTTATTAAAATTTCAATTTGTCCTCTTCTCTTCTTCATCCTTCCTCCTTCCTCCACACCACCACCCTTTCACACCACCGCTGGAGTTACAACCGAAAACACCAATCTATGCGTCTTACCAAGATTAATCAAACCCCTCGATCAATTTTATCAAATTTCGAACAATTAGCATTTAATTAAAAAAATCTATTAAAAACCCTAAAACCCACTAAAAATACTCATTAATTTTTTTCCTTTAATTTATCCACCACCATATAGCTCAAATTTCCCCTTTCGATCTTCGAAATTTGGGGTTTTTCTTTTCGAACTCAACTCATCTTTAGCTTCGATTTTTCCTTTCGATCCTCGAAAAATTAGAATTTTTTCTTCATAGATCTGTTCACTGTTTTTGTGTGTGTGTTGTTTAGCTCCGATTTCTTACAAATATGTTTAGCTTCACGTGTTTAGTGTGTGCGCTTTGTGTTTACTATGTGTGATGTGTGTGTTTTAGGGTGTGTGTGCGTGTCTGATGTGTGTGTTGTGAATGTTGTGTGTGTTAGTGTGTGTGCGCGCTATGTGTGTTTTCTTTGTGTGTTTAGTGTGTGTGTTTATAATTTTATATTATTTTTATTTCAATTATTATATATATATATTGTATATAAATATATTTAATTTATATTTTTTATTTAAATATTATATTTTTATATTCAAACATCAATCTAGATCGTTCATTTATTAAGTTAAGATCCAATGATTCCTATTAAAAGGGGCATAACGGACATTCTTGCTTAATTTTAACAGCGTTAACTTTGAACTAACGGAATGGGCAAGTGTGCAGGTTTTTTGAAAATACGGGGGGGGGGGGGTTCTATATTTTCAAACTATGAGGGGGCTTTTAGCACAATTTCGAAATTACAGGGGGGTTATATGTAATTTTTCCTTAATTATATTAAACACACCAATGTTTAAGACATTTGCATTTTGGGGCCCAACTATTGCATCTGTGCACTAATAGTGCCCAAACTATTTATAACGTGCACAAAAAAATAACTCCTTATATCTTAAAAAAAATACTAAATTACTCTTACTTAATTAAAGTATTTTCATAATAATTTTACCTATTTCAACTTACTACATTTTAATCAAATTACTTATATTGCAATTCTTTTTTTTTTTTTTGAAAATTTTTTAGTTATAGGGAAAAAAAACTCTTAATTTTGATTTAATTTATTTTCCTTTCTCCTATTTTCTTTATATTTCTTTTCTTCTTCCTTGGTCTCCCTCTCTCTCAATCTCTCTCTGCCGCAACCTCCTCCTCTCTCTTAGATCTATGTCTTGTTGTACCCTAACTACTATGCAGCCACATTCATCGTGAACTCAACCCCTGGCTACCACTACCACCACCTCTTCAAGCCTCCTCCCCCCCCCCCCCCCCGGGTCTATTCTCTAGGGTGAATTTGCTCAGTGGTAGTGGAGAAGAGTATGTCGTAAATTGGATAATTTATACTAGAGTTGAATTGAATTATTGAGGGCTCATCCTTCATAATATATTGAAGTTGTCTTGTGTGGTGAATTATCGGGATTTTTTGCTGTGTTTCTTGTGATGGATTTAAACATGGATAATAGTACTAATTGTGATTGAATGGGTGTTCTAGTTTGCATACTGAATAATATTAGGGCCCTAAGAATGGGGTCTTGCTTGTCTAGTGAAAGCAAGGCACCTCTGCTCAATTCACCGATGGGGCTTAGGAGGAAAGTGTCCAAAAGGGGGTTGGGCGAGTCTTGAAATTCATCCTTTGAGTATAGGATGAATGGAACAATTGCATTGAAGGTGGAGTATTTCTTATTATTCCATCAGAAAGAGAAAAAAGTATTACCTAAGCATATTTTAAATAGTTTGGGTATTATTTGGGCATCTATGCAATGATTGGATATCAAGGTACAAATAATTCCAAATATTAACGCAATTAAACACTTTATTTTGATGAATAGAACTTTACATCTTAGAAATACAATCAAAATTTTATTGGGCAAATTATGTCTACACTCCTTGATGTATGATATAATTATAAATTAGTCTATTTTGTTGTAAAAATTACAAATAACCCCAAATATTAACACAATGAATCACTTTATTTTTATGAACAGAACTTTCCATCTTATTAGAAATACAATCAAAATTTTATTGGGCAAATTACGTCTTCACTCCTTGATGTATAATATAATTATAAATTAGTCCATCTTGTTGTAAAAATTACAAATACCTATCGAAGTTTAGGACTTTTTTGTAAACATTAGCATAAGCATCCAAAAAATACCTTTCTTGCAACCATAATAGTCAATCCTCAACCCAACCACTAAGAGATGTGTCTAGTTGAGCCTAACAAAATCCTTCAATCAATTTTATTATTCTATCAACTTTGCAAAATAATTTTACTTTATACCATCATAACCACCATTAGGTATCATTATCTATAATTCGATACCGAACTTACTTTTTTTTTTATTATTGCAATTGACTTTATATATATCTTCTACACTTTGAATTGATCGATACCATGCATATCTCGTCTCAAAAACCTACATAAAGCAATAGAAATACAACTCGTAATTATGCCCAACTTTGATGAAAGATGAATTTTATAAGCTAACACATACCTTGGGGGGTATTTATAATTTTTATAAGAAGAGGAATTAATTTGTAATTATATCATACTTCAAGGAGTGTAAATGTAATTTCCCCAATTTTATTCATAGTTTTAATATTTTTTTTGTCAACTTTATATATTATCTTTATTTGGTTCCACTTTATACAAAATTTGGTTCCACTTTATATATTTTCAATCATCAATATTTGTGATAGAATCAATGCTACTATTAAAAGGAAAAGAAATTAATTATGTAATAAGTAGTGACTAATTGTTTTATTACTTTGAATTTACTTTTTTGTTTTTCATATTATTTTTTATATTTTTAAGCATACATATCTTATAAGATTATTTAAATATTAATATAAAAAATAAGATTTCACTTTTAACGAAATATGCTCCTTTCTCAAATTTTTTTTAACTATTTAGCAATTTCCTTTATCTGGTTAATTTCCACTATATTTTGACCACTAATAAAATAATATATATTTTTTAATCATAGAATACACTATTATTATAAAGAAAAGGAAGAAAACATTCCATTAATTTATATATGTATAGATTGAACTTTGAAAATAAGCAAAAAGTTTAAAAGGAAAATATATCTTACTCAATAGGGTGCAGAGAGAATACATGAAAAAGACGACAAACTTGCACTATAAAAACCCATTAGTTAAGCGAGCCTGACATATTGAAAATGGTAATGGCCATAAATGTAAACTGAAAAGGGTAAAAAGATCCCAAAATTTGGTCTCATTGGGTTAGAGCGGACCATGGATTTTGGTTTAAAACTTGGACCCACCACCAACCCGTCCCTTTAATAATCCGTACATATTTTCATTCATTAGTAATTATATTTATATGGTATGCATTTCTATTTTATTAAAAAAAAAAGATGCATACGACGTATATAATTGCATAAAAATTACAAATATATATATATATATATTGTATATTTAAGATATTATATCACATTGATAAAATGAGTTATATTCGAAAACATGCTCTAACTAATCAAAAAATGAAAACGTGCTAATATAATTCTTTAATTCTAATTAAACAATTTAAAACTTAAAAAGTCCTGATGAGCCAACCCAAGCTCGAACTTCAAAAGTTAGACTTGTCGAGCCCGAGCCTAATATAATATATATAATATTAGGCTCGAGCTCGAAAATTTTGCATATGTCATATTAGGCTCAAGCTTGAAAATTTTGCCCATGCTCGAATTGGCTTGTTTGCACCCCTAATCCCTCAGTCCAAAGAAATCCTAGTTAGGCTAGTCTCGGATTTGGCAGAGCCCGGCCCATTTTAATTTTTGGGCTCCTTGAGTTTGGACTTAAACAGAGTGGACATCCAATGGTAAGGTCAAGTAAGCTATGCGCTCGTTACTTAGTATTTGGTTTTTTCTTTCCACAATAAAAAGTAGAAAAGATAAATAAATAAATGTTTAACTCACAAATTTGATGGATAAAGGAAATGAACATATTAATGATTCACGAACAAGTAAATCCTGTACAACCAATGAATAAGAGAACTCGCATAACCTCATCAGAAATGCAGAATGATCAAAAATCAGAAACAAGAATTCTTCAATGATGCAGTCACTATTTGTTTAGTTAAAACTTAGATCTCAAATTTGCACGATAAAGTTCATAAAATTTTGTGAAACTCCCAATAAACCATTTCACATATATTGCGAACTTCATCAGATGTTGAGGGGAACATGCCCTCATAAATTCCTCGAACACAAGTAATTATTTTCTTTCCTATTCAACTCCAATTGGATTGAGTTACAAAACAAGGTGCAGCATTCATGAAAGCAATGCAATACATCACAGTTTTTCGATTAAAAGGTCAAAACAAGGCAAGACATTTCTCTGAGTAAAAAACCAATTGCATGGGAAATGGAAGTCTACAATACCGAAAAACCTGCCTGGAAATGATGATTGATGGCTTCATTCGTCATCAGCCTGTATTAAAGGGAAATAACATATTCATCAAAAACAGAACAGCAAATAATTAACATCAGAAAATGATAACACGGATACGAGGAATGCTTTAAGAATATATGGAATTGTGGCTTGGCTTCAATATTGAACCATTGAGGAGTTAGCCATTGAAGATTACATGTAAAAGTTCAGTCCCAACAATCCACAAACTTATGTGGATATTCTTCTTTCCATATAAACACCTCTCCAAAACTCAGCAATAGCATCCCCAGAAATCCACAATGAGTAACAAACTATAATCTCATGAAACTATACAATGATACAATCAAAAAGTTTCACACACCACAAAATTACACCAGAAGGAAAGCTGCTATCAGTCTGAAACTCTTGTTCAATCTGAAACTCATAATATAGTATCTTAGACTGAAAAATTCCATCTATGAGATTTCTCCACCTTATAACAATCAAAAATCTGAAATGACCATATAGTATCAGTCTGAAACTCTTGTTCAATCTGAAACTCATAATATAGTATCTTAGACTGAAAAATTCCATCTATGAGATTTCTCCACCTTATAACAATCAAAAATCTGAAATGACCATACAACTTGTATTTTAACTAACGGCTCCATATGAAAGCAGTATTATCAGTGATTGGGAGAACAAAATGACAGTAGTAAGACATTTCATCTACCCCCGTAAACAGGGAACAAAGAGTGAATCATAAGAACATCAGTTTCATATCTTTACCTTGGAAATAGGGGCCTCGGAAATTTTAGGAGTCAATTTTGGTGGAGTTCCGTCAAATTTATGAGAGCAGTCTGAGTATGCACTACCAATACCCACCCCTGCACCGAAAGCTACTGATGCCCAACGTGTTACAGGACTCCCTGATGCAACAATTGACATATCCAATATGTCAGATAGATGGGCAATGCAAGAGCAACCTTTAAATGGAAAATTGAATATGCTATTTCCAAGAATAACCAAAAATTGAAAGCTCTAGTATTTACTAATTCCGCAAAATGTTGTTGTTAGCAAAATAAAGAAAAAAAAATGCATCCATTCGGCATCAATCCCGTATAGCATTAACTATTTAGCAACTAATATCATGGATATCAAGGACAACCTAATCAAAGAACAACTTAACAACTGGAGCAACGAATCAAAAATGACCCACAAAAAATGCTAAGAGAATCATAAATTGCAGCTCCTCTAAGCTATTACCAATAATCAAACGAGTTAGAGAAGGGAAAGTAATTCTAGGTCCGATAATGGACAATTGCTTATCAACAGATGAGAGGTACAACTCTGCATTCCCCCTTTCCATCACAATATCCCCCATAACGAAGAGTACAAAAATTGCAAAAATCCCATCCATATAAACAAAAAGATCTAATCAATAAACTCAAACCAGAAAATTCTACCACTGCTAATCAAAACCGATAGATTCAAAATCTAAACGTCAAATTTACAGCTCCAAAAACAATAAAATGACTACACTTTCACATAATTATCAAATTACAAAAATCAAAATTTGAGGAAATGGAAAAATACTCACGGAAGAGAAGAAGTCCGGCGAAAGCGCCGGCAAACGATGAGTAGACGAAGCGGCGTACACCTAAATCGAGGCAGGCATCCCATTTCGCATTCAAATCGTACTTCGCCGGAATCTTGTTCTCCTCCGCCATTTTCGATCACTTATCGGGAAAAACAATCTCTAATTGCTCTCGTTTTCTGAATTTTGTCTCTCTACAGTTCGATTTTTCTCCTCTTGCACCCGAGGGTTTCGTTTTCTGTCTGTACTTTCTGATTTTCTCTTTCCTTTTTCTTTCTTTTGTTTTCGTAATATTTGCATTTTATAAGTTTACTTTGGGCCTTGATGGAGCCCAAACTACAGCTCAGAATGCCCAATTCTCCATAAAACTGGGCCTACGCACCTTTTGTCTCAAACGAATCCAACCTACTTATGCGCTTGATGAGCCGGTTCGATAAAGGTTCAAGTTCGAATTCGAATAATTCGAACCGAATACAAGCCAAATGATAATTATACATATAATTTTAAATAATATATTAATTTTTGAATTAACCTATAGAGTTCAAACATAATAAACTAATCAAAATATTTCAAACTCAAATTCAAGCTCGAGCGTGAAAAAAAAGGCCAAAATTCAACTCGACTTGTTTGCATCCCTAACCTACACTATTAGTATCGTTGTTGTTGTTGTTGTCCTTCTTCTTCTTCTTCTTCTTCTTCTTCTTCTTACAACATTTTGTGACGACTTTCCTTAGTTAATTTGTATATTTGAAATATATAGGATTAGATGAAATATTATTCAAGAGCGGGGACAATATGTAGCCCATCCAAAAATGGCCTCATGGGTTGACCTCCTAGTGCTGACATCCAACTCATTTGTATACAGCTAGATTATATGTGATATTTCATTTTTATTGCATCATTATATTCTATTCAAATGTTTTTCAATTCAGTACGTGTACATTTAATTTGGTTGGCATTCCGACCACAATGAACTATCATATTTTAAAAATATGGACGTGGCATACTGATGATCCGATTCAAAGATGAAATTTCTACCATCATCAAAAAAAATTAGCCAAGGGTAATCTTAGCTAGCCTAATGTGTACTCTTTGTTTGTAGTTAGGGGTGTGCATAGTTTGATAGTTTGATCCAATCGTGTGGAACAAATTTTGATTTGGTATTCAGTTCGATTCTAATTTTGGGGTTTGGTATACCGTATCAAACTGAATTTATATAAATTACATATTATATATATGTGCATATATATAAGATAATCGTTACACATTTTTTTATAATTTTTTTAAATTTATTTATTATTTATTATTATTTAATGAAATTTCGATAATTTGATACAAAACTGAAGTGTATCAAAATTTATTTTGGTACATATTGAAACGAACCGAAAATTTAGATTCAATATTCGATACGCATTTTTGGTATACCAAAATTATCGAAATTTCGATTCGGCACTTACTATCCGAATGCACAGCCCGCCTCTCTTTATACCAACTGTCGGATCATCCAAATCAAAATCATCTGATCTCACGTTAGCATATCGGCCTCAATAAGCCTCATGTTGAAAAATTGCACGATCAAACTTTATGTTGGGACAGGGACCATAGACATATCCAGAATTTAAATTCTTACGATTCTTGAAGATCTTGACGTGTGTCATTCACGTGCTTGATGCACATGCCCTCGTATTTTAAATACCCCCGTAGTTGCTTGTGTAATAATTTTAAATACCAATGTAAGATATCTATTATGAATTTGATACAGAATTTTGTTAAGATGGAACTAAAATAACAATCAATGATATACATTTATTAGTTGATTTTTTTATATAAAACAATGAAAAATAAAAAAACAACCAAAAAGGACCAAAAAGTCTCTTGAAATTAAAAATAGCTTAATAAACCCCTTGTGTGTGTGTGTGTGTGTTCTACCAAAAAAGCAGATAACACACTATTCAATTTTGTGTTAATTTGCTAACATAGAAGATGAAATTATTATTGTATATATGATGAAAATTTCTGGTTAATTTTTAATAATTTTTACAGTTTAATAAATAACATATGCATGTGAGCACACTCGCGTATATTTACAGACATGCTTATACACACACACACACACACACACACACACACACACACACACACATATATATATATATATGTACGTAGATATATTAACAATTTCGATGTTGATTCGAAAGATGTAAAGTGAATATATATTCGTTTATTAAATCCTTGTTATTTTATTTGTACTAGTTTGATTATATCGGGTGTGAACTATAATTTTACCGTCAGCATAATATTTTTAGGTTTAAATTATCATAAGCACTACTAGTTTAACTAAAAGTTTATTCCATTGAAAGTTTCTCTCTAAATCAAAATATAAATTAAAACATTTGGTAAACATTTCAAATAATAAACTTAAAAACCAAACAATACGTAAGATAAATATAAACCAGTAAGATATAGAAAGGATTTCAGTTTTAGTTAAGATTTAACTTACTTGTATGATCAAGATCTTCGACTCTTTTGAGCAAGTATAAAATTTTGACGGTTTTTTCCTCCAATTTAAGGGTAGAAGGGTAATTTTGCCTTTGTAAAATTAAATAACTCAAATGTCGAAAGAAATTAAAAAAACAAAAGTACAATTCATTTTAGTCCTCAATTTCTTAATCCATAGATTAGTTCATCCATGTATTTTTCAATTATCTTAAATTTTATTTTTCTAATTTTTCATAAAATAGAAAACCACACTTTTTTCAATTTTGGAGAAATATTGACCTTACGCCCATGCAGAGAAATGGTTACCACCCTTTTAAATGTTTTTTTTTTATAGGAAAGGTAGATATAATATTTATATGTACCACTAATTTTGTATTTTTTTTTAATTTCTAGAATCAAAATCAAAGTTTTTTTTATTAAAATATATATTTACATTAGTGGTAATTAAATATGTTATTTTCTTGAAAATAACTGTTCATCATAAGGATATTTTCTTTTTTTTTTTTCTATTATATCAATTGCATATACATTTTTTTTTATTATTTTTTTAATCTAAAACCTTAAACTATGATAGATAAAAGTTCATATGTAATAATTTGTGACTAAAAATAAGGAAAAAAATGGACACATATTGAAAGTAGTAATTCTAATGTTCATACAAATGCTAAATTTCTTTCACGTTAGCCATAAAATTTAGAATCAAAATTTATTCAATGGTGTTAGTTTGAAATTTTTATATTTTAATATTACAAATTAAATTTTAGGTTTCCAATCTGATGACTCAATTTAAAAGGAAGAAATAGCCGATTGTCCACTAATTGAATTGTTTTGTATCAATTTATACGAGTTAGAATTTACAGTACCGAATTCAAAAATTCAGGCTTAAAATGAGAAAATAGAAGTTTAAGAATCTTACAATTTTAGCGAGTGGCCAAAATGAAATTGGTATAGAAAGGCGGAGGATGATTTTTGAATTCGAAAATAAGTAAAAGTTTTTTTCTAGGAGTATTTTAGACAATTTGTATCTTATGATAGAAAATTAACATATAGAAGCAATAGAAAGGATGAAACGGAAGAAAATAAAAAATTAAAGGACTCTCTTCTCCATTTTCTCTCTCTTTTATTTATTTATTTATTTTACAATCTCTCTCTCTTTGGTTCAAATTAATACTATTATTTTTCTTTATTCTTATTTCTCTCTTCTCTGAAATTATTATTTTTTATTTTACTTTATTGCTTATTTATTTTTAATCCCATTATTTAATCAATTTTTTTGGTCTTTCGTAAATTTCATAAGTATATTAAAAATAGTTAAAAATATATTTTCAAATTTTTAAATATATTAATAAGCTATACTTTATTTGTAATTTGCACATAGTTAGAGCGTGTCTTACCCGCTAGTGTATATTAGTTGTGAGGTCGTGCTAAGTATGAGAATACAATTATTTCTGTTACAATGAGGATAAATTCCATTTAGGTACGTACCTTCTGCTAGTGTGAATAGGCATAACGGACATTATAATTTTTTCATTGATAATTAGTATGAGACATCCAATAAATAACTCACTCCTTTTTATGGACTTGTTATGAATCGTTACATTAATTATTATTTTATCATTGCAATTATGTGATTTATACATATACAAATTGTAATATAAATCTATACTTTAACGTACGAAACATAATCTTAGTGTAAAAATTGAAATATGTATATATGAATGTTTTATAATGTATATCTTACATATTAAAGTGTATATATATATACAGATTTTTTTAATTTTTGGGTATGAAGGGTGCTTGATCAGTTGCTAAATCGGGTCGACGACAATTAGAAGGTGTCTGGCAGAGTTTATTTAAAACATCTTTAAACTCCTACATCTTATAAGATATTCTAAAAATTTATAAAATGTTGGATCTTATTTTAAAAATGAGTCATTAAAGTATTTGGATAAATAAGATGGAATATAGCTTATAAGATGTTAGTAATGGTTATATTATAATTAATTTAATTGAAAACAAAAGAGCTTAATAGGTTTTAAAAAATAAGTTACCGCCTCTTTAATTTTTTAAAAAGTGCTTATAAGCTACTTCAAAATTTTTGCCAAACGTTTTGCATCATCTTTGATAAGTCCGTAATTCTACATATTTTTTATGGTTATTTTGATGGACTTATCATGTATTTTTCTCCATTTGAACTTCTTTATGCCTAAATTCGAGATAAATCGTTGTTTTGTAGGCGAGATGGCAAAAGACCATAAAGGAAACGAAAAGTGGAATCAAGAGTTGGGTACCTACGCAAGATATTTTGGGTACCAACCCAATTTCAGAGATTTTGAGAAGAAGTAATCTGTATGTTTGGGTACGTACCCAGAATATTTCGGGTATGTACCCAGTCTCAGTCAGTGGGGCGTTGGATGAATCTGTAAGTTTAGGTACGTACCCAAACTATTTCGGGTACGTACCCAAAGTCCGCGACAGAAATTTACAGCTTTTCTAGTGCGATTAGGACTCTATTTTTGGAAGGTGTCTCTAGGGTTTTTATGCCCTTTTTAAGTCCAGAAACAGGGCCACGACTACTGTTCACGTTTTTCAGCTAGGTTTTAGTTTTAGAACTTCTCTTTTTCATATTTTTCATCTTTTGGGAACTTTTGAAGAACGGAAGAAGGGAGAAATCAAGAACCAAGGGAAGAACAACCAAACGAGGGGAGTTTCCACCTGAAATTTTCAGCAATAAGTTTCATTCTTCTCTTTTCATGAATTCTTTCCCATATTTCGTTTTTATGTTTAGTTTCATTATGAACTAATTTTAATTAAGTGTAAGGATGGTGTAGTTCATCGTTTTTGCTATTCTATGAAAATCCCGTGAGTTTGAATTCGTTTTCGTATGTTTTCTTTGTTGTGTGATTCTTGTCTAATGGTTTAATACGTGGTTAGGGTTTGATCACCCATAATTAGCGAATTTGAGAATGATGATGAGGTCGAGAGACGATTCACGATAATAGCTCTAATTAGACGAGATCAATTGGGTTAAAGTTGCATGAGAATGAATTTAACTTTGATTGAGCCTTAAGGCAGTGTTTAAAAATTCATACAAATACTTCTAAAGTTGGGATTAATTGAATGAGAATTGGTTAGTCTTAGACTTAGAGGAATTGTATGAATTAATTCCGCAATGCTCGAGAGAGATTGTAGATATATTCGTTCCCAGGCTTCACACAACCACGAAACCACTCAACTTAGGGATTAGATTAGAATAGCAAATTATGTGAATGAAACCACCTTGCACTTGCTTTTCTCGCTTTGGTTATTTGTTATTATTGTATTTCACAAGTCATTTTTACTAAGAAAATTAGGATTTATTTAGAAAATCAAAACCAACACTCAGTTTGATCAATTTAGATAAACAACACGAGTCAATTTCACGGGCCAAATTACAATCCCTGTGGATTCGACACTCGACTTACTTTATATTACTTGTACGATTGCGTGCACTTGCGCAAGTCCCAATAATCTTATAAGCAAATCTGCTTTCCCCATCAAAAGTTGCCAAGTAAAGTTTGCGAGAGAAAAAGAGTTTATAAGGGTAGACCAGGTGTCTCACTCAAGAAAATTCTTGTTTGTACCAGATTCAACCTTATTAAAATTAATTACGTAATAAGTGTTTTACACTTTGAAAAAGCAGAAACATATTGTACACTATTGTTGCTCTTCTGTAATAATGGGAACCTCTTCAAAATTAACCACAACTGAAGAGTGGGATTGCATAGGCATTTATTCATTTAAGGTGGGTGTTGACGGTGAAAATATGGAAATGTGGAATGTGAGCAAATCAAGACAATCAAAATCGTTAACATCCAAAAATTTGAAACTTGAGTATTTAGAAATGGTTAATGTTTTTCTAATGTCTGCATTTATATTTTAGTTAAGATAGGTGTAATTTCTCCCTAAAATTGTATACCCTAAAAAAATGGATATCTACACTATCTTTTGAAGGAGATGTACAAAATTTTCATAAAATAGACAAATAAATATTCAATAGCATTATCTTGAATAAAGGCTATAAAAATATAGGGAAAATTACACCACAGCAATGCATAAGCTGCAGATACACTATTTAAATTCAACTTTTCTCTATATATTTAGCAAAATCCAACAATCATCACCACCTACAACACGACCTTTTACATGATACAATGTCTGATCAATCAATCAGTCATCCAATTCATCATCAGGATTCACATTGTAACGAAACATCTTACGAAGCAGGAAGATTAGCCAGCCAAGGAAGCAGTTTCTCATGTACCAAGTCCGGCCTATCATCGTGGGGGCAATGTCCAACTCCTTCGAGTAAAAATAGGCTCACATTTGGCATTTGAGCAGGTAACGATGAGAAGTATTTACCAACAGGTCCGTCGATTGGGGTAAACGGGTCTTCATCACCCCACAACAACAAAACAGGTAAGCCGATATTTGGCATCAACTTCACCGGATTTGGCCCGGGTGGACCTGTGACAATGGAGACAAAAGCATCAAGAGCCCCCTCATCTAGTGCTGGTTTTCTGATTATCTGCAATGTTAAAAGACACGTTGGTCCATATAATATTCAAGAGACCAGAGAATGATTTTTGAGAAACATTGGTTTGTCATGTTAGACTAGAGTTAAGTACCTTTATTACATCATGGGATTATCTCAATATTTTGGCTTGTCAAAAGTTAGAACTAAGCTTACCAGTCATAAGTAGTACCATAGGCTACTGTATATTCTATTTCTCTACGAGTTCCATAGCTTATAGGCGGAGACATAGATAAAGATCTAGTTGCATGCACCCGTATCTCCATCATTTTTACAGTACTTTGAGGTTAAAGATAGTAAATAAGATTGAAATAAATATAATAAGAAAAATTAACAACTTTAAGTAGAAATACCTTACAGTTTTATTATGATAAAAATTTAGTACCTCCACAAGGTCCTCATCCACAGCCTCCTTATTACCGTAGACAGACAATAAAACATTCCTCAGATTCTCTCTGCACAAGTAACAAAAAACGAGGTCATTATTTTCCTTTCTCTGCAAATTTTGCTATCAGAAAGCAAACTTATTCAAGAAGCACCTTTGCCTGACACGACCGAACAAATAAGAAGCAATTACTCTTTGGTTCAATAAGAAGTCAAAAAACCAAAGCAAGGGCAAGAGTAGCTTTATTCTCCAGTCATCAACTATCGCCTTGTTGTTCATTCCACCGGCACAATTTAACAACACAAGCGCCCGCACCAGGCCCCTACTCGACTCTGTTTGGGGAAGAGAAAACTAAATTTAGAGCTTACCCCTGCTAGTGGTAAGTAGTTTTCATCGAATGTCATGGTCAAAATACAATATTCTCTTATTCTGCTTGATGAAGATTGTTAGAAATATTAAATATTTAAGTTCTGTCATCTCTAACAATATTCAAAAATATGATAGCTAGGGTAAAAAAGAAGTATTGGATTCAAATATCACAGCCACATGTTCATAACAAGACTTTCATGTGCAAGACTCGACACACACAAAAATAAATAAACAAATAGTACTGCCTGCAAATGCGAGCGCATGTTAGATATATTAACGCAAGCTTAAGCTTTTAGATAATGTCATGAGTTAATAAACACACCTGCAGCAGCAATAACGCAAGCTAGACTGCCAACAGAGTTTCCCAATAACACGGTTGGCCTTTGGACAACTTCATCCAAGAAATCCAATATCAACTGCCAATATTGAGTGTTTTACTAGTCATAATCGAATAAAAAACAAAAGACATACTTTCCTTGTTTCCTACTCGGATATAAATCATAAATACCTCAGCCCAGGTTTCCATGGTATATTGAAAGCCTTGTGGCTTATCTGAAGCACCAAAACCAAGGAGGTCAATTGCATAAACTGTGTGATTTTGAGCCAGTGTTGGAATATTCCTAAAATGAGAAATAATGCTCAGCAGCAGCCACTTAAATCACAGTGTCTATGTAGGAATTAGGAAAGAGAAGATACAGTGATGAACCAAACCATATTAGGTACGAGGGGATAAATTGCTAACAGAAGTAGCTGACAATGGAGGCGACTGAACTGGAACCCAACCCCCCCCCCCCCCCCCCTCTTCAAATTAATACATGTAGATCAGCGTAGAAGCACAAAGAATATAATCAAAGCTACACACACATTCTTATTTATTCCCTTTTCTCATGTTCCTGATATTCAAGAAAAACTCATAATCCGTTGCTTATTAATCCAGTCCAAACTTCTGTAAGTGCAATCGTTCATTCAAAAAGACCTTAGAATTATTTAAATTCAGCTATTACAAGAAAAAAGAACACAATAATATACCTGCGCCAGTGGGCAATTGATGCACCAAAGCCATGAACCAGGAGGAGCGGAGGATTATCGCTATTGCCTCGTGGATAAACAAAGTAACTAACACTATATCCTCTCCACACCCATTTCTTGCAATTCCCACTAATTTCGCTCACCTCCAAAGGCGGCAAAAACTCCTCCCTTTCAGTCGACACCGCCGCCGCCGTCGACGCGGGGTAGGCAGCCGCACAGCTCACGGCGGAAATGGGACTGTTCCGAATAGTAAAAGAACGAGGAAATTTGAGGCAATTACTTAAACTCCAAATGGGATTTTGATGAATTTGCAGACCAGTGGTTGAAGATGATGATAATGGTGACAAGGGTAGAGAAAAAGTACGGGGAGCAGCAAAATTTACAGCCATAACCACAACCAAATTTTGCTGCTTTTTTGTATATTTATCAGTTAAATTCAAGAAATATGCATGGAAAAATTTGAGCCCCGCCAAAATATCTGAAGAGGTATTTCGTATGAAAATCAGCTGAACCGAAACAAGAACCACCACCAGCCTCCCATCTTGCAGGTGAAGATTTTTTTTTATTATTATTATTTTTCCTTATTTTGCAATATTTCTTTTTTTTTTTAATGTTTTTTCTGGATAATTTATAAGGTTGGATGGGCTGCAGCTTTATTTATGGGCTACAAGCCCAGTCAAGATCTTTTTTTGGGCTCATAGGCCCAACAACAAACTTAGGCCGGCGCATTGCTTGGAGCAGGTGTTGGGCTCCATGGTTGGGCTATAGAAAGGATCGTTAGGTTCTATACCAATACGTGGCTTCTAAGACCCCAGGAGGTTGGCCTAGCGGTGTTATGGATCGAATGCCACGTTGAAGGTGTGGGTTCGAACCACCGTAGCTCCTTGGGGGTGATAAATCTATGCTTGTGGGGTCCATTCGCGGGAGGCTGTGGAAGATTTATGGTCCCGAGATTAATAGGGTACACAGTCCCTCGCAAGTCGGGGGGTCCTCCCAGATGTGTGTGATACCCCACAGCGCAATGCTCCCTGTCAAGGGGTTCTTGAGTAACCTATCTCCCCCCCATTTTGCTGACCAAAAAAAAAACACGTGGCTTCTAAGGAATATTGAACACCACGGTAAAGTCTCACCTATAATACACGGACAATAAGTATTTGATATTGTATCGAATACAACATTCCTTCAATACTTTTTTGTCATGTGTCCAACACACTGTAATGTGTGCCCATAAAGCAAATAAATTCGATATTTCATATTTCTAATTAAATGTCGAACACAGATTTCTGGTCCCGGGATTAATAGGGTACACAGTCCCTCGCAAGTCGGGGGGGTCCTCCCAGATGTGTGTGATACCCCGCAGCGCAATGCTCCCTGTCAAGGGGTTCTTGAGTAACCTATCTCCCCCCCATTTTGCTGACCAAAAAAAAAATACGTGGCTTCTAAGGAATATTGAACACCACGGTAAAGTCTCACCTATAATACACGGACAATAAGTATTTGATATTGTATCGAATACAACATTCCTTCAATACTTTTTTGTCATGTGTCCAACACACTGTAATGTGTGCCCATAAAGCAAATAAATTCGATATTTCATATTTCTAATTAAATGTCGAACACACAATCAACGTGTCGGACACTCTTTGAACACGTAAATATTTTTTTATATATTTTTATGAGCATTTCAATAATAAATAAATATAAATAGAAATTTTTCAAGGGCATTCGGAAAGCTTGTTGGTTCATTTAATATATTTTTCTTATTATATATTTTAAAAAAATCAAAATTTTCTTTTATTTTTATAATAGATAGTTCATGGATCATCATGTTGTGATTCAATCACCAATGTAAACTTCTTCGTTTTTGTACTTATATCGATCTTAAACTAATTATGAATATAAATGTGCAGATATACATATATTATGTCATAATATCACTAAAACAATATAAAAATATTCATAAAACGCATGAATCAAATTCGAGAAATATTTGTAATAGAAAAATAAATTTCTACCAAATGAAATTTTATCCAGAAATGCCTTGAATGTGACAAAAACAATATTTTTGAAAATAGTTGCTAACATACCGCAATAAAGATCATAAAATTAATGTATTTATTGTTTTATAGCTATACGGCATCAAAGATGACTTCATAAATAAAACAATAAATGGATAAATATTGAACCGGGGAAGTGAATGGATAAACACACGAGTGGGCCAAGCCCATACCCAGAGGGCAGGTAGGGGGTGGGGGCCGGGGTTGGGTGGGAGTGGTTTTAGTACACTTCATATAGAGTTGGTTTGGATAAATATGTTTTAAAAACAGAAGTACTTTTGTTTTTTTTTTTAAATACGTTAGAGTGAAAATTTTCATTTGGATTAATTTTTAGAAAAAAATATTAGAAGTAAAAAATAATAATTTTTTTTAAAGTTATTCAAAATCATCTCAAATAAAAGTATATTTTTAAAATATTTTTAATTATTGTATCTAAATATAAAATTATTTGATTTAATAAAAAAAGTTATATTAGAAAAAACACTACTCCAAAAATATATTTAAATCATCCTTTAATTAAATATGCGCATGTTATCAATTTAACTAAATCAATATATTGTATTAGGGACACGATATATGAGACCGGGGTTGAGAGGCGACGGACCTAGGATTCTGTCTGCCACCAAAGCCCGTCGTTACTCCCCTCCTCGTGTCAAGCCCATAGAATTGACACCTCGCTGCACGCGTGACCAACAGTCCCTCCCCCCCCCTCCCCCCCCCCCCCCCCCCCCCCTCTCGAGACCTTTCTTTGTCTTCAAATTTAATAATTATAAAACTGTATGATGACTTCGAAAAGGACATGGAGAGTGAAGAATCTCACTCTCTAAAGGCGTGTTCGTTTTGGGTAAATTAGTGGAAACATGATCTGCTAAATGATTGCACCATCTAAAAATAAAAATTATTAAATATTTATTTTTAAATATGTACCGGCAGACTTTTTTTTATATTGTTGATATTAGGTCTAATAATGGATAGGATTTTATCCTACCCTAACTCTTACCTTAAAAATATTTAATTAAACATATTCTATATCTTATCCTACTTGATTTAAATATTTACCCATTTGATATGTATATTGGGTATACTCTATTTTTAGAGTAGGTTCTGGATCCTACCCAATCATATATTTTTTTTATTTGTCTTTTTTTGATATTATATTTTTTTTAACTTACACACAAAGTTAACACATACACACATATTTACACACATTGCACACACACAGAGTTTTCATGCACACACTGCGCACACACACACACACACACATTTTTTCATACACACACACACACACATATATATGTGTGTGTGTGAAAAATTTGTGTACAATGTGCGTGTGTGTGAAAAATATGTGTACAATGTGCGTGTGTGTGAAAAATATGTGTGGTGTATGAATATCCATTGAGTAAGAATGTGTGTAGTGTGTGAATACTAATTGGGTAATGATACCTAATGAGTAGGAATGGGTAAGGTCCTACCATAACCCATTCATTTGTAATAGTATGAGTTGTGGTATGGTATGGGTAAATTTTAAAATTTTAGGATGTGGGTAGAGTATGGGTAATGAACTAATGGGTACGGATAGGGTAAAACTCTACACATTGACATACCTAATTGATATAATGTTAAATGACAAAAAGATTAAACTGTTAAAGAAAAAATTATAGAATGTGTGTAGTGTGTGAATACTAATTGGGTAATGATACCTAATGAGTAGGAATGGGTAAGGTCCTACCCTAACACATTCATTTGTAGTAGTATGAGTTGTGGTATGGTATGGGTAAATTTTAAAATTTTAGGATGTGGGTAGAGTATGAGTAATGAACTAATGGGTACGGATAGGGTAAAACTCTACACATTGACATACCTAATTGATATAATGTTAAATGACAAAAAGATTAAACTGTTAAAGAAAAAATTATTAAATATTTATTACTGTCAACATTACTCCAAGTATCAATCCTCAGGTTTTTTAATGAGCAATACTTTTATCGAGTTAACTACGAAGTTTATTAATAAACTAATTTTGGATAAAATTAAAAATTCACATAAAATCGATTCAATTCGGATATCAAAATTTGATGTGCTAATTTTATCCTTTTAATTAATAAACACGTACAATAAATAAGCAAATAAAAAGACCAATATTGTAATATTACATCCAATTCAAGAAATTCATGTTCTCAATCAATAAACCACTTTATCTAATTATAATTATTTGGTTTTTTTCCTATTTATTCTTTATGATATAATTTTATTTAATATTATTATTTTATTTGTAAATTATTTTAATTTAATAAATTATTTCAAATAATTCTTAAAAAAGTATTCTTATTAAAGAAAATTTAATAATATATTTATATTTTCATCCTAAAAAAATTAACTACTAAATTGAAATATATATATATATATATATATATATTACACACACGTAGAGTGTGTGGTGTTGCTAGTTATTATAAAAAAAAGTTATTTTTGTCTCATAAATGGAGGTTATTTATGTGATTTTTTTAAAATTTCCCTTCAATTTTATGTAAAATAAATAAAGATATGAAAAATTATGGCTAAAAATGAAATTTCACATGAAATCAATTCAATTCGGATACCAAATTTTGATGTGTTAATTTTACTTTTTTAATTAGTAAACACATACAATAATAAGCAAATAAAAAGGTTAATATTATAATATTACATTCAATTTTTAAAAACACATGTTCTCAACTAATAAATCACTTTCTCTAATTACAATTATTTGGTATATTTTTTCTGTTTATTCTTTATCATGTGATTTTGTTCCATATTATTTTATTTTTAAATTATTATAATTTAATAAATTATTTCAAATAATTCTTAAAAAGTATTCTTATAAAAGAAATTTAATAATATATTTATATTTTCATCCTAAAAAAAATTTAACTAATAAATTAAAATATATATTTTTTATATTCTGCACACATGTAGAGTGTACGGTGTTGCTAGTTATTATAAAAAGAAAGTCATTTTTGCCTCACAAATGACGGTTATTTATATGATTTTATAAAATTTGCCCTTCAATTTTATGTAAAATAAATAGAGATATATAAAATTATGGTTAAAATTGAAAATTCACATAAAATTGATTCAATTCAGAAATCAAATTTTGATGTGTCAATTGTACCCTTTTAATTAGTAAACAAATGCAGTAAATAAGCAAATAAAAAAATTAATGTTATAATATTATATCTAATTTAAAAACTCATGTTATCAACCCACAAACCACTTTCTCTAGTTATAATTACTTATTTTTTATTTTTTATCATGTAATTTTATTTTATATAATTATTTTATTTTTAAATTTTTATAATTTAATAAATTATTTCAAATAATTGTTAAAAATATATTCTTATAAAATAAATTTAATAATATATATATATATTTATCCTAAAAAAATTGAAGTACTAATTGAAATATATATTTTTTATATTTTGTACACACATAGAGTAGGCGGTGTTGTTAGTAAAAAATAAAGCAATTTTTGTATCATAAATGGAGGTTATTTATATGATTTTACAAAATTTGCCTTTCAATTTTATATGGAATAAACAGAGATATGTAAATTATGGCTAAAATTAAAAATCTACACTATTATAAAAAAAAGTAATTATTGTCTCACAAATGATAGCTATTTATGAGATTTTACAAAATTTGCCTTCAATTTTATGTCGAATAAATAGAGGTATATAAAATTATGGCTAAAATTAAAAATTCACATAAAATCGATTCAATTTGAATACTAAAGTTTGATGTGTCAATTTTATCTTTTTAGTTAGTAAACACATACATTAAATACGTAAATAAAAAGATTAATATTATAATATTACATCCAATTTTTAAAATCCATGTTCTCAATCCACTCTCTCTAATTACAATTACTTGTTTTTTTTTTTGTGTTTATTCTTTATCATGTAATTTTATTTCATATAATTATTTCATTTTAAATTATTATAATTTAATAAATTATTTTAAATAATTCTTAAAAAAGTATTCTTATAAAAGAAATTTAATATATTTATATTTTCATCTTAAAAAAAATTTAAGTACTAAATTAATATATATATTTTTATATTTTATACACACAAATAGAGTGTGTAGTGTTTCTAGTATATATATATATTATTTGTCATTTTTCTTCCATTGCTTTTTTCTTGTAATATATATATATATATATATATATATACACTTTTTTTTTTTAATCTTTTTTCACAACAAACACATCATAAGTGAATCCAAAGAAACTGAAAAATAGTCTCTTTTCGCTTCGTCCTCATTCCACCACTCTTTCTCTCTCTCTCTCTCTCTGGAACTTTGCTTTTGGCTCTCTCATCCCCTAAACCTGAAACCTCAGCTCACACTTCCAACGTCTCTCCCCCTCTCTTCCTCAGACACGATCAAATACTAAAAACCATGGCTGATGCAAAACCCCAAACGCATCCTCCGGAACTCGCCACACAGCCGCCGCCGTCCACGGTGGAGGAGACAGAAACACCCCCGCCGCAGGAACCGGAGCCTGTCTGCGAACCGCTGCTAGCTTCCGTGGACCTAGACCTGCAGAAAGACTCACTCCCACCGGCTGAACCGCCGGTCCCAGTTGAAGAGAAGTTGAAAGAAGCGGTTACTATTGTAGAGAAGGACGCCCCTTTAGAGCCACCGCCACCCGAACCACCGCTCGCGGCGGAGCATGTCACAGTCACCGCCACCGCCACGGAAAAAAGCTCTTCCGCCGACACCCCAGTATCTCAGCCACTGGCGGCTGCTCTGGCGGAGCCTCAAGAATCCGAGTCTCCAGAAACCAAATCGAAAGAAGCGATAGAACCCGAAAAAGAGAATTCCATGGAAAAGAAAAAAGCCCCAGAGTCATTTGGTTCCTTTAAAGAGGAAAGCAATAAAATCTCAGATCTCTCACATTCCGAGCTGAAAGCATTGGATGAATTCAAACTTTTAGTCCGAGACGCTCTCGATAAAGGGCTCTTTAGCTCGGCTTCGCCTTCAGATACTGCAAATTTTCCCGTAGAAGTATCGATATGGGGTGTGCCCTTGTTGAAAGACAATAGAAGTGACGTGATTTTGCTTAAGTTTCTGCGAGCGCGTGATTTCAAAGTCAAAGAATCTTTCGCCATGCTCAAGAACACTATACAATGGAGAAGGGATTTCAATGTTGATGAGTTATTGAAGGAAGATTTAGGGGATGACCTTGAAAAGGTTGTGTTTATGCACGGGCAGGACAAAGAGGGGCACCCCGTGTGTTATAATGTTTATGGGGAGTTTCAGAACAAAGAATTGTATGCCAAGACATTTTCGGATGGGGAGAGAAGAAGGAGGTTTTTGAGGTGGAGGATTCAGTTTTTGGAGAGAAGTATCAGGAAGCTGGATTTTAGCCCTGGTGGGATTAATACTATCTTTCAAGTTAGTGATCTCAAGAACTCACCTGGACCGGGGAAAAGGGAGCTTCGTGTTGCTACTAAACAGGCGCTGCTTATTCTTCAGGATAATTATCCCGAGTTTGTGGCGAAGCAGGTAGTATTTGATACCACATTCTTCTTGGCTATTGGGTTATTAGAGTATATTACAAGAATATGAATGCGTTGATGATCATTTGGTAGTGGTATTTATTTCTTAAATTGCTCTGTAGTCCTGGGATTTTGCGTGACAATCGTGCAATTTCGTTAACAAATGTGTGGCATCTTACATTGTGAGCAACAAGAATACATTCTTAGTTCAGTGAAGTTATCTTGCCATTTAGAGAATCTCATTGATTGTAGTAACCAATGTTAAAAGGTTTTGTAGACGTTGATTTCGTAAGAGATTATTGATTGTTGTATAGGGAAATTTGAGTTTTATTTCTCATTGCTCAGCTATATATTTTACAATATTAGTAACCTCTTTTCCTACTTGTAGGTGTTCATCAATGTCCCATGGTGGTATTTGGCTTTTTATACAATGATCAGTCCCTTCCTCACTCAAAGGACCAAAAGCAAATTTGTATTCACCGGGCCAGCAAGGACTGCGGAAACCCTTTTCAAGTGTGTAAAGTTTTCTCTATGATTTAAAGTGAATTTGAATTCTTATTAAATATTAGGTCTGTTCAATGGTCACGGGAATTTCTTGTTGCATTAAACAGATATATAATGCCGGAACAAGTGCCAACTCAATATGGTGGCCTTAGTGTGGATTACTGTGAATGCAACCCAGAGTTCACTGTGGATGATCCAGCCACTGAGATCACTGTCAAACCTGCTACTAAGCAAACTGTGGAAATTATTGTAAACGAGGTTTGTTAGAGAGCATTTGGGTCATAAACGATTTCATCTTTTTCAACTTCGTAAATAATTTGGCATCTATTGATGCAATTTATGGTGTTACAACTGAAAGATTCTATTGTGAATGGTATCCTGTCTAATCAGTAAAAGTGAAGTGAAACTTTGCATGTGAACTCTTTTTTCATAAACGGTCACTCCGAAATTCGAACCGAGCACATCTTGTCTTTCCCCGACTCTGGTATCATATTGAATGACTACATTGTCTAAAGCACTATTATAGGGGAGAAAGTTTAAGTATTTATTATCTTTAACAGTTCCCCTGGTAATTGGGTATTTGATTGATCTGTAGAAGTGCACTCTTGTTTGGGAGCTTCGTGTGGTGGGCTGGGAAGTGAGCTACAGTGCTGAATATGCACCAAATACTGAACGCGGCTACACGGTTATCATACAAAAGACTCGGAAGATGCTGCCAACTGACGAGCCGGTCGTGTCTAGCAGTTTCAATGTCAGTGAGTTGGGTAAGATATTACTCACTATTGATAACCCCACTTCCAAGAAGAAGAAACTACTTTACAGGTTCAAGGTTTTGCCTCTTGTCCACTAATGTAAAGCTCTAGAGGGCTTGTATGACTTCTTCTTTATATAAACGCGTTGCTAGGTTGACTGTTCATTATCCATTTTGTGTCTTTTGTGTATTTCACCCATAGTTGGTCATACAATTCTTGTTATGAATGGAGGGAGAAGTGAATTTCTTGTTAAAGTGTCGACCAATGGATCTGCCGTAGATGGATTTCAAGAGGATGGGTAACTATGCCGAGCATGTAGCTATACTATGTTGGAACTCCTTTCCTTCCATTTGCTTGTTTTATGGTGTATATTTGAATTGAGTCATCGTGTTTTTATGGAGCTATGGAGAGCATATGTACTCTGTTTTGCAGCCTTGCCTTTTCTTGGCTAGTCTCTGTTCGGAAAATGTATTCGTATTGCCCTTGCGGCCCGGCCCTTACCCATAAAGCGGGCCTTTACTCGTTAAGATAATCCATCTTGTTGAAGCGGGGATTTGTGGTTATGGTAATTAGTATTATCATGATCAAAATAATGACCATCTTCGGCACGTAACCGTATGGTTTTTCTGATGCTTTATCAACTGCAATGGGGGGTTAAACCTTTTTGCAGGCGACATAAACCTGCAATTAGTTGGTGTTAATCATGTGAGTACTCGAATCTTGGGAAGTGCTGAAGGTAGTTGAGCTTTCATTAATCAGTTGATTATGTGACTAAGTATGTGCATACCTTCCATTTGTTTTTAGTCAACACTGAAATCATTATAGTTGCATGTGGTGATTGTTCTTGGATATGTCATGGCTAGGGATGTTAGTATATGGCCCATTTGGATAAGTTTTTTTTTTTTTAAAAAAAGTGCTTATCGATGTGTGTTTTTTATAATTGAATTTTTTAAGAGATTTTTTTTGTTTTATTTGGGACTATTTTGAATAGCTTTTAAAAGAGTCACTTTTGCACAGTTTTCTGGATTCTTTTTTACAATACTAAGCTGGACATATATTTTTTTCTTTTTAAATTTTAAATGAGTTCTTCGCTTATGAAAAATTTCAGTCAAATGGGCTCATAATCTATTGGGTTGTTCAACTGCCCATCCCCCGTGTGTGTGTGTGTGTGTGTGTGAGAGAGAGAGAGAGAGAGAGAGAGAGAGAGAGATATTTTTAATACAGACGGAGAGAGTTAAGAACTAACGACTTAAAGATATTATAAATAAATACGATTTTCAATAATCAACCATTTCATTTCGAACGTTTAACAAAAACCAAAAAAAAAAAAAGGCCTTGGGCTATATGGTTCCGGATAGGGCTGTCAATGGAGCGGATTTTAATTCGAATCCGATCCGAGTTCGATCCGAATTTTAGCATATTCGACCGATTAAAATATTCGATGGGTCAGATCCGATAGTAAATATCCGTAATCCGAAATAAATGGGTTGGATTTGGATTCAATGAGTCCGATCCGTTAAAGATCCGAATCCGAATTTTTATATTATATTTTATTAAATTTATATATTATATATAATACAATAGTAATAAAGATACTTCAATGTAATATAAATGTCATTATAATTAATAATATATTATTTATTAATTTTTAAGGTACTTTTTTTTAACAAAACATTATATAGTTTTATACATATTCTAAAATATTTTTCTACATTATTTAATTTTATTTTTAACATAAAGAGGCATTTTTTTATAGAATACTAATTAATTAGTCTATATATTAAAGATCTCTATTACATACACCATATATATACACATATAGGATATGTTATTAGAGATATCTATTATATACTATCATTAAATGAACAACTAATAATCTCTATAGTTATTAGAGATCTTTACTAAATATATTATACATAAACGTATTTATATATAATTCTAATTATATATTGTCATTAAATGAAAGATTAAATATGGTGCATAATTATTAAAGATCTCTTATATATATAATATAGTTTTACACATTTATATATTTATATATTAAAGAATTTTTTATTATTTATTTTTTGATCCAATCATAAAAAAATTTTGTCATATCGGATCGGATCGAATTTTTTTATCGGATCTCGGATTTATTCCGGATTCGGATTCGGAATAAAGACTAAAGATCCTATAGGATTTCGGGTCGGATTCGGTAGCCGGTCCTTGTAATCGGATTCGGATCCGGATTGCACTGATTTGCTCCAGATCCGATCCATTGACAGCCCTAGTTCCGGATATGGCCCGGGTGTTGGGCCCGTGCTTAAACAATGTGAAATGACGCTCTGCATTCAAAAATGCAATAAAAATGTATTATCCTTAAGGCTTCGTTTGGTTGGATGAAAAGTGGAAGGAAAAAAGAGTAGAATGAACGAAAATTGGAGGAAAGAAAATATATATATATTTTTTTTGGATGTTGGCGAAAAAGTTGGGGTAAGGAAAAAACTTATGTGGCCTCAACAGATATTTTTCCACCCAAAGTTGAACTAAAAAAAGAAAGGAAAAAAATAAAACTATATTTTCACGTTCATTTTGTTTTCATCCAAACAAACTCATGAAAAATTAAAATCCACCGATTATCTGGAACTTAATAAAAATTACTTTTTTGGCTTTATATAAACTTGAGCGGTGGTAATAGTTTCGTTTTTTGCTCCATATCTCATCAAAGGTGTATGATTTTCAGAACTCTATTATTTGAAAATAAAAATAACATACCAAGGTCTTAATTTGCCATTATCCTACATGCCCAAGATCAAAAAACAATTATTATTTTTTTGGCAAGAATACCTTTGTTTTTCTCTGTAGTGGGAGAGAAATTGCTCATAAGATGCTATCCATTTAGATGATAGTGAAATGGCAGTCTTTTGCTTTAGATAAAATATAATGATGCCATAAATTTCACTATATAATACTTTTTAATATTTTCATATTTAAATTTAATGATAAAAAACACCGCGTTCATAACATCTAAATAGGTAACATGAAATTTCTCGAGAGAAATATAGGCAACATGACTTTCCAGTCTTTTTAGAGTACTTCAGATTTCAGAATCTAAGGGAAAAAGACAAATCAAAATTATACCTTAATCACTTTTCAATGTTTACAATTTATTACCCACACCATTAATTTTTACCAAAAACATGAGATTTTCTACCAAAAATAGGTTTCTTCAAGTACCCAAAAAAAAAAAAAAAAGCAATAATATACAAGACTCTACACTTGCCAAACATTTGTGTCCTGTGTTTTGTTATAAATTTTATTGCAGTTTGCTTTTGCCTTGTCATTTATTATTGTAATGATGTGGTTATTATAACACTTGACTTAAATTTTCTTTTAAAAAATAAAAAATAAAATTGCACTTAAGTACTTAACTTTTTTTTTTTGTCTTAGCCACCCGGTTCCGATTCATTGGCTGATTAGTCCGAATTGGATATTACAGAGGCCCATTATAAGGACAATCCTCTCAACCTAATTGTTCTATTCACAGTACCAAAATTTAAATTCTAAATATTATTTAAGAGATCTAACGCATCATCATGCTAAATCAAATAGTAATTGGTCGTCAGTACTTAAACTTGTTGGGAGAATGTGTGTATTTTTTTCGCAGAATTTCAATTGAAGGGCATGCCGTAAATTGTCAGGGAATTATTGTACTTTCCTATGAGATCACAAAGTATATGTTTGGTCCTTTTCTTTTGTTTTCTTGTTTTTTTTCTTCTTAAAAATATGAAAAGGAAAGATATTCAATGTGTGGTCCTTTTCTTTGGACTGCCAAAAAGGACAAATTGACAAATACATAAAACTATACTGTAAATATTAATTTTACTGAAGATTTTTATTTTCTGAGGTATGCCAAATTGCATCAAGAATTCAATAGCCTAATTTTGCTTCCATTCACATTCTATATGTTCAAAGTTGAAAATAATTTTATTTGATTTTTGTGTATAAATGAATATATGCTCGGATGACTCGTATGAAATTATTGACTATATAGCAAATATGATTTGTGACATTTTTTAATTTTTAAAAAAAATTATATGTAAATTTCAATAATTTTAAAGTACATAATTGTGGGTCTATTTGTACTTTTATGTTAACTTCAAACTTAATTTTGTAATATGATAGCGCATAATACTTCTAAATAATTGACAAACTCTACGTCCTTATTGAAATTCAAATTTGGGTATTCAAAATGCGTGTAATGGAACTTAATCACTACACTACCATATTGATGGTAAAAAAGAAACAAGAAAAAAGAAGGAGGGGGGGTGGGGGGGGGGGGAAGAAAAGGAAAAATCACTCTTTTGCAACTAACAAAAGAAAGATAAGGTCAAAAATAAATTAAATTATTTGATATTCAACTTCAAATTGAATTCTAAAATATAGCTCATTTGAGTTTGATTCATTAAATACGACAAATTAAATTAAAGCATTTTTTTTCACGTTTAAAAATGATTTTCAACTTAGATTTGAGTTGGATTAGTAATGATAATAATAAAAGAACAGTAATAGAATATGTATAAAGAATAATATACTTAAGCTCGTCTCAAGTCTAACATAATTCAATTATTGTCCAATGAAATAAATACTCATCGTATCTAATTTTTGGAAAAATACCTTCTCAACACCGTAATGAATTTTGATTTTAAATCTCAACTGTTCAAATCTGGTTAGAGGTACGAAACATATTTGACCTAATACGAGTTGTGCTTTCTTGTTCATTTAGATTGAACCAATCGCACCTTTGTTCTCTTCACCAAATTTACCATTATAATTTTTTGCAATTGATTTTAATACCATTCTGCAATTCGACCAAGACTCCCCGTTCCCTTTTCCCTAACCCTACACTCAACGATTGTAATGGCGAATTCCAAATCAAGCGAGATGATTTTATTAAATAACATTCATGTTATATGTCTGATCTCTTTAATAACTGTACAAGTAGTTTCATAATCAAAATTAATCCAAACACAATTTCTTACTAGAGTAAAATACCAACGAAGTTAGGACAATACTTTTTTTTTTTTTTAATTTTATCTAATTTCACATTATTACACCCCTAGAGAAAAGAAGCATTTTGATCGTACGAAAAGTATTAAATTAAACATCAAAATCATTAACTTCTAGAAGAGGCAAACTATATTTTTTTCTTTAAAAAAAAAAGAAAAAGAAAAGAAAAGAAGAAAGAAAGGAGATGAATGAAACTCAAAAAAATCAAGCTGAAGATATACAAAAGATAATCAGAGGATTCCCACAATTAAAGGCTTGAACAATTCAACCTATGATTAAACATTTTCAATTTACGAGTTTATTTTGTCAACTTAATGATGTAATCAAGGTCGAATTTAGTAACTTTAATTTGGATGGCATAATTAAATTTATGTAAAATATTGAAGTTTTATATATGATCGGGGTAGGTTGGGGAGCTAAATTTAAAATTTTTAGATAAATACAGATAAATTTTAATTCAATATAAATTTAAGAGGAGTGGTCGCCTCCTTCAACTTTCCCTAGCTCCGTTTGTGATTATGTTTTCTTTATATATATACACACACACACACACACACACAAAAGAATCTTTAAAACAAAATAAGTGATAAGGCTAGCCTATGTTCTACAACATTATTGATGGGGTCTATTTATGGGATTTCTTTTTTATTTCCTGTTTTTGAATATATATATATATATATATATATATTCAAGTAGGCCTGCATCTTGAGCAGATAATTGATGATGAATATAACTTTAATTTATTAAGTTGGTGGGGGAAATGATTAGGAACCCAACTTTAGGGCAAACTCTGGGCAGGGGTTTAATCATAAAATATAGGAATTTCAGAAAAAAGACCTCTCAAGAATCTTAAGTTAGCTGTTTGCTTTGGTATAAACAGAGGTTTATTTAATCTGCTTTATACAAAGTACTTTTTGACAGACTTTCAGCTGTTGATGAAGCCATATTTGTCTATTGCTTCCTGCAAAGTGCTTCACAAACTTGTATTTGCTGTCTCCTCTTTTTTAATCTTTTATCTGTTAAAATTTAATTTAAGATATTTGTTAACACACACACACACACACATAGATATTATTGTATATATGTAATAATTATCCAAAAAAGCATCTCTATTTTTTTCAAAATGCATGCATAGATACAGTATGTTTAACTCCACTTTTCACAAATAAATGAGAAAAAGATAATTATTCTTGAGATTTGTGAAAATCCAGTGTGGATTCAAGAATTCAAATTCATGAAAGCCAACTATCAGTTCATGAGATAACACCCACTGAAATACGTTAATAAATGAGAAAAAAAAAACTCACTCAGTTTTATATTATTAGTCTTAGAATTTATTTTTATCCCATAATACTTGTCATTTTGAACTATTAATCTTTTTTATAGATTTTGTTTTGTCCCTAAATATTTTTAATTTTGAATCATTAGTCTTTTTAGATGGTTCTTTTTTGTCCCATAATAATACTTATCATTCCGAATGGTTCAAGAGAACATTTATTTACTTTTTTCAAATTTACCCTAGTCCTTTTCAACTAAAACTCATTAACATATTGTATCATTTTATAAAAGAAAGGACATCTTTGTCAAGTTATTATAAATTTGGGGTAAAAAAAAATTAATAATTAACTTAATTAATATGAGTCGAAGAAAACCTTAAAAGACCAGTATTTTGTGACGGAGTTAGTAATTATTTCTTGAGATTTCTAAAAATAAGTGTGAATTCAAAAATTCAAATTGATGAAAGCAAAATATCAATTCATGAGATGATATCCGCTTGGATATTAACCTAATGGTGTATTTTTTTTTTTTCTGTACAATCACACACAAAATATCCTATAAATATCAAACGAAACGGCATATACTTACATTCAAATTGCTAAATATAAGGAGATGATGTTACAATTTCACTTTTTTAACATTTTTTCATATTATAGTAATAAAATTTAACCATTTAAAACACTACCGCGCAGTGGGCAACTAGGTAGCACGAAATTTCGCCAAAATACCAATGCACCCCACTAGAGCAGCAAAAGCTAATGCAGAGTACAAAATATGGTCCAGTATCTGTTGCATATGTTGGCTGTGACACTAAAACAAAAACAAGATAATATCCATCATGTCCAATTCATACTTTTGCAATAAATTACACGTACATGCAAGAATTGGACAGAATGGCATTTTCCAGAAAGGAATAACAATTGGTAAGAAAAGGGACAAACAATTTTTGCAGGACAATTTGTGACATCATCCATAAAAAGAAAAACCAAACATCCAAATTTACATAAAAATAATTTACAGCATCAAAAGTATCATGAAGATCAACGACTCTGTTTTCACATTTCACACATTCTCCAAACCCTTGTATGATCTATATTCTCATTCCTTGCATTCACCAGACAAATTTAGACAAATCCAACAACAAAACTTTAAATTCAAGAAAAAAAAAACCAACAAATAAAATATAAAATTAAATAACTCACCCAGACCTAAGTTTTCAATACACAATCAGAAAAGAAAAAAAGAATATGTGACGTGAATGAACAAAGGGAACCCCCCCTTTTTTATGCTCGCATTGTTATGTTCATTCAGAGGGCTTGGTCTTGGACCTGCAAAGAAGCTTCTTCTTCTTGGAAGTTTGGTTGTCAAATGTGAGCACAACTTTTCCAGTTTCACCAATCTTGAAGCTGCAGCTGACAACTTTTTCGTCGGTTGGCCCGATCTTTCTAGTCTTCTGGACTATCCAGGTGTATCCGCCCTCGGCGCATGGCACAAACTCGGCACCGTAAGAGACATCCCAACCGACCACTCTCACCTCCCAAACCAACGTGCTGGGCTGCAAAATCCCACAATCCGAATGATCACCATTAGAACGGATGTTCATTTATTTAGAGTAAAAACCAATCATCGAAATTTAATCAAAACTAGGAAAACTTATCAAGAACCTTGGATGTCATTATAACAACACTTAAGTGCTATAATAATCGGAAAAAAGGGGGTTAACTGTAAGGTGAAAATAAGTTACAAGTGGGTATGTGTGATTTTGGTTTTATAATTTTGAACCACGTGGGGATATTGAATGCAACTACACGTAGTTTCGGTGGGAGGGCAATGTGATTAATGCTTTTATCAAGAAAGACATGCTCACCTCATTGATTGGCAATTCAATGGTGTGTTTGCTTGTGGGCTTAATAATTTCCTCTGTTGCAGGATCAGAAGTTGTAAATTCTTGTTCACCCTCCTTGCTAAGGCCACCATATTGAACTGGTACTTGCTCAGGTGCTATGTACCTGAGATCAAAATAGAAACTTTACATCAAAATCATTCGACTCGACATAAATCCCAAGCAGCAAAAACAGTTAATCAGTTACATGAGAAATAATAATTATAATAGCAAATAAAACTTCACTGACTTGAAGAGGGCCTCAGTGGTCTTGGTAGGGCCTGCAAACACAAACTTGCTCTTGGTTCTTTGGGTCAAGAATGGACTGATCATCCTGTTGTAAGCCATATACCACCATGGAACATTGATGAACACCTTCAACCCCCAACAACAATCAATAATTAGTAAAACATCACATGAAATAGAAGTTACAAGTACAGCAGAAGATTGACATCAATCCCACACAAGATATACTTGAACAATATACACATCAATCTTGGAAATTCAATAATCTCATATAAGGGATAAAGGGATTTTCTTTCTTTTTATGTGTGTGTGTGTGTACCTGTCTGGCAACAAATTCTGGGTAATTATCCTGGAGAAGTTGGAGGGCCTGATTGGTAGCTTGGCGGAGTTCTTTCTTGAACAGAATCAATCCAGGTGAGTTCTTGAGATCAGTGATCTGAACAATAGTGCAAATGCCATCAGGGCTGAAATCAAGCTTCCTGATATTCTTCTCCAAGAACTGTATATACCACCTCAAGAACTTAGCCCTCTTCTCAGCATCAGCAAAGGTGTTATTATAGAGTTCCTTATCCTGAAACTCACCAAAAGCATTGTAACAAACAGGGTGACCCTCCTTATCAACTCCATGCATATAGACAACTTTTTCAAGCCCCTCTCCGATCCCTTCCTCTTCCAAGAGTTCGTCAATCTTGAACTCTTTCCTCCAAGCCACTACGCTTTTAAGCATGGCGAAAGCATCTTTCACCTTGAAATCTCTGGCCCTCAAGAACTTGAGGAGAATCACATCAGTTCTCTCATCGGCAAGAAGAGGGATACCCCAGATGGAGACCTCCTCCGGTGGCCGCGGTGGGGCTGCTTCCTCCTCCTTTGGCTTCTCTTCTACCGCGGGGACGGCGGAGGGCTCCTCACACGGTGGTGGGGCAGGGGTTGTGACTTCATGAATTATGGTTTCTTTGATCTCTTCAGCGGCCTCTGTTTTTTCCTCGACCTTTTCGACAACCTTTTCCGATGGCTCTGCGGCCGGCGGAGGGGTTGCTTTTTCGCCATCCTTTTTCTCCACGGCCTCCTCCTTCACGGGCTCAGCCGCCGGCGGAGGCGGCGGAACTTCAGCAGGTGCTTCACAGGCCTCTGTTTTTGGCTCTTCTTCCTTTTTCTCTTCAGCCTTTGGCTCCTCCTCTTTCTTTTCTTCAGGTTTTGCTTCTTCTTCTTTCTTCACTTCAGCAGCTTTTGGTTCTTCCTCCTTTTTCTCCTCCTTCTTGGCGGGCTCCGCCGCCGGCGGCGGCGGCGGCGGCGGGGCGGTGAATTCATGCTTTTTGAGTGCTTCCGCAATCAACTGCTTGAATTCATCCAAGGCTTTCTTTTCTGGGTCGATGAGATCATCAACCTTATTGCTTTCCTCCTTAAACGAACCAGACTCAACAATCTTAGTCTCTTCAGATCCTTCCTCTTTCTCCTTCTTCTTTCCTTCGGCCACCTCCGCCGCCGCGGGTTTCTCCACCTTCTCCGCCTCGGGCACGGGCTCCGGCTGCGGCGGCGCCTCCTTCTCTACCTTCTCCGCCACCGGGACATCAGAGACCACCACCTCTTCAGCCGCACACGGCACCTCAGGAGTTGTCTTCTTGGTTTCCTCAGCCATGATAATAAATCAAAAAGCAACTCACTTCTCTCTCTCGCTCAATCAAATTCAAAAATGCAAGAAAACAAGAAACAAAACAATTCAAAACTCCCTCTCGAAAACAACCAAAAAAAAAAATCCCGACGATTTTATCTTTCTCAAGAACCCTTTTCGCTATTCAGCAAAGTTGATTTGAGAGAGAAAGCTGGTGATTGACAGGGAGCGTTTAAATTGGGGGTGGAATTTGAAGAGTGGCTATGGATGTATGTATGTATGTTGTGTGTATGAAGAGGAACAGTCTGTCAAAGACTTGGAATTTGCCAGCCCGTTACCAGTTACCACTCTTGTCATGGGGTCCAGTTCCACCACCTCTCTCTCTGTCTCTCTCTCTCTCTCTCTCTCTCCCCCTCTTTTCCTACTTAAAATCAAACTGCTATAATATTTTGTGAGACGAAATTTTATTTATGACGCGAATCTTGAGCATATTTCATAGTTGGCCACCATATTTGCTCTGAATTATCAATCTTACCTTTTATATGCTGATTTTGAGTTATTTATATTTGTTTGCAACAGATTTTTAGGGTTTGCTAGATACTTTACTAAAAGTAAATATTTTTCCTTATCTAAGACAAATTTAGGTACTTAATTATTCACTAATACTATTATTATATTAACCATTAATAAGGAATAGTATTTATTGTATTTATTATAGGTTGGTCAATTGTCTCTCTTTAAATTCAGTCCAAATCACATTGGAATTATAATACATTCACCGTCAAATTAATTTTAGATCAATTATATTTAATTGAGCATAAGTTTTTTCCTATTATACCATACGCACATGATATTGTTTTCCTTTTACTTTCAAAACTTAAGAAGATAATTTTTGGAAAAAAGAAAAGTGTACGAGTTTGTTAATTTTGCTAATAACTAAGTTGAAATTTTTAAGGAGTTTAGGGTTTAGAAAGCGTGCAAGTTATCTAAAGATATATTAATAGCACATTCCTTTCCCACAAAAAGAGTTTTGACGTTTTCTTTGATAAAACAAATTTCGTTATACGTCGATCACTCAAAAGTTGGAATAGTTCAATGTCGATTTATTTCTTGTGAGTTAGATTGACGCATGCATTACTGAATATGAAAAAAAGTACAAATTTGTTAACTTTTCTTGTACTTATATTGAAAATTTTATGAGTATGAGACTTTTTTATTGTTTTCTTGGATAAAAGGGCATTCATCATACTTCATCGCTGACGAATTTAGAATTATAGTTAAATATCCGATTCACTTATTTCTAATTATGTGTCACATACATAATTAAATATAAGGAAAAGAGTGCAAATTTATAATTCTGTTGTTATCTTTGAAGATATTACTTGTGCGGTTCTTTTTCCGTACTTTATAACAACAAATTCCTTATAACAAAAGAGTTCTATATTTTCTTCGATAAAAGAAGAATTGTTATATATTTGTTCGTGGCTAATAAAATTTGGATATAGTTAAATACTATATATATATATGTCTTAAGTATTTTCTATTTTTTTTCAAATTTTGACAATTATAGAGCATTAGCCATTAGCAATGGGCAAAAGGCTTAAAATAATGACCTATCAAAACACAAAATATTATCCCACTTGTGGCTTATACATGATTTGCTATAACATCATACCTAATACAAAGGAAAATAGTGAATCCTTCTTAGAATAATTCACCCATGAAAGGGGATTTTGTCATTATTTGATCAAATATCAAGTCAAAATCAATTAAATTATGATGCTTAGTCTTAAATGATATGTCATTATTATTAATATATTATCTTATAATTATCTTTAGATATATGAAACTTGGCAATTAAATATTGCTGGCTTCTAGAGACACAAATAAATGTGGGAATACTATTAGGCATTAGATAAGGCTTGGTGGATTGTCACAAGCCTGTCAATTTCAAGGCTAGTCGTGGAATTTACTAAACCATTGAGGTGGAAAATGAAATTTTGTAGACTTCGTGGGCGCCTTGCGAATCACAACACCAGTCGGATAAACTTGGGCAGGCCAAAATCTTAAAATAAAATACAATATAAAAAAATTTCACTAAAAGTTCTTGTGTAAATTAGAGTTAATTCCAATTTTAATCCCTGATCTTTGACCCTTCGCCAATTTTGATCCTTCATGTTTAGATATTTTTAATTTTGGTCCCTAACGTTACAATTTGTTTCCCGATGTAGTCCTTCCTTTAGTTTTTCCGTTAAAAATCCTAATTTTATTTATAATTTGGCCCCTTAAAAATAGAAAAATACCAAACTGCCCCCAAAATTTAAAAAAAGAGCAAAAAAATGCCCTTTTGAAATATTTAGGCACAACAAAATAAATTCTACAAACAATAGGATTCGAACCCAGGTTGATGAGAAGGAAAACATTTAAATTTGCTTCCTCAACCTTTCAACCACACTCAATTTATATTTTAAAGTGTGCTATACATACTAGTATACTCTTTGACATTGTTTAAGTTCAATTTTTTAATATATCGATAAAGTAATAAAATAAATTATTTTTTAATATAAAGGGACAAAATTAATTTTGTAAGTATGTATTGAAAAAAAATTAATTTATTTATAAGTATGTGAACGGTAATTAAATTATTTTCAATCTACGGATAAATTTATGAAATAAATTAATCTTTATTCTATTAAAATTTTTAATTTAGATTTTCATAGCTTATATCTAATTTTGATATTTTACTTTCAATTTTTTTTTTCAAATTTGTTTGATATATTTGAAAAAAAAATTGAAAGTGAAATATCAAAAGTAGATATAAGCTATGAAAATATAAATTAAAAAGTTTAAAAGATTAAAGAATAATTTATTTCATGAATTTATCCGTATATTGAAAATAAATTAATTCCCGTTTCACATACTTACTTATAAATTAAATTTTTTCTAATACATACTTTCAAAATTAATTTTGTCCCTTTATATTAAAAAATAATTTATTTTATTACTTTATCGATATATTAAAAAATTGAACTTAAACAATGTTAAATAGTATACTATTATATATAGCACATTTTAAAATATAAATTTAGTGTGGTTGAATGGTTGAGAAAGCAAGCTTAAGTGTTTTCCTTCTCATCAACCTAGGTTCAAATTCTATTGCTTCCAAAACTTATTTTGTTGTGCCTAAATATTTCAAATGGGGGTTTTTCGCTCTTTTTTTTTTGATTTTGGGGGCAGTTTGGTATTTTTCTATTTTTAAGGGGGCAAATTGTAAATAAAATTAGAATTTTTAACGGGAAAACTAACGGAAGGATTACATTGGGAAACGGATTGTAACGTTAGGGACCAAAATTAAAAATGTCTAAACATGAAGGACCAAAATTGACGAATGGTCAAAGGTCAAGGACTAAAATTGAAATTAACCCGATAAATTATATAATGATATATTAGTATATTTTCTTTTGAATAAATTGATTATACTATTATTATATGAATATCAACTATCAATTATATAATCAAATACTACTATAAGAGATAGTAAGAATAGTTGCAAGATATAAAGTGATAATATAAAAATTATCAATAATAATTATATTAAGTGATAATATCTTTTATTTTGTAACTCATTAATAAGAGTGACAAAAATTAATATTTTAATTGTCAACAATAATAATTAATGATACATATAAAGTGACAACTTGGTAAAAAAAAATATTATTAAGATTTTGTGGCAATATTTCATATCACTAATTTATCACCATAGGTTAGGTGTAACTAATTATCAATTTTGCACTATACTGTTACTCCCTTCATTCCATAGTAGATGTCGTTTTATGAATAATTTTTTGTCCCATAATATATGTCTTTCTCACATTTTAAGAGGAAATTTATTAGTATTTTTCTAATATACCCTTAGACAATAATTAATATTTTTTGTAAATTTTTGAAAAATCTCCCAACAACTCATTAATTATGGGGATATTTTAGTCAAATTAATCTATAATTAATGGTGTTAATCCATTTTCTTAATCCTTGTGCAATAACCTAAAATGACATCTATTATAAGACGGAGGGAGTACATTTTTATATTATGCTGTCACAATTGACATTGTGTAAGTTATGCTTTGTGATAATATAATTTTGTTATCACTAAATGTGTATAAGTAATGACAAATTTTTCATTATTACTTATTATTTTATTGCTAATTTTACTCATTTTTTTGGAGTATACTAGTCAATGTCTATAAATGTTACGATCATGGATAAATAACCAAACATAATAAAAATAGAACAAAAATCAACACGTATTGATAGAGAATCAACTCCAAAATCTCATAAATTTAAGGCCTCAACGCCTAGTTATTGGACAATTATTTAAGAATATCATTAATACATACAATGCATAAAATTTATAATTTACACGATAAAGAACTTCACATCGTGATTAAAAAAAAAAAAACTCTATCACGCAATGTGTTTGAAGTCAATAACATTAATGTTCTTTAATTGTAGAAAATTACATGATAATCTTGAATTGTAAACACAATTTATTTGGCATAGGTCACGTTCAACCGTATTTATTTATAAATCTTGAAAGTTTATTTAATAATTTGAGCTAAGAAATATAAACTAAAATTCGCCCTCGTCACCATATCTTCGTCTTCGAATTCTAAGATTTTATTACAATAATCTAAATTCTTTTTCCAGCACAAAACATGGTGACAAGGCTGTCATAAATTATGAAAAGCTAAAAACATTCTTTTAAGTATTAAATAAATATATAATCCAATAAAATATTTATATTTTCTATTATATATATTTGCACCTTGTAACAGTCTGTCAAATGATCCCACCTTCGTTTAGAAAAATTCCAAGCCATGTCTCTCTGTAATCATCGTCTTCGTGAAGCCGGCTACCAAACCTGTATTTATATTTCAATGAATTAATTCAACTTTCAAGAAACGTGATATGTTATGTAGTAACTTTAAAATATGACTTCATTCACGAGTAAAAAGTAAGAAATTTCGGCATCAAATACAAGATAGATGCGATGAATTCGTGACAAATACGTTTCAGTCGCAAATACAAGATGTTTGTGATGAATTTATGGCGTAATTCAATTAAAATAAAATTAAACCAATGATGAACGACAAGATATTTATTAAAGAATTTGTGACAATTAAAATTAAGCACTTAAAATAGTTTTGGAATGACTACTACCAAGTATACAATGGACTATTTGTTAGTGAAGAGACTAAGAGAGTGTTTGGCCAAGTTTATAAACTTTTCAAAAATGTTTGGTAATTTTTCAAGTAAATGAATTTATAAATTCAAGAAAAAAATTATTAAAAGTGTATAAATTTCAAAAAAAAAAGAAAAAGTGAGCCCCCAACTTATTTTTGAAACAACTTATAATATGTCTAATATTAAAAGATATATTGAGATAAGTATATTTATTTATTTTTCAATATTAAATTTCTACAGTTTCAAAAAATATTTATTCATATGAAATTAATTTTACTTTATTATTATTTTTTTACTATCATTGCACTTAAAAGAACTTATAAGCTCTTATTTTTACCAAACAAAATTACAAGTCATAAGCTTAAAAAACATCTTATAAGCCTCATGATATTATTTTACCCAAACATTGTAATAAGTTATTTTTAAAATAAAATGTAAGAGCTTTTAAACTCCAAAATAATTCTATAAACTTTATGAGATTATAAACTCATTAAATAAATTCAGCCAAACGCCCTATAAATTTCTTTATAGCGAGTGTTATATTATATAAGTTGTATAAGCTTATTTTTAAAATAAGATATAGCAGTTTAGAAACTCCAAAAATATCTTATAAATTTTACGAGTTTATAAACTATTTAAAGTAAACTTAACCAAACACCCTCTAAATTTATTTGCAGTGAATGTTATCATATATCGACACACTTAATACGTGATTTTAATTTTTAAATTTTAAATATAAAGTATCCCTAAAACTCTTATGTGATCAACTTTTTCAACTATTTTGATATATTTCGTTAGATTTATGATAAACAATAGAAAAACAAGATAACATTATAGCATAAGAAATACATAGGAGAGAAAGATACAATAGAACTTAGGAACACCCGATCAGAACACTAAAATCCCACCCCGGATACGATGGGGTACGGACTGGACCAGAATGTAACCCGGACTCACTATGATCCCTGTTTAAGTAAGAAAAAAATTATTCTTTCATTTAAAAAATGAATCCCAATAATTATTCTAATCTCTCATTTTACTGTATACATTTATATAGTTTTTTTTAAAAAAATATATTATTATATAAATATTGAGATAGATACAGATAATATATGTATAGGTAACGGGTGTCAATATCAGTTGGGACCCACAAGGTTCCGTCTTTCATGCGCCAAAGCAATCCCACCCCAAAGCTGTTGGCTGATCCTTTCTTTGCTGTCTTTTTCTTTCTGAAAATTAAGAAATAATTAAAAGTTTTTTACTTTGTCATGTTATTATTAACTAATATTTCTTTTTCAAAAAAGCAATTTTAAAATCGGAGACCTCTTTATAAGTTTTGTCGAAATTGAGGAAACGTAAAACAAGAAAGAAGCATGAGTTTAACGTTAAAGAGGCCAGGTTTTGTCGGAATCCGTTGTGAAAGTTTTTTTTTTTTTTTATTTTATTTTTATCTTCATTTTTTTTTTTGGGTTAAAGTTGTAAAAGGCTATCATTTGAAAATTCTCTATTTTAGAAATATGTAAAAAGATTTCTGCATTTTTTAAAATCTTGCGCAAAATGTTTAGTTATCGGACAGTGTAATGCGTGCACTTGGTACGCGAATTTGACATATTTTTCAGCTCTAAATGCAAATATATTGATTATTATATCTATTTCTTTTCTTAATATATTAGTTTTTTTTTTTATCTCGAATCTTTGTTTGGGATTCCAATTTTCTTCGTATAATCAATCCAAAATAACAAATAATTTATTTTCTATAAATTAATTGTTATTGTTTTTAATACTTTAACTGCGAATCAAGGGACTAGGATAGGACATAATTTATGTTCAACCATATCTACTTTCATTAAAAAAATGGCAACCAAACAACTGATTAACCTAATTTACGAATCTATATATCATATGTAGTTTTTAGAGAGAGATCATTTCTCAATCTAAAGAGAGATCTTAAATTCAAATCCACTTGTCTTCAACCCTTAATTAAAAAAGTAGAAGCTTATCTCTCTCGACTATCCCTAAAAATGAGAAACTCTTACAAACTAACAACCGCTTAACTAAAATGACATTGTCAGAAGAGATTTTGAGTTTAAGCTATATTTTTCGATACACTAACTATATATATGTGTGTGTGTGTGTATTCTAAAAAAATATATTTCAATTTACATCAAGTGTTATATCTGAACGTATATGTAATATAGATGTGAATGAATTTTAGAGAGAATGAGAATGAGAAAAAAATTTACCTATAACAAAATTACAATCTTAATATGACATAGAGTTTGAAATTAAGTTTCTACGTCTTCCAATTTGTGGAACATTGTGGGCAAGATTCATAAATCATAACATAGACAAGTCAATGCTGATCCGAATTTGAACTTAAAAAAAAGCATCGTGAAAAATACTTTTAATTTTTGGCTTATTTAACTTTTGTATTTTTAGTAAAAATGGCAAAACAAAACACTTTATAATTATTATTATTTTTTTTCCCAATAAAAGTAGAAAAAGAACACTTTTCTATGTAGTTTGCAAGACACCAAAAGTCAATCGAGTGCTTTTTTGAACTTATTTTTGTGATTGCCAATTGGAAAGGGCAACACATATATATGAGAATAGAATAGAATAGAATTTTAGGGGCAGCACACAGCATTGTTGGCCCATTGTGTTTGCGACTCTGTCAATTCTTTTGCTTATACAAGTTGTTTTTGTAGACTAAAATAAGTAGTCAGAACTATGGATCAAGAGGCTTCTATTTTCGCTAAAAAAAATGAATTAAATAATTCAGATGCATGCGCTAAGAAAAGATGAGACCACCATGGATCCACCTCACAAAATCTGAGATATATATATATATATATAACATTTTGTAACGAAAATTTACGGACATATTTAAAATTAGAACCGTACAATATCAGATATATATACTGAATACCATGTTGGCACATAACGCGAAGACACTCTTCTAACATGTGTTTGATACACTACTGGGTGTGCTCTTATACTTTTATCAATATAAAATAAGTCTAACAGTACTTCTAATGACGTATCAGACACACCATTAGTAATATATCTGAAAATTTTCGTTCGTGGCGTCCTTCTTCATAAATCTCCATAAATATAAAAATTATTAAAACTCGAATTTTTCGAGAACTATGAAAAAAGATTGTTGTTTAATTTTACCCAATATATATTACGTACTTTGATCTGTAATATAATTTTATATCTCAGTACTATTTACAAACTTTCTCAATTTTTATTGTTAAAATATCTTTTAATTTTCTCTTAAAAAAAATTAATTTCTTTAAATCTTCTCAAACGCAACCTAAATAAGAAGCAAAACTAGGGTGATAAGTCATTCAATTTTGTTTCAATTCACCAAATTTCTCTTGTTTCATTAGTATGGGAACTGTTTTTTAAGTAGCACTAATTCGGGTAATACGTGTCTGCGGATTTTTAACCTAATGGATAAGTATTATGTCTTTAAAGGTGTCGAAAATTTATTGCTAAAGATTCAAATTTTAACCGTGTGCGTGTATGAATGGTGTGTGCTTATTAACAAAAAATATTTCGTGTCATATGTTCTAGATTAGTCTCATTACTTACAATTGCCGGTTTGATTTGCCTTGTTTTTCTGTATGTATCATGCAATAAGCATATTGTATTATCACATCACGTCTTCGTATCGATGTAACATATTAAGATGTACGGTAAAAGTTTCAATCAACGTATTCTTCTAATTGAACTCACATTTAATTAAGCTTGCCTCTACGAGTACATTTCCTTTAAGGATATTCATTATTGTCTTTAGTGATTTTCGCATATTGCAAGAGGAAAAAATAAGTCAAAATTATTTCTCTAATTAAACATATGATGAAAAATTAAAATATGAACAGAAAACAGCGAAAAATTACCAATTTCCCTAGCGCATTGAACAACATACTAATTATTTGTTTTGCATGCAATATTGACATGTAGTATTTTTATTCAAACACAAAATTCAAATGGAAGTGGGATATCTTGAATATGGACAGAATCAGAAATTTTAATTTAGAGAAAGAGCAAGAGTGAATATTTACAAAATATAAAAGACAAATTATGTTATTTTTATATGGACAAAGTTTTAAGTTTTATTAAAAGTATGTATGTTAAATGATCTTATATAAATTTAAACATGCTGCCGACTCCCCCCCCCCCCACATTCTTGGTCAAGAAATATTATATATACTAATGTATCAGGCACACTTAATATATGTGCAGAATAAAAATAAATACAATCTAGTTAAATAATCAAATTTAATGGTAGAATTTTTTTTTTGGTTAAATTCTATGTGAATTATATATATTTTAATATTTTTATTATTTATGCTGTCTTTTTAATCATTGAAAATATATTTATTAGATTCATGATGAGTTAAAATAAATAAATTACTCTTTCATTAAAAAATAAATAATAAATTTAAAATGAAGAATGTGAGAGGAGAAATGGGAAACAAGAGATGAGAATAAAAAAGAAAAGAGAAAAAAAAAGGTTGTTGGGAGAAAGAGAGTGGATTGAAAAGAGATGGGTAGTTAAAAGGACATCTTAGGAAAACTACAACTACACACACTAAAGAAAAAATCAAAGGCTTTCAAATTTATATATAGTATAAATAATACTTACATTTGGTGCATATAAAAAATTTTTAGTCCAAGAGAATGTAACTTGATTACAAAAATATCAAATAATGAGAATTAAGTCACAATACTTACTATTTAGGTTTTTAAGACTCGATGCGCGTAAGAATTTTTCATTAAAAAAAAATTGATACTTATGTCATATTGACATAGCATGATCCTCTCTATTTTTAGGTTTCAAAGTGCTATATGTAAAATTTTTCTTCAAGTTTCCACCTACAAAAAGAGAAGAAAAGAAAAACAAGGTGAAATACATTGTGCACGAATAAATCGAAAAAGATATCAATGTTAGCTAAACTTAATTTCATAAATGACGAGTGATTGTGACAAGGAACTAAAAAATGAGGAAATTTCATTTGGTATGAATAGTGTGAATGTGACACTTATTTGAGGATTACAATCATCGACTTCGAGTCCTTAAGTAGGTTATTTTTTTTCGAGTCCTTAAGCAGGTTATTGACTATTCATGATAATGCTTTCTATTTTGGAAAAGAATTAAGGAAATTAGAATATCGGACTTCTTTCATATCAAAAGGGTAACAATAGTTTAATGCTTTTTAGTTTTTATACAAACAGGATAAAGTTATTAATGCAAATATGATTGTCATCAAATTATACATGTCTGACTTATATGTGTGGTAGTTTTGATTGCAGCGTGTGTGTATATATATATATATATATATATTAGTGCTATATAATTAAATATCTATTATTTTTATTGTTATTAATTTTTATTTATAATTAATTATTAATCAATATTATTATAATATTGATAAAATGTCCAACTGTTCTCCTAGTTATCAAGCCTAGCAATGATGGCACAGTAGTTGTGTTTGTTAGGGATGCAAATGAATCGAGTTTGTTCGTGAGCCCGACAAGTCCCCTCGACAAAGGTTCAAGCTCGTATTCGAATAATTCGAGCCGAGCCAAGTTCAAACCGAGCATGTATAAGTTTCAATCCGAATTCGAACCAAATAATTCTTGTTTGTAGACTCGTGAGCCATTATTTTTTAACATTTATTTTTATTTTTTTTATAATTATAAATATTATACTGATTTTCAAGCTCGAGTCCGAGCTTGAGCACGAGTTTACAACTCAAATATAATAAAATAATTAAAAATATTTAAACTCAAGTTCGAGCTCGGTCTCAAGTCTATAATTTATTCATAAATTCGAGTCATACAAGCCGAGCCGAATCGAGCTCGAACATGACTCGACCCTGAGCTTGAGCTTGCTTTTTCTTGGCTTGTCGGCTCGATGCGGCTCGTTTCATCTCTAGTGCTTGTACTTGACTCTTCAAGACATGTAATTATAAGGTATTTAGTAACGCATTTTGCATGACAATTTAATTTTCTATTATTTCATTTATTTAATTCAAATTTAGGATTAATCACTATAAGAATGTATCCCTTCACTGATAAATCAATACATTATAAATTTATTTTTTATAACGAATTTTGTCTATAACAATTTAATTTCTATAACAATTCCATTAGTGAATACATTGCCACTGAGTTATTTTTTTATTTTTGAGCTTTGTTTACAATAAATTATGTCACTAATTTATTATACAGATATTAGATATGTAATTGAATCTCTCCGTAATAAAATTTTCATTAAATGAACGGGGTATTTTCTTATAATGAATGTTAACTAATGTTAAATTAAAATAAAGATGCTATGGTTATAAACTAGAAAAGAAACATGAATTACAAATACAATGTAAAGATAAAAAGACATTATTGGAGAAAGAATGAGAGAAGAAAGAAGAAGGAAAAGGGCAAAAAAAAAAAAATACCTCGATCTTATCTTTCTGAATGGGTTAAATTAACATGGTGTTTAAAAAAAGAAAAAATCATAGTATTTAATGTAAACCTTCTCAAATTGTAACAACTATAGCCTATAGATATGGTTAAAAAAAATGGCGATAATTAAGCAGCTGATATAGTTTATGTCAATTCCAGTTGTCACATTAGAGATTAGACCTCATGATGACGATTAGGCTCAAGCCACTTGGCGTACCAGGGAAAAATTCTTTTATAAATTGATTGTACATATAAATCATAGATGTGATAAAATTTTAATTCTTTATAGAATATGAAATATTATACATATGTTCCTAAATCGACAAATGATATGTGTCTAATTATAACTGCGGGTTGATTCTTTGGCCCAACATATGAATCAAACGATTTGAATTATGTCATATTTTGAATTTTGAATTTTATTTTATTAAAATAAATAAAAATATAACACTTTATTTGACACACACATATGGGGTTCCAGCCAAATATGTAGAAGAACTTTCCTGTAAGCCATCGCAAATATCATGAAATTGGACTAAAAAATGGCAGTTTGGATGCTCTGATACATAATCGTGCTACATCTTCTCCTCCACTCATTAATACACATCACGTGTATTGATCAATAATTGAAATAAAGAAAGAGACTTTTAATTTTTTTGTTCCATATCATAAATTTTCTATTTCCTTATCTTAATCGTTCACTAATATACGCGACATATATTGATGAGTATAAGAGAAGATGTAATACGATTATTTAGCAGGAGATCCGAACTACCAAAATAGATGCTACAATTCCCTTCATGTTCATATTTTATGTTAAAAGAAAAAGAGAAAATAATAAATAAATAAACGATATAAAAGTCATGTTTAATTATTGATAACAAGAATGACTTGAGCATTTCTTCAAACCTAAACCAAGCAGGCCGTTGATTAATTTTCCACAAAACAGCATTAGCTGTCATGTCCCTACATAAAATGCTTTCTTTATTTGGGCAAAAAGATAAAAAATAAGATAAATCAAATACGCCTATTTCTTTTATAATACATACAAAGTGATGAACTGGTCCCGCCTCCTACAAATATCAACGCATAAATAAATGTAACAATTATTCCAAAACTTAGCCAAAAGTCTAAATTACGGCTTACTCCCTCCCGTAATATTATTCACTTTAGATTTTTTCACGTAAATTAATTAATTTAATAAATAATTTTATTTTTTTAGTTAAATTTGAAATAATTTGACAAACTTACCCTCTCCATACCTCATCAACTATCACTTAAAAAACATTGGTAATTGAATAATAAATGAGGGTAAATTTAGAAAAAAGAAATTAATGCTCTCTTGAACTTTTCAAAATGATAAATATTATGAAACAAGAAAAATTTTATAACATGATTAATATTATGAAATAGAGAGAGTACGAATTTGGAATCTTTCATATTTGAATTTGGATATATATAGTTGGTGAATGTTATGAGACAATAGAAAAAAACTATGCTAGACTAACTGAATTAATTAATTAATTAATTGAGAGCCAATGATGAAGATACTTCAAATAAAAAAGGTTATCGGAAAAATATTGATTAGCATTATTGAAATATATGACCCAACAGTTACAATTATTGAGGAAACTAAAAATCTTGAAACGTTATCTTTAACGGAACTAATGGGCTCTCTCGAAGCATATGAAAAAAAAAAGGATTAATGTTATGTCTGGAACAAGAATTTTGATAAGAAAAAATAAAAAAAAATAAAAATTAAAAACATTAAATACCATCATTTGAAGTAATTTTCTTTTCTATTTCACTTTCCTTTCCAAAATCGTAGAACCAAACCGAGGCTAAGTAGACCAGCAGAAAATTCATTTATTTGTTATACAAAAACTTCCTGTGGGCCGGAAGAGACGGGCTACAAGGCCTGGCCCAAAAAGTGCCACAGAGCCACTTTTGTCTTTTCAAACCACTCTGTGTTGGGCCAATTTGTTTGCTAAAAACTCCAAAGACTTACACCCTGAATTTGTCACATAAAATTCAGATGCCAATTATTATGTCTTAAGGATGCAAACGAATCGAATTTGGAATAATTTAAGATAATTCAAATCTTGATTACATATTTTGAGAATCAAATTTGATTTAAAATCTTTAGGATGGTAGTCCACTATTACTAAATACGAGTACAATAAACATATCAAAATTCGATAAAAGAACTCAACTAAAAAAGTAGTAATTAGCATTAACTAAAAATCTAAAAGTTAATATGTATATATACACACATCTATATATTGGGTATTACACACATACGCCACCCGCACATGCACACTCTTGAGATATAGATCCCTAGCTATACTTTGCATGTCTCTAAAGACAAGATACATATCTATTAGATTAAAAGAGTACAAACTATATCTAAAAGTTAATATATGAGATTGAATCGGACTACTGTCAATTTCTTATTTGTTTCAACTGCGTTGAGCTTGAAAACGCAAATTGGAATAACAAATAAGAAATTTAATGGCTCATTCAAAAACTAAAATTTGAAAAATAGAAGAATATTTATAATTATATGGAAAAAAAACGTAGACATTTTATTAAATACAAGTACCTCAAAAATCAAAATTATTATATTATTAATCATAATACCACATATATTGCATCTTATTTAAGAATCTAATTTACTAGTATTATATTATATATATATATATATATACTTACAATTATCAAAAAAAAAAATCTAAATTAAGATTCTCAACGGCTAAAATTACTTAATTTCATATTTGATCCACTTATTAAAATTGCATATATTTATAATCGAATTCAATCTATCAAACGTTTGGATTGATTGAAGATCCTGAAATAACAGGATATTTTGTCTCCCAAATTATTTCATGCCGCACTTTACATTACACAAAGATCTATGATCAAAACAATGCAATTCCTTCTTTAGTTATTTGAGGTTCAAGTAAACAATAAGTAGATCTCTAACCATCTTCAATAGTTATTTGAGGGATGACTAAACTCGCATTTGATCAAGTTCGTGACGAGCCTTGAATTTCGTCATGGGGCCTATTAATTTTGAAGTAATCAAAGGTTTAAGCTCGACGAGCAAAATCTGAGGTTTAGGCTGAATACACTTAGACCCTTGAAGTTCGTCTAATTACATAAATTATCCACAGACGACTTTTTAGAGGGTATAACTGTAATACAAAAGTGCACGACAAGGGTGTTTTTCGTTATTATACAAATCTCAAGGGGTACGAGTGTATTTACACCAAACTTCAGGGGGTGTAGATGTAATTAACCCTTCATCAATCAAAATAAACTTGCCAATAGAGAGGATTAGGTTTCCTCTTGTCCATTTTCGGACAGTGATTCTTCTGTAATAAACGTAAGACCTAGCAAAGTAAAGATATCCAAACAAATGCAACAACACAGCCCCGACAGCAACCAGTAGAAGTAATCGAGATGCGCTTGATTCAAGTTGTCCGAAAAACAACCACCTCGGCCATGTCCACCGGTCACCCTTTGAAAGAGAGATATCAAGAAACTACTCAAGAATTGCCCTACGCCGATTATACTAAGGTACAGAGCAAGGCCTATTCTTTTAAGCCCACCAGGGACCTGATCATGGAAAAACTCTTGTAGACCAATGAAGGTGAACACGTTGGCAACTCCAAAAACCAAGTACTGAGGTGCCAACCACCACACGCTCATTGGTACCGCCTTTTTGGGCACGTACACCAATCCATGCTTGATAGCTGTATCAAGTCGCTTCCTCTCAACAAGGGCCGCAGTCGTCATAGCCAATAAAGACAAAAATAACCCTGTTCCAATGCGTTGAAGCATGGATATGCCGGTGGGTGTTTTTTGGTTATAACTAGGGCAATTGGGACCAAAATTCGGTCGTAGATAGGAATAGAGATAACCATGGCGGTTGTGGGGAACGGAATGGAAGCTACCGTTCCAATTCCGATGCCACGTCGCGGAACGTTCGAAGTCGGAATGGGATTTTTTAAATAAAATTTTAAAATAATATTCAAAATTATGAGAAAATATGTAATTAGTTTTACAATTCTAAATATTACATAATTTTTGAAATTACATAACATAGTAACTAAATATTGAATTACAAAACATAAATATTGAATAAGAATTGCAATATATATATTTTGGCTGGTAATATATACTTGATAATAAATTGTACTTAATAATAAAACTAATATATATATATATACATATATATACATATATATATATATATATATATATATATATATATAAGGGCTGCAAAAACACTAGTATAAACTTAAAAAAAAACAGCACAAAACTCATAATAAATGGCCCTAAAATATCAATTAAACATATCAACCCATATCTAACCAAAAAAAAAAAATCTCTCTCTACTCATCTCTCTCTATCTTTGTCTTTAGAACCCAGATTTCTTCCATCTTCTTCTTCCTTGATTTTCAAGACAATCAATACCCAGATCTGAAAAATGAATACCCAAATTCAACAGCGCGCAGCCATGTTCGGTAGTGGCGGGCCTCGTAGCCATTGTTTTCTTCGACTACGAGCAGCAACGCCGGTAGCTATGAGTGCTCACATCTGAAAGAGTGAAGAGATTCTCTAGAGGCGCGGTTCTCGAATTCTCCTGTAAGTCGCCGATATGTTCCTCCGTTCTGGTCCGAATCGGAGTTCCGGTCCAAAAAATCGGAGTGGAGTGTTGATTTGGCCGATAAATCGGCGAATCATTCATACACGTACCTGTGGCGGTTCCACTCCGTCGGATGGAATGGCAACTATCGTTCCGGTTTCGAAACAGCTATTCAGGCCGATTTCGCGGCGCCACAGCGAACCATGGAGATAACCATGGATACTCTAATGTAAAGGTGGCAAATGGGCGGGTCGGGCTGGGTTTGGGTAGGGTCTTTGCGATTGGGTCAAAAAGGGGTTGGGTTCAAAATGGTTTCTTAATAAAGGGTTGTAAATGGGTCGGGTTGTAAACGGTTTGAAGCGGGTTGTAAGAGGTTTGTAAATGGGTCGAGAGGGTTGAAAGCGGGTTCGGCAAAAAAATACTCATATAAATCAACACTACAACAAAAACGCCGATTTTCAGCCGAAATATTCCGGGGGAATATTCCGCCGGATTCAAACCGGCGGAATTCCTGCAGAATTCCGGAAAGTAAAAAACCGGGGGAATTACGAGGGAAATTTCCCCCGGTTTTTTTTTTGAATTTTTTAATAATAAACCGGGGGAAATCTGGGGAAAATTTTCGAAATTCGGGGAAAAATTTCCCCTGATTTTTTTATTTTTATTTTTATTTTTAAAAAAATCGGCGGAAAAACGATTTTTTTCGAATATTTTTTTTGTATTGAACCGGCGAAAATATTCCCCCGATTTTTTTTTAATTTTTTTATATAGAACCGGCGAAAATACCGGGGGAACTATTCCCCCGATTTTTTTTAATTTTTTTTTAAAAAAATAGTTTTTTTTCGAACTTATTTTTCTAATAAACCGGCGGAAATACCGGGTGAAATATTTCGCTGGTGTTTTTTATATTTTTTTATATCGAGCTGGTGGAAATTAATTTTTTTAAAATGAGGTTAATTAATTATTTGAATTGTTTTAGAGTATACTTTTATATTTTCTTTTAATTTACAATAATAACCAAGTAAAATGAAAGACAATTGTCTTTAAATATAATTTTGTCTTGTTGTGTTCTTTAACAAACAAATAAGATAGAGAATTTTAAGTTTTGCTATAGGATCTGATTTACAAAGTCCAAACCCAAATCCGATAACATAATTTGACAACTGATCAATCCAATTTGATATCCTATAAAATCAAGATCTATAAATACTAAACTCAAATCTGACAAAGATCCAAAAACAAGATAAAAAATTCTAGTCGATTAAAAATAAAAAATATTAAAAACCTAAAAAATCAAATAAAAATGAGCATATATAAGTATAGTGATGGATAGAAAAATGATAGTCGTTCAAGGATAGTATACATTCAAAACTTGTTTATTTGAAATCAAACGAGAATACGTTAATAGAAAAGTACCAAAAATTATAATAAGTGCATATATTATATGTAAAGTAACATATATTACATTTTGCTTAAGAGGCTTTAGTATTGCTTTATAGGAATTTTTACTAAGTATGAGGTATTTCAATTTTTATATTTTATATTTAAGTAAGTGAATTCCCCTCCCCCCCCCCTCCCTCCCCTCTCAATTTGAATTGTTCTTTTATTGATTATAAATGACCTTATCATCTATTTATTTATATTACTTTATTAATTGGATAATGTAGTTTTCTTTTGAACTTTAACACACCTTTGCATAAGCCACTTAATGTAGTTTACTATTCTATGACTTGATTTTTTTTTATTATTTTACTTTTAGATTTAAATTAATTTATATAATATTTATTCAGTGCTCAATTAAACTTAGTTCCTGTAGTATGTGTTGAAATAATTCGATTATTTGACATGTTAAGAAAATAAACTTAATTTACTCGACAATTGGCTGAATAGTAGAATCTCTTTGTAGATTGTTCCATAGTACATGACAACAGGTATGTGTTGTCTCGTATCCCTTATTGGTATGTTCCTCTTGTTAGACGAGATGGTAACAATCTTAAGTCATTATATTTTCTTGCTAAGAAGTCTTTTGATATCTGTATATTATTATTCCTTTTTTTTCCCCCTTAAGTTGGGCATTGATTCCTTATGAATAGTATTATCTTTTTATCAATTACTTCCTATTTACTAAAGATGTTTACGCCCAAAAATCATGACATGATAATACAAATTTTGATTTGGTTATGTTTTCCCAAGACATTTTTATTAAACTCTTTATAGTTAAATCAAATATTTTCTTTTGATATATATATATTTCTAAAATTTACAAAAAAAATTTAATCGTTTTAGACGATCATATCAACGGGACAGGACGTATTTTGGTCACGGATAGATTATAATATGGAAAAAATTATATGTGCTACGTATTTTTATATTCTGCAATCTATTTTATTTAGTACTTTTTATAATTTAAATAATTATGATTTAAATAAGTTGAAATATCGAAAGCATATGTAAAGATTTAACTCATAAATTGAATACATAATATGAACTAAGATACGAAAAATAAATCTAAGATAGGAAATTTCCCCCAGTTTATTTAAATTAAATATTTTTGAAAAATGTCCGGGGGAATTTTCCCCCAGTTTTAATTAATTTAATTTTTTTTAAAAATTTTTCGGGGGAAAAACCGGGGGAACTTTCTCCCGATTTTATAAAATTATTTTTTTTAAAAAAAAATTTCGGGGGAAAAAAAGTGGGAAATTTCCCCCAGTTTAATAAAATTATTTTTTTTTAAAAATGTCCGGGGGGGAAAATCGGGGGAAATTTCCCCCGGTTTAATAAAATTAATTTTTTTTAAAAAAGACCTAGGGAAAAACCGGGGGAAATTTCCCCCGGTTTAATAAAATTAAAATTTTTTTTAAATAAATCGGCGAAATTTTCTGTCGGTTTGCATTCCGGCGGAATATTCCGCCGGTTGACCCGATTCGTGTATTCCGGAAAAACCTGGGGAATACCAGCGGCCGGGAGTATTCCGGCGCCAAAAAAACCGGCGGACCGGTTTCCGCCGGTTTTCGGCCGGTTTCACGATTTTCCGGGGGAAATTCCGCCGGATTTCCGCCGGATTTTTCCCTCAGTTTGCCGCGTTTTTTCCTACTGTGCAAAACTTAAAAAATAAAATGAGTTTTAGATAAAATCAATCTTCAATATCATATTTTATATAAACTTACATCTCATAATAATAAATTATGACTTAAATACAAAATTGAATAAAAATAAGAAATGACTATGCAACTAAAGAGGGGGCGACTGAGAGTGAGAATATTAGCAAAATCACTTTAGTCTCGTGTTTGAAATTGCAAAATCCTCTGCTAATCATCTAATTCGATTTAAAAAAGACATTGAGTTATATAGAATTTTACCAATTTAAAATTATATGAATTATACAACGTGGATACCTGCAATTTGAAAGGAGGTACTACCCATTTGTGCAACCAACTTCTCGACCAATTGAGAGGTCATTTTCATTTTCATCTTCGATTTCATAAACTATATATGAAACAATGTAGTGACATCTAGAATATCAAATAACATTATAAAAAATTAAAAAAAAAATGAAAAAGACATTTAAAGTTTGGACCTTTAAGCCATTTGCGACTACACAAAATTGCTTCTGCATTATATATATAAATGTTTTTCAACTCTTGCACCTAATAGAAATGCAATTATTATGCATATATTCAATAATTAATCAAGTTTTTTATTTGGTGGTCTATTGGTGATGTCGATGGTTTCTTACAAAAATTAAAAAAAAGAATTATTGCATGCATGGGAGGTTATTTTTTTTGTTAATAATTGATCAATATCAACATTATTATTATTGTTGCAATTATTATTATTATTATTATTATTATTATTATTATTGTTATTATTATTATTATTATTATTATTATATACATACATGTTCATCGAGTTATCAAATTTTTTATTGGGTAGTCTAATGGTAAGTTGATCGTTTATCAAAATAAAATTACAGTATGTGATTCTCTTTTTAATTAAATATATATAATATACACATACATACATATATATATATATATATATATATAATATAAATGAATTGATCAGCTTTGTGACAATGTATCCTCTCATTTCGCTTGTATTTATATTGAGCTACAATTTCTGAAATGTAATCATTTTTAGCATATCAAAAAATTTTAAAAAAAATGAAAAAAAAGAATATCAATCAAACATTGAGGAAAATTGCAACTAAAATAGACAGACTCAGGACTTTTTCGTGGTATGAGAAATCTGAACGTATTCGACTTTGAATAAAATTGATGATATCTATAGTAGTTGGTAGGATTTTTTTAAATTTTGGACCAAACCCATCATAGGCCTATTAAGGAATCATTAAAAAATCATTTAAAACCCAAGAAAAAATCATTTAAAAACCATAATTAATTTGATCCATTTGGAACCAATCCACTTTGACCCATTTAAAAATCTTTCCAATTCAATCTAATCCAGAACTAATTTGGTTGGATTGGACCCATGATTTACAACCCATATTGCCGCTACTACTCCAATGAATAACTGGATTGAAGCAATGGGAATTTGGAAGGTGGTAGTAATGTAACGGTCCATTGTAGCCGCTTGCTTGACGAATAGAGTCGAGACTTGGTAATAAGCAATGGCGTACACCAAACATGTGGACCATATCGGGACAAGCCAGAGAACCGGCCTGGCTGATTCAATGTCGTCAAAGATGTGGGCCTTTTCATCTTAGTCTAAACCATCATGTGCAAGTAATGCTTTTGTCAAGAAACCTATTCAAATAAAAATGAATGTTATATAAATCACAACTACGTCCAAGTTAAAATCCTCTATTTCGTTGTGTGCAGTGTTTTATCTTGTATTACACTTTATGATTACATGCCTAGTGAATTGAAAAAGAATGGGCTACAGCTTCACTTACTTCAATTGAGCACCTTCAAGAAGTCGAATTCTTGGGGCTTCCTCCTCTTTGGCAATCACAGACTTAGGCGTCGCCTGCCAATTTCTGACAGCTTTAACAAACACCCTACAAATTCTCACCAATGGGCTCGTTCCATCTGTTTCTATACGGAATCGATAAGTCATAGTTCTGAGCAAGAAAACAAGCAGCGCAAAGCACATAAAAATGCAGGGAATTACAAAGCCAAGTTCCCAACTAAGATTAACGTGAACATTGTTCAAATTTGCTGTGGCTAACACAAGAGTTGAGCTTAAGAAAAAGTTCCAGAAGTTGAGAAGTGAGCTTTTCGCTTTATGTTCTTCTTGATCTTCGTCATCAAATTGGGCAGCTGCGAAGGCTTGTACGCACGCCTTATTCCCTCCTTGCGCGAATGCTGTTAAGTACAAAGAGAAGAAGAAGAAGAAGAGAACTTCGCCCTGAGGCTGATGACATGCCGTATAATTATTTCTTACAAAAATGATAACTTTTCCTAAAATACTTGCCTTCAATATTTTTACTAATTATTGGACAAAAAGATAAATTACAAACACCTCTCAAGAGATTTGTTGAAATTACAAAACCCCCCTCAGGTATTAGAATTTTCAACTATACCCCTTAAGGTTGTCCGTCCAACAAAAAAACTCCAACTTGGGGAGGTTGTCATGGGGGTTAAGGTTGTAAATGTCAATATCTAAGGGGTATTTGTGTAATCATAGCAAACCTCGCGGGAGGTGTTTATAATCAAACGTTAAGGGTAATATTGGGAATTTTCATCCTCTGTTAAGTTTTACATAATTTTGCAAATTTTGGTGTTGGTTTTAGTAATTTTCCATAGTTGAGGGATTTTTTGTTTTTTAATTTTAGCGAGCCTCAAGGAATGTACCTGTAATTCGCCCTATTTTTATGCTGTTTTCTGTATTTTATCATCATTTGATCTATCTATAATATTAAAAGTATTTAAAAATGTTGCCATATATGACGATAACAATCTTCCACGAATCAAATCATACAAGGAAGGAAACATTGCAAAGATCTCAGTCAATCAAGGAAGTACGCTCGGAAGGAACGAAGACGTTTTATTCAAAGATCACAGCATCAAAAGAAAAGAAGCCGTTGGTGATGGAAAGAAGAAAGGAACGAATTAAAGGAAAGTAGCAGTTGGAACTTTCCTTAAATCTTCCAGCAGACCACTATATAAGGCACCAAAAGTACCAGCAGAAATATGAAGTGTTGATCAATGCGTGTATTGAGCATAGTGTGTGTTTGAGTGCTAAGCATTTCTCTACTTATCAGTATGATTAGGAGAATGTCTTAGTTTATTATCTTCATTAAACTCTTAATAGTAAGATTGTTAGTGTGTGTAAAAACAATCTATATACTACACCATCTTTGGTAGTTCTAGAGCTTAGTGTCAAGCTCTGTTATTGTAATCTGGAACTTGTGATTAGTTCCAGTCTTGTTCTTTTCACTTTCTAAAATTCGTGGTTTATTCCAGTATTTCAAAGAAAGGTGCATTTTGAATTAAAATTTTCATTTATGAGCATTTCAAATATTTTTATTAAACTAAAATCATTTGATCCAATTCTTTCTTAATTTGTGTTGAGAATTTATGTTTCTTAACATGTAAATAAAATTTTCTAGTTTCAATAAGTTTATTAATTTTCACTAGGTGCTAAACTTACTTAAATTTTTAGAATTAATTAATATGGCATCATAAATTTTACAGACATTATCATAAATTTTACAGACATTATATGCTTGTGTTATATACATATAAACAATCTATACATTTTTTAAAATTGAAAATCATTAATCATCATAGACCTTACTTATTTTTCTTTAGTAATAATTTGGAAATAATTATGCTTTTTTCCCACAGATATTTTCTTGGGAAATTAAAGAAAATATATTTCTAAATTATATTAGGATTGACATGATTTGACCACAAGAGTATTTCGAGTTAAGTTGCTAGATTTGAAAGATCAATTATTTAAGAAGGAAATATTTGAAAATGTTGTTGTGCTTAAAACAATATACAATTGTGGAGGAGGTCCTTGAAGGCATTCATGGAGAAAAAATATGCTATAATTCTATGGAGTTCAAGACATAAATCCTAAACATTGCAAAAATGAAGCAATTGGTAAAAATTCTTTTTCTTGTACTTATTATACAATTATATTTTTTATGCATGAGTTTAAGTTTTCAAATTGCATTTTGTAGATATTTTTAAGCTTGCAATCAAAGTTTAAGATTATAGAATAATCTCAAACTCAAAGGACGTAAGGGAAATCACTATCATGAATGAAGAGTAAGTGTGATTAATAGTTTAATTTTATCAACCTTAAAAAATAAGATTGGTAAAACAACTCCATTTAAAATAAATTTTATCTTTTTTTTCTTTTGTTGTTATTTGTTTTGCCACTTCTATGCCACTATATGATTATTTATATATTTTAATTTTGAATTATATAGATTTCAATCCATGGTAAGACTTTGGGAAGATACAACACAAAATGAACGATGTGAATTGCAAAAAAATATCGATCAAAATCTAGTTATTGTCATCTCAAAGGTTACTGTAAATATGTAAGAATTATGATGCAAAGAATTATACATAACAAAGAATTATATACAATACATATATTAACAATAATATATGTTTTTTTTTTTTTTTTTGGTTTAGGTGAGTTACAATTACAAACTATGGCAGCATCAATTTTTCAAATAAATTTAGATTGTGAAGAAATTCATCATATGTGACAATGGTATGTAGTAAGTTAAAATAATAAACAATGATCAATTGAACTTTAATAAATATATATTTGCTTACTTTTTCGTTGTTATATAGGTACTGTATGATTAATGATCCAAATGCATTACGCGCATTATACAAGAAACAATGAGTCAAAATTGCTAAGGAGGTCACTCTTAAAGAAGTCATACGTCATAGATATGAGTAAATTACATTATATATATATATATATATATATATATATATATATATATGAGTAAATTACGATAAACTCCCCAACATTTGACCTCAATTGCACTTCACCCCCTAACCTTTGCGTTTAAACAGAACCACCCCCCAACCTTTATAAGTTGTACGCCAATACCACCTAAACACTATTCCGGTGGAATCTACGGGAATATTCCGTCCACCTTGTTGCACGTGCCCCCCAACGTTTGACCTCGATTGCACTGCACCCCCCATCCTTTGCGTTTGAGCGGAACTATCCCCCCAACCTTTATAAGTTGTGCGCTGATACTCTCTAAACACTATTCCGATAAAATCTATGCAAATATAACGTCCACCTTGTTGCACGTGCATTCTAAGTAAATTTGTGATGCATTCTATTGAGTTTTGTGTGGGTAGATTTGTTTTATTGTTTTGTGATTATATGCAATTGTTGTAAGATGACTGGGCATATATCGTTCACACATGGAAGGATCAATCCAAGTGAAGAAATTGCAACCCTTTTGCAAATTTTCAATAAAATGAAAAATGAGAAATCAATATTTGATACTTGAAAATTGCTGTAATTTTTCTATCTTCTACTAGGATTGAGGTTCCTCCATGAAGTTCTTTCAGCGATTGGCCTCCTGCATTTGCACAATCCTTCCATTTTCTTAGGTTGTGCGCAATTTTTTCTCCCCCCAAAAATGGCAGATTAGGGTTTGTAAATAAAGAAAAAAGAGGCAAATATAATTGATTTTTAGTGGGGTTGGAGAGTAATTGTTCATTCTATACCCAACTAATAAAATAAAATATCGATAATGCCCTTAAAAAAGTCACGTGGGTGGCACGTGCAACAAGGTGGGCGGAATATTTGCTTAGATTCTGTTGGAATCGTGTTTAGGGGGTATCGGCGCACAAATTATAACGGTTGGGAGGTGGTTTTGCTCAAATGCAAAGGTTGGAGGGTGAAGTGCAATTGATTTTAAACGTTGGGGGGCACGTGCAACAAGGTGGACGGAATATTCCTTTAGATTCTACTGGAATAGTGTTTAGGGGGTATCGGCACACAACTTATAAATGTTGGGGTGGGGGGGGGTGGGTGGTTCCGCTCAAATGTAGGGGTTGGGGGTTGAAGTGCAATCGAGATCAAACGTTAGAGGGTTTACCGTAATTTACCCTATATATATATATATCTAATTATAATTATCAATAATTTACTTATATCACCACCTTGTTTTCATTTACCATTTCTTTTTATAAAATACATATTATTGTTTTAAAGAAATTGTTCAAAACATTGAAAATAAGACATCAATACAAGTCATTCAAAAATTGTACTGAAGTTATTTACATGAATAGAGACACTGTATCTTGCAAAAAGTGTAATGAGGAAGATTAAGAAATATCGCCAAAGTACTAAAACTGACATCATTTTATACGCTAGATAATTAAATATTCATTAATATATTTGACTAATAAATATTCTAAAAATGATTATAGATATAAATTAGTCTTAAATGTTATACGAGAAGATGATACTGTGTGTCACAACATTTGAAGAAGTGGATATAGTATACATTGGGTGTTCGATTCATGAGTACTTAAACTCTATAAAAGGGGTGATTATTATCCTTATATTATTTTATTTCATTTTATTTATTTATATGTCTATTTTTTCTAAAACATAAGTTGGAAAGAATTAATATTACTTCAATTGGACTCACAGTCATACTAAACAGTTGTGCAACCATTTTTGGTTAAAAATAAGTAATTTAATTTATATTTTGTTAAATTCTTTTGAACGTTTTGGTTATTTAGATTATTAATAATTTAATTACACAAGGGGAGCATGCAAAATATTATAGAGGTTTAACCCTACAAGAATCAAATGAATTTTGCTTTCTAATTGCTCTCAATAAAAAGATGGAATTAAATACATGGAAAATTGAATGTCATAGTTGAAGCAATTGAGAACATACAACCCGTAGTAAAGGGGAAAATAAAAAAAAAAGGGCATTAGTTATAGGCTTATAGCAATGAAATGCAATTCGCAGAATAATGTATAAAAAGAAGAAAAAGTGTTTATCTTATCTCAAGATCCAAATACCAACCAGAGAACAATTTGTCTAAAAAATGATGTAAACATCAAAAAGTGACTAGGGTGTGTGAATAAGAAAAACTATATCAATATTCAAATTTCAAGTGATGATGAAGAGATCATCAACAACTTCACATAGAAACTTATAATGATATCCATAAAAACAAGCAAACATAAGGCTTATCCAACAATCAAGATCAAACAATGGAAGGACTAATATGCATGTGAGCTCGCACAAACTTATTTAGTTAGCCTATACTTTTGGTTTCTATTAGTTTAATTCTTAAATATCTTATTTTTTCATTCATGCAGTTCAACAAATTAATGCCAAATTTTCCTGCTAAACCTTTTGATGTTTTAGTTTTAACTAATTATCTTCTTTTTAAATACTTTTATTTTATGATATGAGTTGACATATGATTAGAAAAATGATTGTATGAAATAAAACTATCTATATTTTTTTCAAATATTTTAAAAAATTATTTTAAAAATAAAATATAGAAATTTATAAGTTTCGAAATTATCTAATTATAAGCTGTATGACCTTAAATGTTTTTAAAATAAATTTAGCCAAACACTCTTATTTTAGGGACAAGTTTTTATTTATTTTCAACTAATGTGAATAATTGAATATGAACCGTATCAAATTGTTATTTAAATTTATTCTTTATAAAAATAGATATTACTTTCTAAAAAATATGAATCAAATATGAAGTTATAAAGTAGGAATTACTTTCATTTAAATATATACTGTGCAAAGCTCGGGGCAGTTACATCTAATCAATTATGTAATAAGAGTTTTTCTAAATTATATATCAATAATATGATAAATATAAAATATTCATTATATAATTAATTTCGATAGGATCGAATGGTGCAAAAATTTCCCCTATTTTTTTATAATGTAAAGCGGGAAATCAACATATAAATGTTCAAGTTGGCACGTCTAAATTAAGCTTCCGCTGACTGTACATCATTTGGACAAATCATTATTTTTTCTTTCGAAAGGGGCCATCGGTCATTGACACAAGACTGAAGAATTAAACAACAATGTTGCAACAAAAGAACTACAAACTTTGGTCCCTCAAAACGCTAAAAAGTAAAAGTAGTGAGAAGTATAAAGGATAAAGAATGAAAGGTTGGTAGCATTTAAAAAATCTCCGGCGATGGCCACCACTACCGCCGCCGGAACCGACATCTCCGACGCCGTATCTCCACTGCTGAGCAACGAGGTAAGAGGGTCCGTCGACTTCAAGGGCCGCCCGTTGGCCCGATCAAAATCCGGTGGATGGAAGTCCGCTTCTTTCATCATAGGTCTACAAACTTATTGTGAATCAGATTTTGTTATTTTCTCTTTTTAATTTCTATTTCTGTTCTAAGTTTTTCCATGTTTGTCATTTATGTTTGTTGTTAGGCGTTGAACTGGCAGAGAGGTTTGCTTATTTGGGAATAAGTTCGAATTTAATCAGCTATTTGACAGGCCCGCTGGGCCAAACCACCGCCACCGCGGCGGCGAACGTGAATACCTGGTCCGGCACGGCGTGGCTTTTGCCGCTTGTCGGTGCTTTCGTCGCCGACTCGTTTCTCGGACGGTACCGGATGATTGTTTTTGCCTCTATGCTCTTCATCTTGGTTAGTCTTGTATGAAAAAAAAAATGTCAAATTAATGTGAAAAATTTATTTAAATTTTGCTGATGACATAATGAAATTCAATGTTTAGAGAAACATGTAATTATCCCTTTTATCATTTTTAACCCAAATTGGTATGCAGACTAGGAGCAAAATGCTAGTTTGGCTCAAAAAGTCTATTTGTGTGAGGCATTTTGAACACTTTATATGACTATGAAATGGTAATGAAATCAGGCACGAAAAGATTGAATCCTTTATGCTTCGTCTGGTTCTTGAATTTCGGTAAGGAAAACATAAACGAAAAACTTAATTTCCTCACTTCAAATAAGGGTGAATTAGAAACTAGCCCGGGTTTATGGCCTAATTACCAAAAACACCATATGTTTGGGAAATTATCATTACCCCTGATTTCAGGGGGGTGTTTTTCGTTATTAGACCATACCTTAGGGGTAGTTTCTGTTATTTGCCCCTCCAAATAATTGTGCCATGGACTCCATCTGTTAATCCTTTTCATGTTCCTTCCACTTTTTTTCATCAAAATTCAAACACAGGGTTGGTAATCACTTTTATTCATGTGGGACTTGCCAATTTGTCCTAATTATTGAAATTATGATGGTTCGCACAGGGGCTTGGCTTCTTATCTCTGTCAGCTGCACTTCATTCATCTAGCTCCGACTGCCAAAATGCAGGAAATAATCATACAGCTTGTCGTCCCCCTCAGGATGAGGTGATCTTCTTCTTCTTCTCTCTGTATTTAACAGCATTAGCACAAGGAGGGAATAAGCCGTGTGTACTAGCTTTCGGAGCTGACCAATTTGATGACGAAGATCAAGATGAACGTAAAGCGAAAAGCTCACTTTTCAACTGGTGGAACTTTTTTCTGTCGGCAACTGTTGTGTTAGCTACATTGATTTTGAACTATATTCAGGATAATCTGAGTTGGGAACTTGGCTTTGGAATCCCTTCCATTGTGATGAGCTTCGCGCTAGTTGTTTTCTTGCTCGGGACTATGACTTATCGATTTCGTATAGAAAGAGACGGAGGGAGCCCATTAGCAAGAATTTTTCGGGTTTCTCTCGAATGTGCCCTGAACTGGCGTACGATGCCTAATGATATCTCTGTTGCTTCAAGAATTTCACCTCATGAAGGTGCTCAATTCAAGTAAGACAACTAGGCCTTCTCTGTTTTGTGCTGTTACTTAGTTCCCACACTACACAAAACAAAAGTGAGAGACACTGTTGGAGTCACAATTAAAAATTGTCCCCAATTAATATCTAGTGATGAAAACAATTGTTTTGCTCAATAACTTTTACCAGGTTAATAGTGACGAACATTGTATTTGAGTAGTTACTATTGACTAGTGATGAGAAATATTTTGCAAAACAAAATACAGTAACAATTTCTTCTATCACTGAGTTGTTACTATAGGCGTGTCACTAATTATAAATGATGACATCATCAAATTTTAAGAAAATAAAAGATATTATCACCTAGCATTAGTGACGACATAAAATATATTATTACTTAATACGCATTATTAGTGAATAGATTTTACATTGTCATCTGATTTTTCGTCGCTAATATTGCATCTTTTTAGTGGTTAAGACTTTTTGTTTGAAACAGGTTGCTTGATAAAGCTTTATTGGCACCTGATGATTCGAGGGAAGAAAGGGAAGTTTGTAGCGTAGGTGATATTGAAGAGGCAAAGGTGCTTCTCAGGCTACTTCCAATATGGTTTGCATGTTTAGGATATGCAATTGTATTTTCACAAGCTTCTACTTTATTCACCAAGCAAGGAGCAACCATGGACCGGTACATTACCTCCGGTTTTCAAATACCAGCAGCTTCACTTGCATCTGTTATCAACTTAACCATAGTTGTCTTCGTTCCTATCTATGACCGTATTATTGTGCCCGTTGCAAGAGCTATAACCAACAAGCCATCGGGCATATCAATGCTTCAACGAATTGGGACTGGGATATTTTTATCATTCCTCTCTATGGTAGTCGCGGCAATTGTGGAACGTAAGCGTCTTGCTACAGCAGTTGAACATGGATTGGTGGACGTGCCGGAGGCAACTGTACCTATGAGTGTGTGGTGGCTAGCGCCTCAATACGTGCTCTTTGGAACTACAGATGTATTCACCATGATTGGTCTTCAAGAGTTCTTCTATGACCAGATTTCTGGTGAGTTGAAAAGTGTAGGAATTGCTCTGTTCTTCAGTACAATTGGCATAGGAAACTTCTTAAGCAGCTTTCTGATATCTGTCATCGACAAAGCAACGAGCGGACACGGCTACGATAGTTGGTTTTCCGACAACTTGAATCGAGCTCGTCTCGATTACTTTTACTGGTTGCTAGCAGGGCTTAGTGCATTTGAAGTCGCTGCTTATGTTTACTTTGCCAAATCTTATACATTCCGCAGAAGAGTGATCATCTGAAAATTTGTACAAACGACCACAAATGTTGCGAGAAAGTAGGGTAGCACCACTGTCCTGTTTTTCAACTGTTGTGGTTAACGTATTGTGGTAAATTAATAGTTTTCTAAATTAAGGAAATGTAAAAATGATGTCGGAAGGCCAGAAATATAAGAACTATTTTACTAATTAATTTTGCTTTTTGATATGTACTTGCGTCAATTATTCTAGACTAGTATGTATCCTGTGTTACGTACGTATATTATAATTTATTATATTGCATAAAAAAATAAAAATAAAATATTCTATTTATGTAAAATAATATTTACTCTAAATAATTTTTAATGCAGTTCAATAGTTAAATAAGTAATATTTTACTTATATTTGAAGTTTTTAATTATTTTAAAAGAGAAAAGTATTGTCATGCCAAAAAAAAAAAAAATTAAAATCTAAATATGTTATCAAAACTAAAATAATAAATAAATTTTTTAGATATACTAAAGTTATGAATGATAAATTATGAGCTCTTCTAAGTTAATAGATCACAAAATAATGGATTATTATTCACATTCGAATACATGACATTATATTTTTTTTTACGCACATAAAATAAATTGAAATTAAAATTAAAATTTAGTTTACAAAAAAGAATAATAACAATAACAATATATAAATAAAAAAATAATTAAATTATGAAACACCAAGTAAATGATATAAGAAAATAAATATAAGAATTTGTATGGATGCTATTTTAAATTTCTTTTGCTTGTATTCGACCACCTTTTTAATTGCAGATATGCTTGTTTGTCTTATTTAAATAAAAAAAATGACCTTCTTTTTTTTTTTTTCGATGAACAAGTGATAGATTCAAATAACAATGTAAAAAGTTTATACATCTCATTAATTAATTTCTTTTTGCTTGGTCCCCTCAATTTAGGGGTCATATATCAATAAAACTTTCATTTTATCTCAAAATTTGATATGAAATAGAAAAATAATAATTATATGACTCACGTAAAAAAATGTTAAAAAATAAATAAACACCAATGTAACCATACAATTATATCTCAAAATAATAAGTATTATTTGTGCCAATGTTATATCTCATAGAAAAATGATAATTACATGATTCATAGAAATACATACATATATACATATATAATATCATAACAAAAAAGGAAATCTAATATCAAAAGTTAAAAAATAAAATCACGTTTATGTACCAATAAAAAAATAAACATTAAGGGTAGTAATTGGGTGATTTCCAAGCACTTTGGGGCCGAAAGAAAAAAGTAAAAAATAAAAGAAATTTTGATGAACAAAAGTGTAACTAAGATAAAGATAAGTAAAAATAAATTAGAGCTGAGGAAGTAAGAATTGGGCAAAAAAGAATCAAAAATTCCTAAAATATAATATTAAAGAAAAAGAAAAAACTACCAATTCTTATGGGGAAAAATTCCGCATAGTGTAAAATAACAATCGTAGTAAAATTAAAAAGAAACAAAAATAAGTGAAAATATTAGATATATAAACTTTTACCAAATAGATTTTTATAGAAAAAAAAAGAAGAAGAAAAATGCAAACCCAAAAAACAAAAATAGGTGAAAATATTAGATGGGTCAACTTTACCAAATAAATTTTTATACGAAAAAAAAGAAGAAAAAAAAAAGAAGAATACAAACCAATAAATTCGTATGAATTTTTAAAATGTAAAAAAATCAAATACAATAAACCTCAAATAAACTAATGATAAAGTAAAAAAGAAAGCAAACTAAGTGACAATCAAAAGCACAAATCTATAAATAAGAAATGATATCCAATATGAATAATTCTATAATGTGAACATACAATTGTGCTAAAGTACTTGTAAGATGGAGAATAATACCGAAATTAAAAAAAAAAAATCTAAAACTATGAGAAACAAAGAGTAATAGGATAACAAAAATAAAATAAGTCATAAAGTTGAATAAACAATAAGAAAAAAAAAAATAAAAACGTAGGAAAAGGTGACAATCCAAGACTAATAAAAAATAAAATTATATACCTATAAAATTGAAAGGAGAAAAGTAATGGATGATAAGTGAGTGAATGCAGATTTTGTACATAGTTGAGAAATTATAATGGAAGAAGTCTTATTATGGCTATTTTGAATAGGGGGGAGAGAAGTGGGGAGAGAAAGGGGAAAGAAACGATATTTTTTGGGGAAGAGTTATATATTAATTAATAATTAATACATATTAAGAGACTTAATAGATTCAAATTTTGAATTTTTAGGAAACCAAGAGACTCCATTAGATAACTAATGAAAATTTTTTTAATTAAAAAATCAAAATTCTAGAAAATTAGGATTTAGTCAAAATTAAAAGATTTTGGGTCAAATACCTTTCTCAAATATATAATAGTGTAGATATTTAATATGCTTTTTGATTCGTTAATCTATTTCTTTTAGGAAAAATTTTCATTTTTGGAACGGTATGTTGCACTGATTTAAGATTTAGGACACTAATTTGGTCCATTTTAATTTTAGGACATCAATTTAATAATTTTTGACACATTGAGGAATTTTACCTCGAAATGTTCAATGTCATTGGAAAAATGATGAAATTAACCAAAAAGTCCCATTTCTGGTGGAACAATTAAAAATATTTAACATGTCAGTACTTATGTGGCGTTTATATGTCTTTTAAAATAAAATGATATATCAAATTGGATGAATTGGGGGTCAAAATACAAATTTTCAACTATTTTAATAACAAAAAAACAAAAGAAAAGAAACTCTATCCCCACCCCCACCCCCACCCCCTTTTCCGAACAAAAAGGGAACATTGAAGAACAAAAGCAAGAAGTACATTCACAAAAAAATTTACTCTATCAAAAGGAAATCAAATCTTCAAATTAAATACATGGATGAGTTGTCATAGGATGAAGAACAAAAATATGAAAAAAAATTTGAGAAAAAATGGCTAGAGGTGGCGCAACCACTGCGTGCGGCCGCACCATTTTTTCTCGAATTTTTCTTCATCAATGTGTTCCTTACACCATGGGCAAACTAATTATATATTCAATTCGAAGATTCAAATAGAAGGGGTGTCAAATATTCTTGTTGTTGCTACCTCTTTTGTATCTTTAGGTATTTTTAATTAATATATATTTTTTTCTCTCAAAAAAATTTGAAGACTCAAAAAAATTTTGAAGGGTAATTTCATGTTCATAGTTTGAATGGTAGTTTTTCCTTTTTCATTTTTTTTTGTGTTTCTTGTTCTGTATGCAATATTGGGGGGGGGGGGGGGGGGGCGTGTTGAGATATATATCAGATTTTTTAATTTATGATATATATTTTTTGTAGGTGAATGTTGGTGCCAAACTGAGTTTCACTTTGTCTTGATCTCAGAGATGCATTTTACAACTTGGATGCAGGACCTTCTTAGCAGGTACTCTAGAGAAAAGATGGCAAAAATATTTATCATTTGTTGGTCGATTTGGAGACAAAGAAATGACTTTCTTTGTAATTGTATTCACCAATCTGCTATGCATATGGTATCCGGTGCTATAGTGTTTCTTGAACAATGGAGGCAATGTCAAAACTCAAAAGGATCTAACACATTCTTATTGAAAAGAAAAAAAAAAGAAAAAAGGAAAAGTCCAAAACACCAACGATAGCTTCGCTAAATGAATTTACTAAGACTTTGATCATCGTAAAAATAATCATTAACCTTCAATGGTAATATTCGTATCCATGGTACAAAGGAGATGACTGTCTAACATCCCAACCATTCTTTCAATACCAAGTCTGATGTGGAAAGGTGCAAAACTTGTTACAAGGTTTTCGTGATGTTGATTCTTAGAAGTTAGATATTGTGACATTTTGCAATTTTTTCAGAAAACAGCAGTTCTTGCATTGTAAACATGAGACTTGGCTAAGTAAATATACAAGACTAATGAAACTGCATCGAGCCCTTCTAGCAACCAGTATAAGTCAGCAAGATGTGCTCTATTTGTCAAAAAGAGTATTTGATGTTTCATGTTCTTGGATGTCTTGGACAGGATTAGAGCTAAGCGATGCAGTGGGCGTATATCAGGATGTGTGTCACAGTCTTTACTGGACAATTCTTGCAAGATATTAAGAAGGGATAGTTAAAAGAAAAAGAACAAAAATGCTGAGGTTTGGTCGGATTTCAAAGAACACTTTGTGGTTTCAAAAATTACTTTTTTGCACTCTCTTACTTTTGGTCAACCGTTAAATTTAACAAAAAGTGTTAAAAGTCGCTCTTGGCCTTGATGGAAAATGCTAAATGAAAAATCAAAAAATTACAAAATTGAAAACCCAAATTCGCCGGTTGGTGTTTGGGCATTGAAAACAAGTCATTTCCCATTCTCTTTCATTCTCATTTCTCACACACTAAAAGAAACATTTTTTTTTTTGGCCTATCGTTTTATCTCTCAGGCATTTTCACTTTGTTGCTCTTACATCTTTAAAATTTTGAAGTGAAAATAGGCGATTGGAAGCATTTGGGGTTGTGCTCGTCAAATCCATTTAAAAGGCAGCGTTTGGAACCGTACAAGGCGATTTTAGAAATGTATATTTCTTCAATGACGGTGTTGCTTCTTAAAGTGCTTTTGTGGTTGTTGTTTTGATGTTTGATGATCTATTTTTTTCGGGCATATCCAGATTTGGTGAATATGTTGAAATAACTAGTTCAAAATCTGATTTTTTGGGTTTCCTACTAGTATATGTATGCTTTACTTTAAATATTTCAAAAACATAGGGTGTCGTTTGTTAGTTTTATACAATTGCAAGGGGGCCGTGTAATATTTTCAAATTTGTTTCTTTTTTTTTTTGCGGTAGTGTTATTGAATGTCAAGTAACTTTTTTGAACATGATATGGGTTTGTTGAAAATTTTGAAAAATGAGACAGATTTCATATGTTCATCATAAAAGGGTGAATGGATAATATTTTCAAACTTGTGTCTTTGTGGTTCTTTTATAAATGTCAAGAAAACTAGTCTATTTTTTTTGTTATTTATTTGGGTTTCTATTGATCAAACACCGACGAGCAGCAAGGTCGTTGTATTTTTATATGACTTCGTTTTTTTTACATAACTAGAGATAACCCCTATGGTTAAGCATAATTTTCAAAAAATCCCTTATGATATTTATTATTTATCATTTTTCGCACAATTCATTGTATCCTCATTTTAACTACAATTTTTGTTCTATTTCTTTATTATTATTATTATTATTATTATTATTGTTATTATAATTATTATTATTTTTTATTTTTTTCGCATAGGAGGTTTGGACGATGACTTTGATCCAAATACTCATTTGGTAGATATGTTGATGGAGGTTAAGAGAAAAAAAATAAAATAAAATAAAAGAATAGGGCTTCTACAAGTGCTACGGTGGAAACAAGATTGTGGGGCGATGAAGGTGGACCTCTTTCTAGTGACTACTAATATGCGGACAATGATTTTTATGTGTTGTTTCTATTTTTGCTAGTTTTAGAAAACTTTAAGCATGAGATTAATCTGTTAAGTACGAAAATTGTTCCCATCCGATGTTGGTTGCTAGTTATTTTTGGGCAGAATATGCATAATTTATAGGGCCTTTGATGTATTTTTGGTGTGGTTGGATTAGGCACTGATGGTTTCAAGATACAATCTATAATTTCAAAACTTGAATGGTGTTTGTATAAGTAATCAAAAATTTTAAAGGGTTAAATGCAATGTTCTGGATTTCCTAATGTCACGCACTTCTACTGTCATTGATTCATATCATTTTGTTGAGAATACTAATTTGTAATATATTATTCAAATTTCATATATAATTGTTCTTACTTTAGAAAAAATATTATTGGTGGAGTCATTATTTTCAATTGATATCATGGCCATACTTAAAATGGCATTAAAAATGTATAAAATTGAGTTAAAAATATAAAAACCATTAATAATGTACTAAAATCCATTGTGTCTGTATAACCTATGATGATTTTTATTTATTTTTATATAAAGTCATTAATTCATAAAAAGTTAAAAATTGTCTAAAATCATATTAACTGGTTAAATTATACACAAAGTGCAATTGTAATACATAAATACAATATATATCTATTGCAACCTCAAATGTTTTGAATATTTTACAAATAGGTACAAGGATAAATTAGTAAAAGATGCTATTAAAATAATACAAAAGTCATATTGAATGCCGAATTTAAATCATAAAACATATCTCCCATGTATGATCACAACATTTTAACCACAACCTCAAGATTTCAAAAAGTTTACAAATAGGTCCAAGGATAAATTTATCAACTCAATTTTGAACAATTACATAAGGGTAAAATGGAATATTCATTGAATTTTTCGGTTGACATCATCATTTTTCGTTAGTTGAACTAATAGCTGGTATAGCTGGTGAAGACCGTAGAAAGTTTTGACACTGGAGGGTGAAAAATTTAATTTCTAGGACCACTGGGTGTCTTTTGAAAACGGGCCAAACCTCGGGAGGTTTTTTGTAACTATCCCTAGAAATTTAGGAAGGACAACCGGAACAATAAGTGAGAGACTTCTAACTGCTTCGATCATTTAATGTTTAGCTCGGCTATTAATTGAGGTTACCTTAGCAGAAAAATCAAAGACTAAGCTCCAATATGTTCTCCGAATATGGCTCCTTGCTCTTTGGCTGCAGGAGAATTGAAAATTCTATTTTGGGTCTTTCCTTCCTTTGGGTTAATAGACTAGCAAATATGTTAGCTCATATGCTTGCTAGAGCAGCTATTTGACATGCTAGTCCTTCTATCTGGTTTAACTGTCCTGATTGTGTTTCAAATGTTATTGCTTCTGATGCGTTTTCAGGGGATCGTAGGTTGGGTGCATGGGATAGTAATGTTGGTTTGGGTTTAGTTTGATCCTCTGGCTTTTCTCTGTATCCTTTTTTTAGGTTATAATAATATCCCCTCTCGAAAAAAAAGTACGGTATATTAAAGTGTTTGTTGTTCCTTAATTTTGATACAATCTACTCAAAATGCTTTATAAATGTCAATCGAATCATACAAATAGTACTCACCTAAGGGAAACAGGGAGAAGACGAGGGTTTGAACTCAAGACCTCTATAATGTCAAAGTTCAGAAACAGATTTAAAATATTTTTACAATCAGAGAGAGATTTGTTGTATATGGCATGGCATTTATACAACCTAGGAAACGTAAATAGTTTTGATCCTGTTGGAGTAATAGAATCAAACAACCTGATAGCAAATTCATCACACTAGCACAGGAAGATCCTAAGGCATATAAAAATATGTAAATATTAATACTTCGAAACCATTGAAATATAATTCATTTGGTTTGTGAAATACCAAATATAATGTGTTCGGTTGGTTTTAATTTGTTGTGTTTGTGTATATATAGCACATATTTTCTTTCGCTAGATTTGGTTTGATTAGCTTATCGTGTTATGAAATCCCCTTTTCATGATTTTTATTTATTATACTATTTATTATTAAAACATTTAATTTTTGTCTCTATTTTTTTTTTTTAAATCCAGTTACCTGAAATATTTAAATTAGGTAATAGTTCATTCTGCTCGATATGCTGAATGATATTTTAAATTTTTAACATACCAGATTTTTTTATTCGCCAACACTTGAAGGGTACAAGCTGTAGTTAATTATATAATTTCAAAGGGGACACAAATGTAATTAAACCAAACAAAATGTAAAAAGGAAAGTACCTAATCCATCAATCTGCCAAATGAAAGATTCGAGCATGGAGGACTTTTAGGCTTTTAGCCCAATTTAGTTCGGTCAAATTCAATCAATTATATGATAAATACTTTTTTAGTTGTTTATTACTTATTTCTTTTTAAAAATACTCAAATCACGCAATAAATATCAATTACTTGCTAAGTGGTTAGTATTGATTTGATTTAGTTTAGTTTAAAGAAGAATTGCTCGATTGGCTGCAATTTCCCCTCGACAACATTGTACAAACAAAAAAGGGCAGTTAAAAAAACAAAGAAGATAACAACATTAATTATATTTGCTCGGACAACCAATAACCTTCGATGGTTGCATTCATATTGAAAGCAGTTCAGATTTTTTTCTACATAACCATTCTACATTTTGTGCCTCACTCATTAATATACATTACGTAATGGTTGCATTCATATCAAAAACGGTTCGGATCTTCTGTTAGTCTATTACATAATTGTGCTACATTTTGTGCTACACTAATCAATACACATCATGTGTATAAGTAAATAGTTAATATAAGGAAAGAAAATTTCCAGGATTTTTTTGACATCATAAGTAGGAACAAGATGAAATTTGCCCTAACTGTAGTTCTAGCCTCAAGCCCAAAAATAGAAGGTGCAATTTTCAACAAGAATTACACAGCTATTGAAATTTTCATACAACAGTTCTTCCATTATAAACATACGACTTAGCAAAGTAAATAAACATGGCCAATGAAACTGCATTGAGCCCCGCCAGCACCCAGTAGAAGTAATCAAGATGTGCACGATTCAAGTTGCTTGAAAACCAGCTATCACCATGGCCTTGTCCACTCGTGACTTTCTCAATGACAGATATCAGGAAACTACTTAAAAAGCTTCCGACGCCGAGTATACCGAGGAACAGAGCGAGTCCCATACTTTTCAATCCACTAGGAACCTGATCATAAAGAAACTCTTGAAGACCAACCAAAAAGAACACATCAGCAACTCCAAGAACCACATATTGCGGAGCCAGCCACCACACGCTCATCGGCACCGTTGCATATGGCAAGTCCACGAGCCCGTGTTCAGAAGCAGTTGCCAGACGCTTCCTCTCAATAAGAGCTGCAATGCCTATGGAAGGTATGCATAGGAAAATGCCGGTTCCTATACGTTGGAGCATTGATATGCCTGATAGCTTTCGTGTTGCAGATCTTGCAATGGGAAACAACACTCGGTCAAAGACTGGAATGAAGAGAACAACAGTAGCAGCTGTGAAAGATTGAAGTGTTGCAGATGGTATCTGAAAGCTTGTGGTGATGTAACGGTCCATTGTAGCTCCTTGCTTGACAAATAGAGTCGAAGGCTGTGCATATACGAAGGCATAGGGCAAACATGTGAAACATATGGGAAGAAGCCTAAGAATTGTCTTTGCATCCTCAATGTCACCATTAGGTTCAAGTAATGCTTTATCAAGAACCCAACTGCGAAATGGAAATAATGGATAAAGTATTAAACTGTTATAGGAGAAACAATGTTAATGTTTAACAAAAAGCACATAAACATGGTTGATTTACCTAGCACTTTCCTTTTTGACAGTGTCAAACCCCCAATTTTTCGCGGCTTTCACAAGAACACGGCCAATTCTCATAAACGAAGTCCTCCCTTCGCTCTTTATGGGAAACCGGTAAGTCACAGAGCCAACCAAGAAAAGAATTAGCGCAAAGCACATGACAATGCAAAGGATTCCAAAGCCAAGTTCCCAATTCAGATTATCTTGAATGTAGCTCAAAACAAAGAGAACTACTAATACACTTATGGACAAGCAAAAGTTCCACCAGTTGAAGAAAGAGCTTTTTGCTTTACATTCTTCTTGATTGTCGTCATTAAACTGGTCAGCTCCAAAAGCTTGTAAGCAAGGCTTATGCCCTCCTTGGGCTAATGCAACTAAATACAAGGAGAAGAAAAAGAAAACAATTTGAAACCGAGGTGGAGAACAATCCGCGATATTAATAGCAATACCCTCGCAACTAGAAGAGCTGAACAGATTAAGCGCAGCTGATACAGACAAGAAACCAAGTCCCTGTGATCCATCAAAATCAAAAAGCAAAACACCACGATTAGCAATTCCTTATTCTTGATGGTGAATAACCCTCAGCATTTGATCAAGTAACAAGCATTCGATCAAATAATTTCTCATTTGTTTTGATATTCACACTTAACATAAACTTAACATTGCCATTTTTACGTGACTAATAACTAGTAGAAATTCGAAAATTTTGAAAAAATTTCGATCTCAACTTATTAACTTGACAACCTTCAATCTAAGCTCCTCTGTCTCCTCCCAACTTAAACTCCAGCCATATCCAAAATTTCACCTCAAACAATTTCACTATTTGAATATTTTCGTTAGTGCTAAAATAATAATCATATGAAGCTACAGACTCTCCACAATTCTTTGAAGTTAATTAGAACTAACCAAGACGTAGAACAGGGAGGCAATGATAATTGTCCTGTATCGGCCCAAGAACGAGTCAGCGATGAAAGCACCCACAAAGGTAGAAAAGGCCGCCGTGCCATTCCACGCATTGACGTTGGCCGCGGCCGTTGCTGTGGATTGGCCCATCGGGCCGGTTAAATAGCTCACAAGATTTGAACTTATTCCATAATAAGCAAATCTCTCAGCCATTTCAACTCCTAATTAAACAAATCAAAATAAAATAAAATGATTCTTCGAGCGAATTCGCAGGCCTTTCGAGCAAGGACAAGTTACTGTTACAGGTAATAAATATTTGATGGCTCTCATTCGATCATCTTTAATAGCTTAAGTTTTTAGATCATTTAACAGTTACAGTGACGATACCTATCATGAAATAAGCGGATTTCCAGCAACCGGACTTCGATCGAAAGGCGGGGCGGCCTTTGAAGTCGACGGAGCCCGGGACGACGTCGTCTAGCAGAGGAAGCTCAGTCTCCGATATGCCATTTTCGGTAGCCGTAGCTGTACTTGTACCCATTGTTCCTCTCTCCCTCTCAGTCTGTCTTTGTCTCTCTATTTTTGGGAGGTCAGCTTATAATATCACATATATATACATATACATATATAGTATATATCTTTTTAGTTGTTACCCGATCATTTTCGCCTGATTATGTTGGCCCAAATCTTTTGTGGGGCCATATTTAGCAGTTTTGACCTGAATCACATTGCAAATGCAATTATCAATCATGATTTATGCAAGGAAATCACACGTTAATTACGTAAAACGACTTGTTTTCTGTACATTTAATATTAAATATATATTGTATCAATATATATATATATATATACAAAATACTAATATCTAAACTTTTTAGTATTGATATACCAATTAAATATTTTTTAGAAGGCTAATATTAATGGCATCTTTAAAATTGATATAGGAGCTCCAACTATATTTTTAGTTTCAACAATGGATCAAAATGCCCTCCTTTTATTTATTGAACCTCATTTTAATTTACTTAATTGAACAAATATGCCATTGACGTGGCATATTTCGGAACGGGCATCCGACCTCCTTCCACGGAGCAAGAAGCCATTTACTCCCCGATCGATTCCCCTCGAATCCTCCCGATCGAACTGTCCGACTCTGAACGACTCCGCTAACTCCTCACTATGTCGACCCTCAGATCGGAACTCCCCGGCTCGAAACTGACTCCTCGGCTCTTCTGGTCGACACGCCTATCGACCCGGATCATGCTGGGCCCAACAGATCCCTGCTGGCATTAAATGCTCCGTCAGACGAGGCATGGGGGAGCCACCTAACCCCATACCTCATTAATGGGGTGACAGCTATTGCTTATGGACCATACCCCTGGGTCTACGGGTCGCCCACGTTGGCCCTCAACGACCTACTTGGCCTGGGGGATCCATAAGAGCGTGGTCTACCTGGACATGGTATAAATACCCCCGCATTTATGGTAAGATACACACATTAATTATACATAGCACTCTTACTCTGCTCAAATCACCCCAAACCGATCAACTAACTTAAGCATCGAAGGATCTTAGCCGAGACCCATCTCGGCTAGCTCACGTTGCCATTCCCTTGTTGCAGGACAACTTCCCGTTCAAATACCAACACTTATACACTAGACCAGAGAAATCGACCGATGTCGATCAACTCAGAAATCGACCCGCATCAGCCATAATCACTATTCACAATTTAGTTAACTTCATATATATATATATATATATATGTAGGTTGCTTATTGAAAAATAATAATAAACTATTGAATTTATTTATTTAAAAACAAGTTAGGCATTCAGTTGATTTGATTGGAAAAAAAATGTTTGAATTCTATTGAGGCAAAAAACTTAGATTATGTTTTTATTTTGGACTCCTATACTACAGTATCACAAATGTAAATAATAATAATTTTTTTTTATTTTTTTAATTTGAATTGGATGAATGACTATAGAATTATGAATAAAATATAAATTTTGAATTGAATATTATAAAGGTAGGTTAATGTTTTCAAATAAATGAACATTTTGGTCAGTTGTTTGATAGAAGAAAAAAGCGGAGCTCCAATAACAATTTTTTAAATGTCAATAATAATTTCTTTTTTAGAATTTGAATTATTTAAGCTATCAACTAATTTTTCTAAACAGAACAAACAAAAAAGATCTATACTCAAGAAATAATTAAACTCGAAACCGTACTAAATGTGAAAAATGTATCAGTAACTATATAATTTTGCATGACATAAGTGTAATTTTTTCTCAAAAAAAGACATAAGCGTAAATATATCCAAATTTTGAGAGCCGAGGACATGATAAATGACATTTAAGTCGCTCATTTGGATACGGAAAATCTTTGCCAGATAAAATATTATGTGTGTCACTACGAGAAAAAAGGCATTTAGCCACGGATTTTAGCCACGGATTTAGCAAAAAATCCGTGGCCAAGGAGATTAGCCATGGATTTTTTCCGTGGCTAAAAGTGGCGTAGCTAACCTTCGCCACGGCTTTTTAGCCACGGTTGCCACGGATTGGCCACGGCCTGGCCGTGGCTAATCCGTGGCCACTGGAAAAAAAAAAAAAGCTAATTACACCCAAACCCACGGCCCAACCCAGACCTGAAACACGCGTCCCCAAGCTTTTTTTTTTGCGCTCAAGGAGATTCGAACACGGGACATCAATGTTATAAATGGAGCATGTAACCGTTGCGCCAAGGGAGTTCTTTGGTTATTGATTGATTTTTTTTATACTTAAACTATATTGTTACAATATTTTAAACTTAAATTATCTAATAAATTTCATTAGTTTTATCAATTTTTTTAATTTAATTTTAGTAATTTTTATAAATTATTAACCAATTATTTTTTTTTAAAAATAAAGATATTTACCTTTGACTTTATCGTTCAATATTCAACTTTTTTTTATGACAAATATTTAATAAACTAATATATCAAAAACAAAAATTATAACAAAAGTCTATTTATATAATTTATATTTAGATAATAGCAACTTTAATTCGTGATAATTTGTCAATATCTTCGTATATGTGTGGTATTATATAATATATGTCAAGTATATATATCATATATATATATATATCAATATATGTATCTATTTTAAATATGTCCATGTATATATGTATCAATATATATATATATATAAATGTCCAAGTATATATATTGATAGATATGTATCTATTTTAAATATGTCCAAGTATATATGTATCAATATATATATAAATGTCCAAGTATATATATGTATCAATATATATATGTATCCAAGTATATATAGATAATTTATATTGAGATAATTAAAATATCAATAACAAAAATTTATCCGTGGCTAATTATTTTTTTTCATTTTTTTTTGCACCACAGATAAATTTATATATATATATATATTGATACATATGTAAATTTATATTGATACATATATTTATATATCCAAGTATATATGTACCAATATATATATATATATATATATATATTTATGACTAATCCATGGCTATATTTATATATATATATATATCATGTATATATATACATATGTTCAAGTATATATATATCAATATATGTGTATATATATATTTCCAAGTATATATATATCATATATACATATATCAATATACGTATATGTCAATGTGTATCTCATATATATTAATATATTATATGTACATTCTAATCCTCTATATATAGTCTATATGATGTAAGTATATATCTATATAGAACATATCTAATATATGTTATAAATGTAGTGTGTGAAACCCAGCTCCTAAACCCGTGGGATAGAGGTAGTTGTACGGGAGTTACTGCTTAAACCCACAAGAAGCCACTCTATAATTCAAATGTCTGGTGGTCGGTTTTGAATTTTATTACATCATAATAGATGGGGTCGAATTTTGGTTGAGGAAACTGGTTTTATGCGGAATTGTTGACTCAACAAGATGCTGGCAAGCTCCATGGCTTGTTAAAATGACTCATAGTGAGTTTAGTTGAAAGTATTTTCCGTGAAAATCCTCCAACGCTGAAATCAATAAAATGTATAAGGAATGTGAGTGAATACTCAAATATAGTTTCAGCATGAGAGTGAATAGTTACATTCATGGTGAATTTCCTCAGGGCATTTATATGTGAGGATTGATTCCCCTCAATTTGAGGATTAGGGCTGAGGTGTAGGAGCACCTAGGATATAATAGTCTCTCATACTAAAGAGTCAACGCGGCTTTGCACCTAAGGCAAAGTATACAAGTGCTTTCTCTGTAGGGAAACACTGCGCGTGTCAAAAGAAATAGAGCCAGTCATACGAATTGTAGCCTTTGCTCGACTTGGTCTCCTCAACATCAGAGAGACTGAGGCCCTATCTGAAGTTCATTCTTGAGGCATGGGGTCTTCTCAAGGAAGAAACTCTCCCCGACCCTAGGTGTCTTATTAAGGATGTGATTGTTCAAGTGGCTGGTTATAATACATGTGGCTCTTATGATACACATGGCTCTTTCTGATTGGTTGACACAGATAATTGTGAAGTATCCCATATCATTAGTCCAACCACTCCTTAATGTGCCAACGTAGTTGCACATCGAGAAGTAGAGACGTCATTTTTGACAGGATACTAAAGAGCGCAACGGCTAGTAAAATTTGAATTCTGACCATTGGGACTCCAAGGAGAGCAACAATCATTGGTGATTTGACCATTGGTAACATTGAGCAAATGAGACGAACGTGATGTTTGGTGTTCCCAATGTGACTTTTTTACCCTCTTATATATAGGACCTCGTAGTCAACATGCAGACTTGCCATTTCTCACCATTCTCTCATCAATTGTCCAAGTAGAACTTGCAACTCAAATCGTCCCAGAGCCCTTTCCTATTCCCCCAAACCATCGGTAAATTTTCTTTTACTTTCTTTAAATTCTATTTCTTCTTTTCCCTTTTTTTTTGTTGGGTTGTTGTGAAATGGGACGTGAGGAATCGGACTCCCAGAAGTTGTATTTGAGAAAGAGTCCTTTGGTAACACGTTCTCCAAGAGTAAGAATGCCAGAGAATAGTGAAGATGAGGATTTGGTTCCGTTAAACTCGATTCTCTGTAGGAAGGGTACTCAAGAAGCTTCAACCTTAGGGGCTCCTCAATAGGCAGAAGCAGTCATGGCCAGTGTGTTGGTGAGGTCGGACCTTCGCCTAAGGGACTAGCCTGACCTCGATGAGGAGCTTAAGGAAAATAAGAATGCCAAAAAAGTCCAAGGACGCAAATATGGTTGATGATGAGGACTTGATAGGCAAAATGTTGTTGCATTATAGTGAGATTCCCTATAAACTTGAGGACTTGGAGTGGAAGCGTCTTCGATCTGACTTCTTTATCCGTTCCCCCTCCTCGATCATCTCGTCGAGGGAGGGAGATAGAATGGCTCAGGTTAACTTCCACCAACTTGTTCGAGGGCTCAAGTTCTCGATACCCAAGGAGGTGGCCAACATTCTAAATGCCTTGGAGATGTCTCCGACACAATTGCTCCCTAACTTATACGCGCTGATTTACTCCTTTGTTATATTTATGTTGTACCATGGGAAGCCTACCAAAGTAGGGAACTTTGATTTCTTATTCTAGTTAATCGCCTCGACGAGGTAAACTACTGGGCATAACACTCAAGATAATCGAGAGTTTTTCTTTGTTTCCATTGAGAATGGGAAGAAGATCATCGAAACCCCCATATTATCCTATGGAGCTAACTGGAAGATGAAGTGGGTGTTTATTAAGACCAATGAAAGGTCGAACATTAGGAGGAGCCAAAAAAAGAAGGCACATCATAGACAAGGAGTGGGTTAGTGCCTAGAAGACCTTTCACAATCCCCACCTCAATAAGCTCTATTCGATCAAAAATTTGTGAACTTTGGTGAACATATGCTTACTCTAGCACCGTGAGTTTATGATGATAAGCACATCCTGACTTGATTCTCCTCAATGCTGATCTGGAGCTCCTGGAGATATCTTACATTGCACAAGTTGCTAACCCAAGTCGGGGAAGAAGCGAGCTCGCTCAACACAATCCTTGTCTACCCCAGTGGCCGATCGTGAGGCCGTTTTGGGTACATTGTAGAAGGAGAGCCTTTGTCCTAACCACTGGAGGTTTGGAGCACATCCTCGATGGCCCCATATGATGCCTCAACTTGGAGGGACATTTAGCAGTCGAGACTAAGGGACTCCGCAGTCAAATAGCCCTTCCCCCAGTTGTCATTTGAGAGCTAGCCCCCGATAGTTGCCTGAACATCCAGGAAATGGTAAACAGAAGGCGATCCAGGGCCCGCCGAAGAAGAAGAAGAAAAAGTCGAGCAAGAATCGCCGAGAATCTTCCCGGTGCTTGTTAAAAGGCCGCCGTCAACTATTGACTACAAACGAGGTAGAGATACTAAACTTATTTTGGCCCAACGAGCGTAGGTTTAGAGATTTAAGTAAAGAAGGATATTCCACACTCACAAGGGCTAAGAGGAAGGTTCTTCATAGACTTTGCCTCTGCTCCAAATTCCATGTTGACCTTGAGGCCCAAGCACGCCTAAGTAACTACCAGCTCGAGGCCACTTATGTCAATTCTTTCAGATAATGTAACTTTACAAACACCGCTAGAAGGAGTTCGAGGCTAATCTGGCTTAGTATCTCTCTGAAATTATGAAGCTAAAAGATGAGCTAGCCAATAGACGAGCCCAAGGCAATGATAGAGTAGCTCCTCAAGAAGTTGAAGAAGCACAACAAGGATGTCAAAGTTCTCAATGAGGAAAATGATAATCTTTGTTCTAGCTTCGAAGAAACTCAAGAAGCTTGAGGCTATGGCCACCTTCAGATTGAGAAAAATATAGTGCACCATTTTGTTGGGGGCTCGATGTCACGCCCCAGATCTGGAACATGGCACGACATTGCCCCATATCCCGAAAGGACTTAAAGACACCAACCACATAAATCAAAACATTCTAGAAGCCATAAAATATTCATTGAAAAACTATTATCAACAATCACAATGCAAAGGATAATAACTCTAGCTATTACAATCCAATTTAAAAACATAAATAAAAAAATAAGCTGCAATAGTCTCCATAAATCAAAGTCTTTAAAGAAAATGACATAACTAAATAATATTGACTAAATTCTCCAAGCAAAGATGACTTCCATTGGATCACCAACCCCAAAATTGACCCTCGTACCCTCATCGGTATTGTCCTCTACAACATAGTTATTTGTGGTATGAGTGCACTTGATCAATAAGGGATTTCTTGACGTTCTATCAGATTCGAGCAAGTTATATACATATATATAATATAAAAATCATACTTGTAAAACATACAAGTTTCAAAGTCAAGGTTTTACACTTTCAAGTAGTTGAATAGATAACAGAACATAATCAAGCACATTCATTTACATATCCATGCTCGAGAATACTTGAAATTTCTATTGGCCAACTTGATCAAGCCTTAACTATAACCCCGTTAGGTGGGTTCGAACGCTACTATTATTACCCGTAGGAGGGCCTTACTATAATCCCATTACGTGGGTTCAGACACTGCTATTATTACTCGTAAGAGAGCCTTAAATACAACCCTATTAAGTGGGTTCCAAAATTGCTATTGTACCCCATAGCGCGATCGGGAATTTCGAAACTCATTCCTACCAATATTATTCCAAGTGCTCAGAGTATGTTCATATATAAACATATAGTATGTCACAAAATAATTTTAGCTTTTCATATAGAAAATTCGTAAAATAGCATGCTCAAATCCACTTATTATGTACGAAAACAACTTTCTCAACGAAGGCATAAATTTAAGAAAAATGTATTTTTATAAAATAAATAGAGCGAAGAAACCACTTACTCTAATCAATAAGTATTCTTATAACTCTAACGACTTTGTGGTTAGGTCTTATCCTTGATCAATTGAATCTATAATAAGAAGTAAATAGGGATAAAGATAATGCTCCCCAATCTCATACGGAATAACAAATCTAATGATGCCGATCAACCACGATTCAATTTATTTCCCAGGGTTTCATACTTAAACAAATTTATGCGTAATCCCTCAAATAATGATTTATAAAATTCCCATAAACATAAATAACTCATATTAAAATTATGTAGAGCATGTCTTATTATACTTTTATTGAAATAGTACTAAAATCTAAATTAAGAATAACACTCCCAAAAATCTCCAACTATTACTACGCTAACTTATCTTAATTGCCGCGTACTTATTCGTAATAAGACTTATAAATTTGCATTACAATTCACGCATCCCATCGGTATCATAACTTAAAGTATACATGAGGATTTATCCATATCTGTATATAAGTATATGTATGCACACATATTAGCTAGGCGTGGAGTAATATCATAACAATTAATATATTTAACATAATAAAGTAACAATATCAAGAACCGAGGGACATAGGTTTTATTTTCGGTGGTCATGTGACTTAACTGAATTTGTACTGATGTATTCTCTCTTTCTTTTTTTTCCCCCCCAATATTTAGAGCCCTTCATGTAATGATTGTATGAATGGACAATGGTTTATTACCACATGAACAAGAGAAAGAGAATTAAAGTTAATTTACACTACGCTGAAAATTGAATATCTACTCGGCAAGTCATGCGACTACATGAGTATGAACTTGCGGCCACTCCCTTTCACTCGTCAACTAGGTTCCTTTTGTTTTTCTTTTTTTCTTTTTTCCTTCTGTTATCTTCTTGTGCATATATATATATATATATGTGCGCGCACATGTGTGTGTGGCCCCATGTGTCTAACTAATATAATACTAAAGCCTAATTTGATACACTATATTTATAGATCATGAAGAATTTCTAAACATAATAAAATAAGTCCAATAATCATAAGCCTAATAGGTTTAGCCTAATAATCCTAAACCCAATAGGATTTTACTAATAATAATATTAATAATAGCAATAATTATGATTATAATATTAATAATAGCACTAATAATAATCACTTATTATGTTAGACATCAATTTTTAAAACATAATTAGCAAAAAATTTTAAACTATCATCACTTATTATGTTAGACATCAATTTATTCATTTTTTTTGTAGTGACAGTAGCATCATGAATAATTGCTGCTGTTTGTAGGGCCTAGTACGAGGGCAACTTTACAACTTACAGGATTCTTGACAGAGATTTGTCATAGTAAGCGCCCCCTACTCACGTTACACACAAAACATGGCTCAATAGCGATATAATTCAAGACCCACCAAAAAGTGGCTTCAGCAGTTAGAAAATGTCTATCTCCATAGCCACCGGAGATGATATCTCAGAGCCGCCACTCAACGAAGTCGTCCCCGGCTCCGTCGACTTCCACGGCTGCCCCTCAATCAGATCGAAATCCGGTTGCTGGAAATCCGCTTCTTTCATCGTAGGTACAATGCGAAGCAGATAAATTCGCCACACACGAGCAGTTCCTTTTTGGTTTTTGTTTTCCTTTTATCTGCTCGCGAGGGCGGAGTTGGGCAGTTTGGAATTTTGCTACACAACAGTGTAATATCTACTGCTGCACTAGTCAAAACACACTACGAGTGTTGGTAAATGATTAAGATAACCAAAGTAAACTGTCCACCTATACGTAGTGGTGTGTTGATGAGCACAGTAGAAAATGTTGTACAATAAAAAATTCGATTCATGAAATTGAGGGCTTCAAGTTTACATTGTGTTAAATTTTACATGAATTTTTTTTTTAAATCTTAAATTTTGTGTTTCTTAATAATATAAATATTTCTAACATTCTATAAAAATTTGATATCGTCCTTTCAAATAAAATTTTCTAGCTCTACCATTGTGGTTATGTAGTTTCAAATTCTCTTTCTTATTTTGAAATAATTTGTTTTTATTTAGGTGTTGAAATGGCTGAGAGATTTTGTTACTATGGAATAAGTTCGAATTTGATGAGCTATTTGATGGTGGTGTTGGGCCAATCCACCGCCACAGCGGCGGCGAACTTGAATGCGTGGTACGGAACGGCCGCGCTTTCGCCGATTGTCAGTGCTTTCATTGCGGACTCATTGTTGGGACGCTGCAGGACGATTATTTTTTCGGCTCTGATTTATATCTTGGTTAGTCTGAACAATTACTTCTTTTTCCTAAAAATTTAAGCTGTTAAACATAAAATAAAAAGACTTAACAAATAATAAAAATAAAAGACGAAAATACATATAGCTAGCATGGCAACCTGATGTGAAATACATAAATGGCAAGAAGTTCCCTACATTAAATACCCTCACATGAACTTTTTAAATAAAGTATTTTATTCCCGTTTCATGAAGTTGTGATTTTGATATGATTCTATGATTTTAGAGCATGCAATGTCTCTTTTGCCCTTAGTAAAAATGTAAGTGAACTGTTCACAATATTTTGTGAATTTTTCCTCGAGTGAATCCTTCTATCATTTCAAACTCTCTTTCTAAATTTTGATTAGAGTAAAAAATAAAGGCGCAAAATTGGTTAATATTTCACTTTATTCTTGTTAACTAAGGGGAAAATGACGTTACAAGTTCCAAAAACAAGGTTAAGATTTCAAACCGTGCCAACGGAAAACACAACTTCAAGAAAGACGGTTAAGATGCTTTACTTTGAAAAAGTTCCAAGGGATGGAGTGCCCTTTATTTAATTTAGGGGCTTCTTACACATTGTGTACTTCATAAGGAGCAAAGTGCAATTAACCCACATTTCTTTTTGTTGATTTGTGAGTTGAGCTTGACTAATTAAATTGAAGATCACGGGTGGGTATATAGTAAACAAATTAGGACAAAAGGTAGGTCCAAATAACACCAAAAGGAAAATCCACTCACCTTAAATTGAAGATCTCGGGATAGGGATTTTTACACGCAGAAGGAATAAGACCTGAAGGAAAATCAACTCACCTTTCCTTCACCAATCAGCTAGGGATTTTGATAATAAGAAGAGAGTTGGAAAGATATTTTGGGTCTTCAATTTAAGTGTAATTATTTTAGCACCACTAATTTTGCCACTAAAGAAATTATATTAAGACCCATTACAGAAATTGTCATAAAAGATATGCAATTTCGTGACGCTACTAGTAAAAGTGTCTCATCAGATCATATTTAATAGATAAATATTAAAATACATGATAATAAATTAGATGGAAAGAAATGCATTTGTGTAAAGCATCACAATAGAGGTCTTATTGAGACGCCATTTTTAAAAATGTCGTTTTAGTGCGTCACAAAAATTCATTTTTCTAGTAGTGAAATGTTTCACCTCTAATCACAAATGAATGATAGGTTTTTATAAAAACTAGTGATAAATTCAGAGCAAAAATTCATCACGTCGGAGCAAATTTTAATTAATCACTATTTTGTCCTTCTTAATTAATCATCAATAATGCATACCTTTTTTAATTCCCATTGCATTAGTGATTTAATGTCATATAATATCTACAAAAGTGAAAGAATCATCAGTTTCTCTCTCTCTCTTTTTTTAATTATTTCTTCTTGCTCACCTAATTCATTAATGTATTTCTTCTTATTATTGAAATATTCGTTATTTGGCATTATTCAAAGATTTAATTTCATCTATTTTTAGATTGGTCCTTTTAGATTTTGTTATTTTTATTAGTAAGGACTTTGACTTTTGATTAGGAAAACTTTTGTAGTTATTTTTATATTACAGTAACTGGCAGGATTTATAAGATATATTGGTAATTTTCTTTATTATATAATACTTTGGATATAAGTTTTTGACGTTTTTATAAATCTTTCATTTGTTTATACAATTTACATCATTTTTCTCAAAAAAAGTAATATTAGTGATAAAGTAAATTTTTTCGGTACAATATTATAGTTTAATGGATTTTGTAGTTGCTAATATAATTTTAACTCTTCTTTTTCATATTTTCTATGATTTTTAAGTTTCTGATTTTATAAGAGACTATTTGTATATTCAAATAAAAATCAAGCTTTCATTATTTAATGAAAAAAATTCATTGTTCTATTTAATCTCACAATGTTAAGAGTGATTAGATTAAAAGATAATCTTTTTTCTAATTTTTTTAATATCCTATATTCCATTCAATTATTTTATTAATCTTTTTAATTTTATAAAAGAACGTAAATATTAAATAACCGTATTCAATAGAGGGTCTCACAAGAATGTAGAGAGATAAATTTAGAGGGGAATCTTTTCATTTGCTTTAATTATGCTAATTATTAGAAAGTAAATTTTAGTATTATTTAATCTATTGACCAGTAAGGATAAAAAATACATTTACATAAGATTTGCTCTTGCATAATGGATTTTGCTCTAAATTTATCACTAGCATAAAAGTGTATGAATATATATATATATATATATATATATATATTATATACATATATATTGCTAACATGACATGATTATCATGGAGCCAAATGACCCACATTTAACGTATCAAACATGTATTTAATCTGTATCCATTAATTACGGTCATTAATATAAGCAGATAAGTAGCTTTGATTATCAGGCATCACGCTATATATAATAACCCTTGACAAAGGATCCATTTATTGAATAATTAGAAAGTAATCCACTTCACTAAGTACTAGTCTCTCCGGGAATTAATTCGACCCACATCGGGTTAGGTCACTCCGAAATTAATTGTGTGGCTAGTGTTTTACACTTATCATGTAAATTAGTGTATAGTTTAGAGAAAGTGACCAATTACATAACAAGTGTATTAATACTTGCTTCATGATCAATTGGGTGCGGGCAAACTGAATCTGAGAAGAATTTTCCTAGTCTCTCAAATCCCTTTTATTTATCACTTTAGCCAAAAAAAAAATTTATTACAATATATTTGTCATTTTCACATTTCAAAACTACATTCATTATATTTTCTCAAGTGAAGTAGTTGGGATTCTCTTTTAATTAATTAACTAAAATGATACTTTAATCATATTAATCTAAAACTATGAACATTAATTATTTTTTTTAAGTTTTGTACAAAAATCTTAAACGATGAATAAAAGGCAACGGATGAAGTATTTCAAGATACATTAATGTCATATGTTATAAGCATACCCTTTGTTTGGAACTAGCTTTGTGCGACAAATGTATACTACTCTACATATAGATACCACTTTAATATTTGAGAGTATTCTTTACTTCTTTACATAAATCTAGTCATAGATTCACTGAAATTGTAAAATCTTAGCGGGTATTCGATATTGTTAGAAATATTCAGCCTTTTCCGTTTCAGTTTATACGTTGTTATACCAAATTTGGGCCACCCTTTGTACATATTTGGTTCGGTGTACTTAAGTGTACGAGCTTTCTCTAAATTCAAGGTGGCCACTTGGAATATGAGTAAAGTAATTTTGTATTTTATTATTGTCCCGAAATACTGCATACAGAATTATAAAAGTGGTAATCTTGGGGATAGTTTAGTCATTTTCCACTCTATAAAATAACGATATCATAAAACAAACAATTATGAGAAGTTACAATAATTTAATTTAGATGCAATAGTCTCATATGACAAATAAAAAAAGGTCAAATTTCAAATTTGCCCCTTGTAGTTTATCCAAATTTTGCGAAACCCCCTTTGATTTAAAAATAGGCAAAACAACCCCTATGATTTTAAAAATACTGCACAATTTCCCACGATAACGGAGAGTGAGGTGCACGTGCTTGGGGTACAACTGGACATATATTTTAGCTTTATTTTGACTTTTAAAAGTGATTAAAATGATCGAAACACTCTTAAATATAAACATATTCACTATTATACCTATTTTCTCATAAATTTAAATTAACTTATTCAATATTACAAATAAGTCCTTTTACTTGTTAAGTTTTAATTTTTTCACCATCTTCAACCTTTCTCTTCCTCCATCACTGTCGCCGGAGCCGCCACCGGAGTAATAGGAGACAAAATGCTGGTATATGCGTTTAAAGGCATGTATATACGTCTTCGCTCGCTAGACAAAACCCCTCTATTAATTTTACCAAATCTCAAACTATTTGCATTTAATTTGAAAAAAATCATACAAAAACCCTCTCCTAATAACTGTTCAATTAGCCATTAAAAATCAATAATATTACAACCAATGGGTTTCTCTCATCGACTTGGTCGAAACAATGTACAATTTTACAAGATTTGATTCAAAAATGAAAAAATTATGTACATATATATGAGTGTATATGTGTGTGAGCGTGTGTGAGACTGTGTATGTGTGTGCGTGCGTACGTGCATGTGTTGTGTTGTGTTGTGTGCGACTATATGTGTTGTGTGTGCTGAGTGCACAGAGTGTGTGTGTGCTGTGTGCGACTATATGTGCTGTGTGTGCCACTGTGCGTGGTGTGTATGTGTGTAGAGTGTGTGTTACTCTGTGTGTGTGTTTGCGACTATGTTTGCTGTGTGTGTGTGTGTGCAGAGTGTGTGTGTGTGTGTGTGTGTTTGTGTGTATTCTTTATTATTATAATTTAGTTAAATTTATATATAATTATATATTTTATGTTATATATATATATATTATATTTAATTTTATAATTAAAAATCAATCTCAACCATTAATTTTTTTTAGAGAAGATCTAATGGCTAAAAATATATAAGGGGTATAACGGAAAATACCTATAAAAGTTTAACGCCATCAACTAGGATTTAACGGCACTGTTGTCCTAAGACATGTGAGCATGGTTTTATGAACCACATGGGGCATTTCGTTTGTTTTTAAATCATTGGGGGTTTTTCGTAATTTGGATAAACTATAAGGGGCAAATTTAAACTTTGACCTCTTAGATCCATTAATTATTCAATATTCTAACAGGTGTAATGACTTTGTAGGATATAACCATGGGCAGAGCTATGTCCGTAGAATTGAGTAGGGTTGTAATGACCCACTCAATTATAAAGATTTCACTTGATACAGGTTTGATAAGTAAAACTATTTAAATTGTAAGTTTGTTTTATTAATGCACCTCACTCAAAAAAGAAAAATTCTTACTCGCATCAGGTTTGGTTGCATCAAAATTAATTACGTAGCTAGTGTTTTATACTTATCATATAATTGGTATACAGTTTAAGAAGAGTGACCAATCACATAGCTTTATGATTGGTTGGGTGAGGTTCAATCGGGTTTGAACAAGAATTTTCTCTCAAAAAATTTAAAACATCTTATGTTAAGTGCTCTACGTCAAACCCACTATTTTGATATTGTGTATGTGTCTATATCTATGCTATTTATATTAATATATAAAGATACAATATCATTTAATAATTACCATTGGTCCGTCAACATTTTTTATTTGTCATTCTTCTTTCTCTTATCAATTACCATTTGGTTTAGCGGGAAAGACATTAGATCCATTAAACAACGTTCAGAATTCGAATTCTGGAGTTGTGAATAAAGCAGCTGAATTGGAAAAATTACTCTTATAATAGGTCTCTACAATACTCAATCTGAATAAGTTGACCAATGGGTAGGAATTTGGTGGCAAAGATAAAAAAAAAAGAAATTATCATTATTTTTATTTTCTCTCTTCTCTCTCCTCTTTCACTTTGTTTTTTACTTTCTCTCGCTTCTTTTTCTCTTCCTCACTCTCATCTCTCTGTATCCTCTTTCATTTCTCACTAATTTTCAATATAAGTTAAAAATTATTTTGATTGTGTAGACACTATCAAAATTTTAGTACATTGTTAATTATATTAAATTTTATTATGCAAAGAAAGTGAATGTGCCAATATTATTATTATATTATTGTGAATTTGCAATAGTATGTAAGAAACCAATTAAGGCCAATGCATGGTGCTATTTATAAAAAGAAAAATATATATTATTTTTTCATTAATTTTAAATTTTATTGTAGCATCTTTATTTAAGTAGCGACGCAGTGAAACAAATTTCTGGCTATGCCATTGAATATAACGTTAGCAAATGGTTCATGTCAGCATTTGGGATTTTGATGGATCACAGGGACTGGGCCTGTTATCTCTGTCAGCAGCAATAAACTCTTGCAAGAACGCTGCAAATAAAATGTCGTGTGCTCCGCCTGATCAGCTTCATTCGATATTTTTCTTTTCCTCTTTGTACTTAGTTGCATTAGCTCAAGGAGGGTTTAAGCCATGCCTACAAGCTTTTGGGGCGGACCAGTTTGATGTGGGAGATTTAAAGGAAAACGAAGCTAAAAGCTCTTTCTTCAATTGGTTGTTCTGGTGCTCGTGCTTTGGTATCTTCTTAGCTTTCTTGGTTTTGAACTACATTCAAGATAATCTCAGTTGGGAAGTCGGGTTCGCCATCCCCTGTATCGTGATGTGCCTTGCACTTGTACTTTTCTCGATTGGGACTGTGACATATCGGTTTCACATCAACCGAGATGGAGGGCGCCTGTTTGGAGGGATTCGTCAGGTTTTTGTCAATGCTGTTAGGAGTTGCCAGCCTGCATTTGGAGCTATCTCTAATGAACTCGAAGCTCTGCAAGTTCTGCCTCATGAATGTGCTCAATTCGAGTAAGTCAAGTCATGCTATGTATAGGATAAAAATAAAAAACGAAGCACAAATTACTATAGTCAACCGCAATCTTGTATGCATTAGTTCCTAGTCTACATTGATTTGAATATATCTCGTGATGTCCCCTTCATTAATGTGATCAAGATTAGTGTATGCAGGTATTGAGAGAGGGTGCAGCTATTAGGAACAGTTGCGCCTTAGAAGTCCATATAGAATTATATTTTTAATAAAATTCAAAACTTGGCCCCGTAAAATAATATGTCGTGGTTTATACTTTGTGAAATTTCAATTTAGCCCCCTGTTCTCCGTGTTGAAATTTCTAGCCCTATCCCTAGTAGTATAGTAACTGATCACATTTAGCACGTATGTCTATAATCGACCAGTATATTCATATTCAATTCTAAAGAAAAGTCATGAAATTTTTTTGATGCAATTACAAAGATGCTACCATGCTAGTGCTGATCAGTAAGTTTTGTAATAGGTCTCCAGACACAACGTTACTTGCACGCGACAATCCCGTGGAAGAGGAGAAAATGTGCAGCATTCGTGATGTCAAAAAGGCAAAGGCAATTCTTAGGCTGCTCCCTATATGGTGCACATGTTTGGGATACTCCATAGTGTACGCGCAGCCTTCAACTCTATTCACCAAGCAAGCAGCCACATTAGACCGCCACATAACCACCACCTTCCAAATCCCAGCTGCTTCGCTTCAGCTCTGTATCGTCGTTTCCATCATAGTCTTTCTCCCAACCTACGACCGCATTCTCATTCCCATTGCCAGAGCCATAACCAAAAAGCCATCAGGCATATTGATACTTCAAAGAATTGGAACAGGCCTAGTTCTCTCATTGATTTCCACAGTTGTTGCAGCTCTTGTTGAAAAAAAACGTCTTAGGATCGCCTTTGAACATGGGCTCGTGGATGTGCCGAAGGCCACGGTCCCAATGAGCGTGTGGTGGCTGGCGCCTCAGTATGTGCTTTCGGGAGTTGCTGATGTGTTTGGCATGGTTGGTATTCAAGAGTTTTTCTATGATCAGGTTCCTAATGAACTGAAAAGTACAGGTCTTGCTCTGTATTTTAGTGTACTTGGCATTGGTAGCTGTTTGAGCAGTTTTCTTGTGTTTGTCGTCCAGAGGGCGACGAGTGCAAATGACGGAGATGGCTGGTTTGCGGATAACTTGAATCGAGCACACCTTGATTACTTCTATTGGTTGTTGGCGGGAATTAGTGCGCTTTCGTTTGCTGCTTATGTTTACTTCGCCAAGTCTTATCGTTATAGTAGATGAGCCAGTAACTTGAATTGCATTTGAGATTCTCTATGTCAAATCGTGTTACATCTCTTATTTTATTGTATGCATATACATTCAAATGTAAAGATTTCGAACCATGAATATTGCCGTGAATTCGACTGTTTGCTACAGTAGCTTGTGAACAAAATTTTGTGAATGATTAAGTATATATTGTTGTAACATCGTGAGTTGGATATGAAAATGCAAGTATATGTTGCTGAAGTTTCAATCGCTAAGATTGTAGGTCGATCCATCTAACGTGTAACTTCTCCTAGAAAAAAAAAGGTTAAAAAAAATCACGAGATCAAATTCATTAATTGCATTTTCTTTTTAAGAAAAAATTCAATTTGATTGACATTTTAATAAAAAGTATTGCAAGTTCACCTAACTAGAACTCAATTTGGAACATTACACCACTATCAAATAGTTTAAGTTAAATAAAGAGATATATTTAGACATATATATGTAACGTATTCAATTCGTTATGGTGCAGTTTGACAAGTAGAATCGAATCGTTTTTGCGGTGTAGTTTCAAACTTAATTTTTTTTTCTTTTCTTTTTCTTTTTTTGAGATAAGGTTTTGAACTTAATTATTGAAAAACAATTTTTTTTTAAAAATTGACAAAAATGATGGGATTCAGGCATTTTTTTAAAAAAAAATTATGTTCACCCATATTGATTGGCCAAAAAGAAAAGGTCAAAATATATGCGAAGGCACACGACATCCTCTATTCTAAATCATATTTTATCTTCTATTTCAATCCATAGATATAGGTCAAGAATAAAGATTGCAAACTAAATGTATAATTAAGAAAATAATTTTATACACATAACATGAATATGAGTTATGGAATAGGAAATGAAACATAATTTTGAAATATAGGATCCTATCCGATGTGATGGAGGATAACAAAGAGAAAATATCAGGCAATGTCAAGTTTTTTGGTAACCGATGGCGTACAATATAAGAGTCTATCGAGCAAAGCAAAACAATACTCAAAAATCAAGTGAAACTAAACAATCTCATATTAAGAGAAAAAAAAAATTGAATCACTAAAACCAAAATATTAAAGAGTGAAAAAATGGGCTAATAAAAATTGGCATAGTTGAGTACTTATTCAAAATTTTTAATTTTAAATATTTTCAAACCTTATTTAAACCTTTCATCATATAATATGCAATTTTTAGTAATTAATTAAGGAGGTGCGACGGACATACATGCGTCTAATCTCAAAAGTTGGAAGTATTAACTGTAGTTACCCATTCTTTCAATGTGCTTAGATGTAATTAAACTCCAAATTAGTGTTGAAACTCTTTCAATTAAAAATATCCATGATCGTGTATTGGGGATTGTGGGCCACGTGATTTAGCTTATTCCTGATTAGAAATCTGAATAAACAAGATAATAGATAATTATCACAGACACGTATGTAAACATGTAAAAAGATTAGCCAAAAAAAAATGAAAAATGGAAAAGATAATAGAGAAAGAAAAGGGTAAAACGAAAAGAAACCTGATCCAGATATTTATTTTTTTCGTTTTTTTTTTAATTTTTTATTTTTATTGAGACATTTCGATTTTCATAAAGCAAGAGTATAGCGATTCTAGAGGGCCCATGCAATAAGAAAAATGAGTAAATTGGTTATAATGTGCCAAATGATAATAAAAAATTTGTTATCAATTATATATATTTAATGAAAATAAAATATATTATTACAAAATATAATTTACATAATGTTAATACACTAATATAGTGTAAATAAATAATAATATAGTGCAACATTAATAACACATTTATTATGATAATTTAGTGATAATGAAATCTTGTTATAAAATTCTAATGATAAAAATTATTGTCACCAAAAAAATCCATAGTTAGTGAAGAAAAAAGAAGGCATTGTGATTTCTTCTTTTTTTTTTTTTGTATAAGTGGAAGGTATTGTTATTTAATATAATTATTGTGACAACTTTTATATTGTCATTTTTATATCTTGTTACTAATATTACTTTTTCCTGTAATGCCGGCTTGGCCAAAACTCAATTAATTAATCAGTAAGTGTTAATATATTTGTTATATAATTGGCCATATTTTTCAAATATTACATCAATCATATAATAAATATAAATCATTTAATATATGATTAACGCGAATTCGCTGAGTCTGATCGGCTGATCCAGACCAAAAATTTCCTTTCTGAGACACTTCTAATCTTCTAACTACAATGAATTAACGCTATTATGGATCGATGCCAAAACAAGAAGTAATTCTATTACTGATAAATGCTCAAACAACACGTAAATATGATTCATAATTTTGACATTCAAAAGGCACAACATAAATAAGTTTTATTTTATTTTAGTTTATAATCTTATTTGATAATTTATATTTGGGTAAATTACACTTATCACCCTTTATGTATAATAAAATTATAAAAAATACTCTCACATTTAAAAAATTACCATTATCCCCCTAACTTGGGGGTTAGTATTAAATGTAATGAAATTAAGAAAATATTATTTTTGCCCTTAATCAAATTAGGACAAATTACAGTTATCATCCTAAAGTACAATGAAATTACAAGAAACGCCCTTACGTATGGACAATTACCATTAACCCCCTGACTTGTTTGATGATCATCTTAAACAATGTATAATGCATGTTTTTATAAGTAAGTTTTATGACATGAATCACATTGATGTTTTTTGCGTTCATTTATTGTGTTTTTTGAGGTGTTCATGTGATTTTTTAGTTTTATTTCTAAAAATTGAGTCTTATATGGTTGATGAATAATGTTTTATCAGCAAATCATGTACTATATGAGCAAAACATCTCCTTACTTTAACATACTGGTTAAAAACTAATAAATAAATATACAAGTCATCCACCAATGGCTTTAATCAGCAACTTTGAAAAAAATAATAGAAATATTAATTTAACCCCCCTTGGTTTAGTACTCCAAACTATGAGACATAATAACAAAAACCACCCTTGGAGTATTTTCGGAGGTTCACATAGGTTGACTAACCATCGTCGTTAGTCAAACTAATGGTAGGTGCAAATTGTTAGACGACATATAACATTAAGAGAACAATTATAATTTTCCATATGTATAAATATTTTTTGTAATTTAACCATATTTTCAGGGGTGATAAGTATAATTCGCTTCTTATATTTTAAATAAAGACATACCCACTGAGTATGATGCGGTTGGTTTTTCTTTTTTTGGTGAATAAATGGCAGACAATGCCATTATCAATATCATATATATAGGAACTCACTCAATTTGAGTGACAACTAATTTTTTTTCGTCTTGGAGGAGCTTTTCCCTCTTGAAGGAGCTAAGCTAACAACAAATTGTAGTAAGAATTATTACCATTTAAATAGGTATTGAATAATGAATACATTATGAAGAAAAGAATTAAATACCCATTAAAACGATAGTGAAATCCTACAAAATATTTAGGACGAAAAAAACCTAATATTTTAATACGATTTATATGCAAAATTTTGTGAATAACATTAAGTCCACCCCCCCCCCCCCTGTGTGTAGGCAAGGAGCCAATATTTTTTGCTCGGGGTAGTGGTGATCGCGGTTTGATTTCGGTTTTGGTTTTGGTTTTGTTTTTTTTTGAACATATTTAAAACCACTAGAAGAAATGAGTACATTTATGACAATATAACAAGTGATAAAGAAAAAATTGTCATTAATTATACACATTTAGTAACAATAAATTTATAGTGTGACCAAACATAGTTTGCACAATATTAATGGTGACAACATAGAGCAAAATTAACAATTAGTGATACGCCTATTGTGATAACTCAAGGACAATAAAATCTTGTTACAGAATTCTAATGACAATTTTTATTGTCATCAAGTTGTCGCTATACGTGTGTCACTAATTATTAATAATGACAGCTAAAACATTAAGTTTTGTCATCATTGAGTGATATTGTGACAATATAAAAGTTATTATCACCAAAAAAACTTAATTAGTGACAAAATAGAAGATAGTGTCACATAATACAATCATTGGTAATAACTTTTATATTGCACTTCTAAATTTTGTCAATAATATTACTTTTTCTTGTAGTGAACCGAATTGCCATATACGGTTTATTCTAAAATATATTTTAAATTTTGATGTTTTAAATTAAAACCGAAAGTGTGGTTTAAAACGGTTCAGTTCAATTCGGTACGATTTGACAATTTTAAACAAGAAAAAGAAATAATTGGACAAAAGTAAGAAAAATATCATCTTTTAATATTAGTAAAATATTTAAATTAATATTCAAAATTAAAGTCATGAAAACAAAATTTTTTAAAGTATAAAGATTAAATGTGTAAAGTCCATAAAACTAAGAAATTTTTTTTAAAATACCCTCTTTTTGAACCCACATTTTCAAAATACCCTAGTTTGAAAAAAAAATTTCAAAATACCCTAAAATGAAATTGCAGATCTCGTCCATACTGTTCATCTGCCATCTCGGACTGCGCGAACCGATTATTTTAAACGTTGTGCGTGTATTAAATATATATATTTTTTATTGACCGGGATTCCCAATCCCGGCCAACAATTTTGTTTTTTTTTAATTAAAATTAAGGTTGGCCGGGGTCGCCAAACCCGGCCAACCTATTTAAATTTTGTTTTTAATATAAATTTGAGGTTGGCCGGGGTCGCCAAACCCGGCCAACCTATTTAATTTTTTTTTTAATTTTTTAAATGGTTGGTCGGGATTGGCGACCCCGGCCAACCGAAAATAATTTTTTTTTAATTCAAATTTCGGTATTTAAAACCGACTTTGAAATGTGTATTGGATTGTCAGATATTGGTTTGTGTGCATGCATGCATGTGAATAAAAAAACAAACATGTCTGAGTATTTTACAGTGTGCATGTGAATGCTTCACTTTCCGCCCCTATTGCCTGCAAAATCATCCTACAAGATTTTAATTTGTACAAAGAAATTGTCCTTATAGATATTCATTTGTACACATTTTTGCAGATTTTAAAATTTGAAATTCATCACACCACGATTCATTATATATACCACCACATCCCCATTCATTTCATCACCTCTTTTCATTCGTGTAGCCGGTGTAAGTGTTAATTTTATTTTTAATATAGTAGTTGATTTGCTTAAATTTAGTAGTGAAGTGATCTAATTTTTTTGTTTATTTTTTTATTTTGCGGTGGATAAATCGTGAAGCAAGTTATTATAAGTGTGTAAGATTTTTTTAATTAATAATGTATATATAGTGATTTTGTTTATTATTATCTTGCACTTATTTTCATTCTTAATTTATGTAGGTGTGATTATTGCATTGTGTTCGATCTTACAATTTATTTGGAGTTATGTTTCTATAACTTTGTCTATTTATCCTTTCTAGACAAATAGTGATAATTTTCATTGATATAGTTGATTAGTAATTGTTGGTTCGCTAATTAAACTGGAGAATTAATCTTAGAAAATTAGTTGATTTATAATTGTTTGCTGGGTAGTTGTTTTGTAATTGTTGGTACTGAATGATATTTATATTTATATACAGACATTGGTTAAAAAAATTAGTAATTTAACTAATTCTTGTGTGTGTGTTAAGAGTGCGCGTGTGTGTGTGTGTAAGAGTGTTGGTGTGTGCGTTTGTGTGAGAGTTTACGTGTGTGTGTGTTAAGAGTGTGATATGTTGAAAGTGTTGGTGTGCGTGTGTGTGTGTCATAATTAATGTTGGTGTTGGTGTGCGTTTGTGCATGGGAATTTAGGTGTGTGTGTTAGAGTGTTGTGTTGGTGTGCGTGTGTGTGAGAGCTCATGGGTGTGTGTGTAGGAGTTTGGGTTTTCTATTAGTTAAGTGATTTATTAACAATGAATATTAAGACATTCTTATCGGGAGAGCTATGTCGATTCGTCGTCAGTTGTGTGGGCCCGAAAGTCTGGATATGTTGTACGATCAGGATGGCCATAGGTCCGAATCAATAACAACAGACGCGGCAATAGTACCGTTGGATGTTAGGGCGATACACGTAACGTTTTGGAATATTATTAAACAACGCCCAATCCACGGTAGTGTGCTACAGTTACTGTACACGATGGGTTTTTATGGAGTATTTAGGTGTGGATATATTGAGATTGACCGCGCTCTTATTACTACATAGGTTGAGAGGTGGCGATCAGAAACAAACACTTTTCATTTTCCGATAGGCGAAGCCACAGTGACGTTGGAGGATATTGCCATTTTGTGGGCGTTGCCTGTACGGGGTAATGTTTTACTGGGTCAAGTTCCGGAGAAAATAAATTGGTTTGAAATATGTGCTGAGTTGTTGGGTTTTGTGCCGAATGAGTCAGATATTTTGTCATCCCGAATTATGGTCAAAGCCATTTTCAACCGCCTACGACATACCCGAATCACTACCAGTTCTACAGAAGAAGAAGTCATGCAATACGCCCGACGTGTGGCACTTGGCTTGATCTCCAACCAGTTAATGCCGGACAAAAGCCAAAAATTTGTTGGGCTGCATTATCTAATGTACATGAATGACGCCCAGCATACTCGGTCTTGCAGCTGGGGTTCGGCTGTACTAGCGTACCTTTACAGGGAGTTGGCTACTGCGTCAAGGATGGAGTCAAACAATATATCAGGGCCAATTCAATTACTCCAGGTATTACTTTCACATTTTTATTATATGAATCACAATGACAATAAACTAATTGTTGTTTGTTTGTTTTTTGTATTATAGGTTTGGGCGTGGTCTCGTATTACAACTATAACACCAATACCTGTATTTAGACACTTGCTAACTGGGCGAGATTTGGATGACGATGGGGAAAATCGAACAACACTCCCGTTTGGTGCTAGGTCAGTTACGTTAGCAATATCGTTAGATTAGTTTTGGTTTCTACTTGTTGTTAATTTTGTGTTTGTTTTGTACTAACGACATTGTAGGTGGATTAATTAATACACACATAGAGAGACGGTTAGGCACTCGCTACCCGTCGTACGAGACTTGTTTGATAGGATGTGGGACAAACAGGTAATATATTTTCTACCTGATCGTGTATTAATTTATATTTTATTTGTTCATATATGATGTAATGCGCTATCGTGCTTTTTTGATAGTTCGTATGGCGTCCTTACGACCCCAATGCACCTGAGATAGTCGGGCTACCTAACGATAAGGGGGAGGAATATTGGCATGCTTCAGTACCGCTACTGAATTATGCTATTATAGAGTTTCATCGTCCTGAACGCGTTATGAGACAGTTTGGGATGAGACAAGAGATCTCGCCTATGATTCCATTGTCTGAAAGAACAACGCCAAGAATTGATCGAAGGGGTCCAAACAACGCGTGTCATGGTTAGTGACTTTTTGTGTTTGTGTTTCTTTATGTACACATATGTTTCTTTGTTCCATCATGAACTAATATTTTGGAGCTGATTTTGTGGACAGGTTGAAGGGTTGGAGTATTTTAGAATGGAGGCTACCAGACTAAATATTCCACATCTAGTCGAGCATGCAAGAATGTTGGAGGACATTGCTAGAGCAGAAATTGGAGTAGCCGGCCAGGCGGAGCCCGACTTACCTGTGTTTGTAGGGGCGACAAGAGATCCGCGTCCTAGGGGCGGTAGAGGCCGTCGTGTTAGCGGGAATGAGACTAGCACGTCAACTGATCAAGAAAGTGAATGCCCGCCTACATATGTCCCAAATATTGAAACTCGACGCACCAGTTCTAGCATGCCACCTGAATTTTATGTACCTACGCCGGCTCCGCCCTTACAGACGTACGACATGGGTTCTACAAGCGTGTTTGGTCAATTTAACACTTCGCCTGTACCATTTGGCGTGTGGTCGAGCAGAGGTGAAGAAATTCCAGATTTTAGCTCGAACCCAGATTCCAGCTCACTTGACCCCCAGTCGGACACGTACGTATCCGCACAGTCCGAAGAAGAAGAACCCCCTCAGAGAGGTCAACGCGTTAGACGCACTCCACGATGTGGTACCGGGGGCTATTTAGGCCATCACTAAATTGAAACTAATGTACTATTATATATTGTGTTTTATTTTGTTTGAATGAAGATGTAAACGATGGAATGTATGGTTAAGTTAAAGTTATAAAAATTCCCAATTTCCATACAACAAAGCGTTTTTTTTAAATACTACGATTTAACTATTCAAATTCAGCCTTTGAATAGTCTCTACTTATGCAGATGTACCACTCTACGGGTGAATATGCACGTTGAAAAAGCTGAATTTGAATAGTTAGATCGTAGTTGCCAACTACGATCTAACTATTCAAATTCAGCTTTTGAATAGTCTCTACTTATGCAGGTGTACCACTCTACGGGTGAATATGCACGTTGAAAAAGCTGAATTTGAATAGTTAGATCGTAGTTGCCAAATACGATCTAACTATTCAAATTCAGCTTTTGAATAAACTCTACTTATGCAGGTGTACCACTCTACGGGTGAATATGCACGTTGAAAAAATTGATTTTGAATAGTTAGATCGTAGTTGCCAACTACGATCTAACTATTCAAATTCAACTTTTGGATAAACTCTACTTATGCAGGTGTACGGTGTACCACTCTACGGGTGAATATGCACGTTGAAAAAATTGATTTTGAATAGTTAGATCGTAGTTGCCAACTACGATCTAACTATTCAAAAACTTATATATATATATATATATAACTCACCACACTACGAATGTGCGGGCACGTCTAAAAAATTCCCTTATGCCAACTACGATCTAACTATTCAAAAACTTATATATATATATATAACTCACCACACTACGAATGTGCGGGCACGTCTAAAAAATTCCCTTATTCTACCAAACAAGCATTTCCTGAATAAGATTCCCACACATACGTGAAAACTACTCCTACAAAGCTGTAGACGTAAAATCGCAAGTTCATTCTCAGCTAGGCTACCAGATAAACTACCAGAAAGCGTGGCAAGGGCTGATGCGTGCACGTTTCTTATTGTATGGTGATTGGAAATCTTCCATTAAAAAATTACCCCGTTATATGCTTGCACTACACAGGTGAAATCCTGGCACGGTTGTGGAATGGCTTCATATCAACACTGACGATCAGGATGTCAAAATGATAGGTTACGTATTTTGGGCATTCAAGCCTTGTATTGAAGCATTCAAACACTGCCGCAAGGTCATCAGCGTTGATGGAACACATCTATACACAAAATACGAGCATAAGTTGCTCATTGCGTGCACAATGGATGGTAACCAAAATATATTACCACTCGCGTACGCATTGGTTGACGAAGAAACACGGTCATCCTGGTTATGGTTCTTGTCCATGTTGTGCCACCATGTTATCGGCCAAAACCAAGGTGTATGTCTCATTTCAGACAGACATGTCGGCATCACTTCGGCTGTCGAACAACTCGATGCATTTAAGGATCCTCTTGGATGCCACCGCTTTTGTCTTAGGCACCTTTGCTCGAATTTAAATGCAAAGGTTAAAAATATCCTCGCCAAAGACCTGTGCTGGAGTGCTGGGAATGCACCAACTGAGGTTGACTTCAACAACATCATGGAGCAAATTAGAGCAACCAAACCCGAGGCGGGAACATACCTAGATCGCATCGACTTGCAAAAATGGACAGCCGCATATGATGGTGGAAAAAGGACAGGCATAATGACCACGAACATGTCTGAATGCATTAATGGCGCTTTCAAGGGTGGCCGTCGCCTCCCCATACTCGCGTTAGTGCATCTCACATTCAACCGTACAATAAATTGGTTCCGTCAGCGTTCATCTATGGGAAACGGGTTTCGAGCAAATAACCTGCCATGGACTGATCACGCATATGCCTATTACAATGCCAACAAAGACGCCTCATTATCGCATGTTATTGAGAACTTTATGTACCATGAACGCACGGTATCGATTCTTGCAAGAGACAGGCCACGGAGTTGGTCGTCGCTTTGTCGTGAAGCTAACAAATGGTACCTGCTCTTGTGGGATTTGGCAACAATTTGGCATACCCTGCTCACATGCCTTAGCAGCGGCAACACAATTTTCGATGGACATCAGTCAATTGTTTGCGTGGTACTACAGTGTCGATTCCTACCAGCAAACATACGCGGGTAGATTCGAGCCTATTTGGGATGAGGCATATTGGCCAGAAGCTGATTTCAAATTAGTCCACAATCCCGAGCGATTAAAGGAACAAAGACGCGGCCGTGACGTTACCACTCGCATTCATAATGAGATGGACCAATCACAAGTTCGTGCAAGAGCAAGGCGCCGTGCCCAACAACGTCAATAAATCGGTATACAATAATAAAAATCCAAACAAATATTACTACCAGCCTTTTTATTAATTTATGTCAAGTATTTTCTCAGTTTTTCAATTATTGCATTTTCTATAAATAATTGAAATTCAAAAAATAGGAATTTACTGCTGCATAAATTATCTAATTCGGTGTTATGTAAGTTATTCATTTAAAAATCAAGTATTAAATTTTATTATTCATATAATACATATAATCTCAGAAAATATGATTCCCTGTCCCGATTCCGGTTTAAATACCGAAATTTGAATAAATAAAAAAAAAATTCGGTTGGCCGGGGTCGCCAATCCCGGCCAACCATTTAAAAAATAAAAAAAAATTTAAATAGGTTGGCCGGGTTTGGCAGCCCCCTGCCAACCTCAAATTTATATTAAAAAAAATTTAAATAGGTTGGCCGGGTTTGGCGACCCCGGCCAACCTTAATTTTAATTAAAAAAAAAAACAAAATTGTTGACCGGGATTGGGAATCCCGGTCAATAAAAATATATATATTTAATACATGCACAACGTTTAAGATAATCGGTTCGTGCGGTTCGAGATGACAGATGAACAGTATGGCCGAGATCTGCAATTCCGTTTTAGGGTATTTTAAAAAACAAATTTCAAACTAGGGTATTTTGAAAATGTGGGTTCAAAAAGAGGGTATTTTAAAATTTTTTTCTAAAACTAATGGATATAACACGACTTTGCATATTAAAAGCAAGCTCAAGCAATAATATTGATTTTATTACGCAACTTCTTAAGATTTTGGCTAATATAATATAGTAAAATTTTAGTGCATATATAATTTAATAATGAATGGTCAAATGCATTTGAAATATTGAATGATTAAAGCAATAACTAATGAAATTTGAAACAATTTAAAATGTGATTAGTGAATTCATCTTATACATTTAAGAGTTTAAGTTAAAAAATGGATAAATTTATATATATATATATATATATATATATATATATATATTAATATATGTTAGCGGTTCGATTCAGTGCAGTTTGAGAAAAAATTAAAACCGAACAAAATTTTCGGTTTAGTTTTGAACTTAGTTGTTAAACCACGATTTTTTCAAGAAATTGATAAAAACGGTGTGGTGCGGTGCAGTGCGGGCGGTTCGAGAGGTTTTTAAAAATTTATGATCACCCCTATTTGGGGGGTGATGTCAAGTTTTTATAAAATATTAAAGGTAATTTTGTAATTTTGGAGGAGACCAAAATTTAAAATTTTTGAAAAAAAAAGCATATAAATTTTAGCTCAATATAATGACGGAGCCAGGGGGACAAGTGATGGCAGCAACCGTCAATTTTTTAAAATTCTATTTTTAATATATATTTATTAGAATCTTAAAATTCCGCCGCCAAAAATAAAAATTTTAATTTTCTCTACTTTATTTTATTTTTGGTGATTTATTTTTACTCAATCTCATTTACTATAATTAATTAAATTCTCTATCTCTCTCTCTCTCTCTCTCTCTCTCTCTCTCTTTCCTCTCTCTCTCTCATTCTCTTCAAATTAAAATATTAAAAAATTTATTAGATTTTACTTCTCTCTTCTATTTCAATTAAAACACCAAAAATCCTATCTATCATTCTCTTGAAACAAGAACTTAAAAATAAACAAACCCTACAATATTCAATTTTTTCTTCAGAAGCAACATACAAGATTGTATTGTGTGCTACTTTTGAAATTTATATATTTATTTATTTCTTTTTTTGTAATTGATTTTTATGTACATGCTTGAATCTTAGCATTGCTGATATGAATATTAATAATTGTTTAATATTAAACTTAATGAATCTTGATATTTATTTATTGGGCTATTAATTTTAATGAATCTTACTAATTTGAGACTTGATATTTAATTGGAAGTGATTTGAGGAATATGATTGTGGAGAAAAACAAAATATATTTTTTGAGCTTTGAATATATTTTTTGACTGTGAGAACAAAGAGAGAGGGAAAAAAAATATATTTTAATTCTTAATATTTTTAAATTTTGAGTATATATCATCATGTGAGTTTGTGTCAAGTTTGTTAGTATTTTCAAAAAATTATTTGTTAAATATTTTCTAGAAACAATTCATTATCCATTATATTTACTTCTTTTGAAATAGACAATAACTTGTTATGTTTTTAGTATCATTTTTTTTATATTGTTTTAATTATAGCACTTTTATAATGACCGCATGCACATAAAAAGTATACACATAAATATGATATTTTTTTTATTTTATATATCAATATTATATATAATACTTATATTTATATATTTTAATAACCAATAATTTTAAAAAAAATTCGTCCCTTTAATTAAATTTGTGACTCCATCAATAATTCAATATAAATTTGAAGAGCGGCGGCCACACCTACCAGCTCCACCTTAGCTTTCTATTGTGTTTATGCATTCTTGACCTGGCTATAAAAATACATACATATGACGTACATTGGCATGTGACACGTTCAAACAATCAGCTATTCAATTGTTTAGTAAAAAAAAAAACACAACAATACTAACAATTATTGTTGCTTTTCGTGTAGGGCCAAAGAATGGGGCAAAATAGCTACAAACTCGGGACAGAGATTTGGCACAGTGGCACTCCTCCCAATCACGTTAAATGCAAAACATGACTCATCATCAATAATCGCTTTAATTGAGACCCGGCCAAAAAAGTGGCTTTGAGCAGTTAGAAAATGTCTATCACCATCGCCACCGGCAATGACGTCCCGGAGGCCGACGCTCCGCCGCTCAACGACATCGTACCCGGCTGCATCGACCTCCACGGCCGCCCGGCCGTTCGATCGAAATCCGGTTGCTGGAAATCCGCTTCTTTCATCATAGGTCTGTACGATTCACGTCTTAGATCGAACTAAATTTGACGTGTATATTTTTTTTTTCAAAAAAAAAAAATTAAATTTTATCCTTTTAAATAAAGATATTATCATCTCGTCTTTTCAAACAAAGTTTTGTAGCTCTGACTACTTGTGCAATTTCGGGTTCACTTTCTTATCGTCGAGTAATTTGTTTCTGATTAGGTGTTGCAATGGCTGAGAGATTTTGTTATTATGGAATAAGTTCGAATTTGGTGAGCTATTTGACGGCGGTGATGGGCCAATCCACCGCCGCAGCTGCGGCGAACTTGAATGCGTGGGACGGCACGGCGGCGCTTTCGCCGATTATCGGTGCTTTCGTTGCGGACTCATTTTTGGGACGCTATCGGACGATTATTTTTTCGTCTCTGATTTACATATTGGTTAGTCCGAACAATTATTTTTTCTCTTGAAGTTTTTATAAAGGGTTATTAATTCATCTCGCAAAGTGTATATATATATATATATATTGCTAACCATACATGACTACCATGGAGCCATGTGGTCCACATAAAACGTATCCGGCATCCCAATAAATGAACATTACCCATGAATTTAATCCGTATCCTTTTATGCCCATAAATATAAGCAGAGAAGTAGCTTTGGTTCAATTATCAGGCATTATTATATATAATAACCCCTGAAAAATCATCCAATTTAGCTAATAATGAGTCAATAATCCACTTCATTAAGTACTATTTCAAGGCACATGAATGTAATAAGCAAATTATTTGTCTGAAACGGGCTAGAATCTTGTACTCAAAATGATATTTTACCTCCTATATTATAATACTCATTCATATGATATCTATAAAATTATTTTCTTAATTATATGTAGTGACGGATCTTCACCAAAATACATGAGGGTGCCAAGTTCAGGGGTGCGCACTTTAACAATTAGAGTTGGACTTTAAATTGTAATGACTTTTAAGTTGTTAACTTGAACTCAATTACACTTGGACCTTGTTTGATTAAGAGGGTATTTGGCTAAGCTTATAAGTTCCTCAAAACATCTTATAAGATGTTTTTGAGCTTATAAGCTCAGTTTAGAAAAGTAAAGAGGTGCTTACTTATTTTTTAAGATCTACTAACATCCTTTGTTTTCAATTAAACTAATTATAATATTGACATTACTAACATCTTATAAGTTAACACCCAACTCATTTATCTAAACACTTTAATAACTTATTTTTAAAATAAGATCCAACATCTTATAAGCTCCTAAAACATCTTATAAGATGTAAAAGCTTATAAGATGTTTCAAATAAGCTTAGCCAAACACCCTCTAAGTTATAAACTCTTAAAACATCTTATAAGATGTCACAGTGTGGCAAAATTTATGGGGAAGGAGCTTATATATAAGCATATAAAATAAGAAGTAATTAACTTATTTTTAAAGTCTTAAAAATCATTTGTTTGTAACTAAATAAATTACAAACTTATCATTACTAACATTTTATATGCTACACCCATTTTATTTATTCAAATACATTAATAATTTATTTTTAAAATAAAATTTAATATTTAATAAGTTTCTAAAATATTTTATAGGATGTAAGCTTATAAGTTTAGACAACTTATTCACTCTTTAATGTTTGGAGTTTGGACCCATCACTCTTTGATATGCAATTTTAATTATTTGAGGCACATATATATATATATATATAATATGGTTAGACTTTGGCTTCCCCATATCATCACTAAGCTCTGCCTATAGTTATATATTTAATCTAAAATTATTACACTTAGTATATATCTATCTATTAAAATAAGAGATAAAACACGATTTAGAGTAGAGAATGTCGAGTGGTTTGAAACTAGCTCTATGTGATAAGTGTATATTTTTCTGGATATCGGTCACTTTAATATGCGATTATTCTTTACTTCTTTGCATGATGTAAATCTAGTTGTAGATTCACTCCAAAAGCAAACTCTTGGCCGTAATTAAATACTGTTTAGAGACATAATGGGCCTTTCTGATTTCAGGTTATATCCCATTATATCGAATATCAGTCATCTGTTATACATCTTATAATTTTCAAATGCAAGTCTCATATCACAAATTAAAAACCTCATTAAGTATCCAATAGTTTGCAATGTACAATGGCTTTGTATAATATAATCGTGGACGGAGCTGTGTAGTGTTGAGTCGGTGACTGTCTATACATTATGGGTCTATAATGTACAATGGTCCATTCCAAACCCGCTACTTGGCTATTACGTGACTCGGTGACTGTCTATACATTATTATGGGTCTATAACAGTATGTAAGAAACTAATTAAGGTCAATACATGATGCTATTGATAAAAAGAAAAATATATATTAATTTTTTTTAATTAATGTTAACTTTTTTTGTTCTATGTAAAAAATTCATGGCTAGACGACTGAACATAATGTTATCACTAGGTTAATATATGTCAACATTTTGGCTTATGATGGATTACAGGGACTTGGCTTCTTATCTCTATCAGCTGCAATAAATCCATTCAACTCTTCCATATCCTTCTTTTTCTCTTTGTACTTGGTTGCATTAGCCCAAGGAGGGTACAAGCCATGCATACAAGCTTTTGGGGCGGACCAGTTTGATGTGCAAGATAACGAGGAAAACGAAGCAAAAAGCTCCTTCTTCAACTGGTGCTTCTGGTTCTCGTGCTTTTCGGTTTTGTTAGCTTTCTCAGTTTTGTACTACATTCAAGATAATCTGAGTTGGGAAGTTGGATTCGCGATCCCCTGTATCGTGATGTGCCTTGCACTTGTACTTTTCTGGATTGGAACTATTACGTATCGGTTTCACATCAATGGAGACCCAAGGCGCCCGTTTTGGGGGATTAGTAGTCGGGTTTTTGTCAATGCAGTTAGAAGTTGCCAGCCCGCGTTTGCAGCTCTATCTAACCAACTCGAATCTCAGCGGATTCTGCCTGAGGAATCAGCTCAATTCGAGTTAAGTACCTCCTTTATGCTTATTTGGACCTTAGATTTTTGTCAAATAAATAAGTCCAAGGAAAAAAGGAAAAATGAAGCACAAATTACTATAGTTAACCTCCGTTTCATATGCCTTAGTTCCTAGATTTTGATTTGAATATATATCCATGGTGCCCCCTTCATTAGTCTAATCAAGATTAGTGGTCGACGGAAATATGATGGTGCTGGTAGCTAGGGGATGTTGTCCCCTACAAATCTATATAGAACTATAATTTTACATACTTTTATTACCATTCAAAATTCGGCTGGCCCCCTAGATTAGTTTTATACTTTGCAAAATTTTAGTTTAGCCCCTATCACTCCATATTAAAATTTCTGGCTCGATCACTAGTAGTATGTATAGTAACATATCACGTTTAGCAAGTATGTCTATAACCGACCTGGTAGAAAATTCTTCAGAAAATTTTGATGCAACAAAATACTTTCATGCTGGTGTTAATCAGTTTCCTACATTTTTTAATAGTTCTGTGGACAGAGCATTACTTGCACATGACAATCCCATGGAAGACGAGAAAAAGTGCAGCATTGGTGACGTTGATAGGTCAAAGGCAATTCTTAGGCTGCTCCCTATATGCTGCACATGTTTGGGATACTCCATCGTATACGCACAGCCTCCGACTCTATTCACCAAGCAAGCAGCCACATTAGACCGCTACATAACCTCCACCTTCCAAATCCCAGCTGCTTCGCTTCAGCTCTGTATCGTCGTTTCCATCATAGTCTTTCTCCCAATCTACGACCGCATTCTCATTCCCATTGCCAGAGCCATAACCAAAAGGCCCTCAGGCATATCGAAACTTCAAAGAGTCGGAACAGGCCTGTGTCTGTCCTTAATTTCCACAATCGTTGCAGCTCTTGTTGAAAGAAAGCGTCTTGCGATTGCTCTTGAAAGCGGGCTGGTGGACATGCCAAAGGCCACGGTCCCGATGAGCGTGTGGTGGCTGGCGCCTCAGTATTTGCTTTCGGGAGTTGCTGATGTGTTCGGAATGGTTGGTATTCAAGAGTTTTTCTATGATCAGGTTCCTAGTGAACTGAAAAGTACGGGTATATCTCTGTATCTTAGTGTGGTTGGCATTGGTGGCTTTGTGAGCAGTTTTCTTGTGTCCGTCATCCAGAAGGCGACGAACGCGAGCGGCAGAGACGGCTGGTTTTCGGATAACTTGAATCGAGCGCATCTTGATTACTTCTACTGGTTGTTGGCTGGGATTAGTGCATTTTCATTGGCTGCTTATGTTTATTTTGCCAAGTCCTATTGTTATTGTAGATGAGGGAATGATATATTGAGGTTTGTGCAGGTTTAGCTGTGAAATTAGAGAGGAGATCTATAGTTTGCTAAAGTAGCTAGTACGCAAAATTTTGTGTGAATAATTGTTACTTCCAAGTATTGTTGTGTAATTGTCTATGCATATCTTGGCCTCGATATGACAATGCAGTCAAAATTTTATTTATGATTGCTAACATCAAGTACTTGTGTTTCACACCACCGGTCATTTTTTTTCAAGTTTTTTTTTTTGACACAAATTGTTTCTTCATACCATAAGCATGCTAATTATATATATATATATATATATATATATTTGATAACATGTTATTTTTATCAAATTTTAGGTCACATTTGCATGTATTTTGATTAAATTTGGATTTTAAATTAGTTAGAATTTCACCAAATTAATTTTTTATTTGTCGTAGGTGAAAATTGATGCAAAGTAGCTCCCAAAGGGCTTAAAGATAGTAAAAAATACAGAGTGATGTCATACAAGAAATTGAGAAGCAAAAAATGAAAACAATCACACTCATTGCATAAGGCGTGATCACGCTTTATAGCCAGAATTTCCTACACAAGAATAAAAGGCAACTATCTAATTATGACAAGAGTACTACTTGGACACAAACTCGCTTCTTGCCTATAATTTTTTGAGCTTTCCAAAGAATTTTTCTAGTTTTGCTAGGAATTAGATTGATGGTTAGAAACCTATATATACATGCTAGAAGACCTTGTCTAGGCACTTTTAATTCTAATTATTAGTTATTTTTAGAAATTTTCAACTTTTATATTTTTGTTTGAAGTTGTATTCATGGCAATGCGTGGCTAAACTACTTTATTCAATTAAAGAGTAATTCAAGGCAACGTTTTGTTAAGAGATTGTGAGATCTAATTAGTTTGCTTGTCTTTTATTTTTATGCAATATTTTTGTATTTTTCTATGCTCTTTCAGGAAAACACCGTCCTTTAATACTCTTTTATTATTTGTTCAATGAGGCTCGTTGTTTATTGATAAAATATCATATATCCAATTGGTAAAATTGGATCCGTAATTGTTTGATTAAATCAATATAAGTGAAAAGTAGTATAATTCGATTGAGTTGGAACTTTTGAATTATACTACTGTAAATACATACACAACCTAGTTTCGAAGAACTATATTTGTAGATTTATTAGTTAGAATTGAGTCTTTCTAGTTTGAAATGCTGTTAAAATTTTAAATCCTATCGTTTGACTAGAGTTATTCTTTAATTTGGGATTACTCATTGCGTTTGCATGTTTAATCTATTATTAAAAAAAGATTAGATTGAACGAATTCTCTGAAAACTATAATCAATCTATTACATGAATTAAAAATTATCTTTGAATCGATAATCAATCTATAAAAACATTGTGTGAAAAATTACCGTTAACTGAATTTTTATTCACATAGATTTATTTTTAAATTTATTCCTTGCTCTTATTTTATTTAATTAACTTTTTATTCAAAACCCCATATTTACTTTTCTTTCTAATGGTTGGTTATCTTAGGAATAAATTATTTCCTATAGGATCGATCTTACTCGCCCTATTTACAAATTAATTTCATATTTAGAAGAGTATGAATTATTTTTGCGGACTCAACACCCAACAATTTTCAATTTAGATTTTATCTGAGTTTCGTCGGTTTATTTGATATCTGTGTGCACGGGTGTATTTTTCTTGATTGTTTCTTTGTGTCGGGGTTGGGGTTTTCGAGGATTATAAAATACTTATATAAATATATATTGTATATAATTACATTAAGATAAAACTATGAATCCTTAGATGTTGGTCAAGATAAATTTAAATAGGTGTTTTTTATTTAATTAAATTAATCATATATATATTATCATATTTTGATAAATAGAAACTTTGAATTTTTTATCACAAATAAATTTAATTAGTTTTTTTAACACGTGCATAGCACAAATAATAAAACTTTTCTGCAAGATACTAACCAGACTTCGTGGTGAATGTTCGACGGTATGAGTTAACATACTTCATAACATCATCTTCCTTGGAAAGCTTGAAGAGCTTGCGGATCTTCGAAGCCCTCCTCGGAACCCTCATTATCGGTTTCTCAATATCAGTAAGTCCAGGAAGAACATTGTCACCTTCTTCACTATTACCAGGTTCAAAACATAGAGATCCAGGCTAACAATGCATCCACGAATAGACTTCCTTCTGCGCTTTCCTACCATAACCGCGGAAGCATGGGGCACCTATTCGAACAAGCAAATCTCACCAAACCAGGGTTCAGGTGAGATTATTAACTATCTGGACAGGACTTGAAAAGTATATTCTGCATACCTCTCGAGACCAAAAGTTTCACGCGTCCTGGAGTCGAGACACCCTGCTTCATTGGGAAACCTTGCTTATCACAACCTCCCATAATCTTGAACACATAGCGCTGAACTCCTGAAACATCGTCGAGTCAAAGCCACATTAGCATACATAGTATCAGGGAACACATGCGACATTATTCAGCGAAGTCCAAGCCACATTAGCATAAATAGCATCAGGGAACACGAGACATTATTCAGCGAAACAAACTTCATTGACAAATTAAAATAGCATACCAGGGACTTCCTGAGAAATCCTCTTGTCATAGAATGGTTTTAGTATTTTCTGTTGACTTTGCGTTTCTTTACGTGGTTTTAGTATGATTTGGCAATTCTCTGCTGACTCTATGTGGATTGGTTAAAGCAGTTGAGCATTGAACAAACCTGTGGTTTGGCAATTTTCTGTTGCCTATATGTAGAGTTAACGAGAGAGAAAGAAATAGTCCAGTGGCAAGCCAACCAATTGGGTAACAACTATCTTTCCCTACCCATGAACAATCTTTCGTAACAAAAAGATAAAATATAAGGCCATGAACAATCTTTCTTAACAAAAACATAAAAATAAAAGAAACAAACATAATAGATCCAGATCTAGAATGAAGGTAACTTGCTACGAATCATATCAAAAATTAAAAATCAAATAAAACTGTATAAACTAGGAGATCTATCAATTACTGAAACTCAAGGAAGAAACACAAAAAATAGGAAAACCTGATATGAGAATCCAGATTAGTAATTGGAGTAGATTCAGATCTGAGGTCAATTAACTAACCCCGATTAGTCCTGCCGCATAAACTCAGTATCTTTTCTTTCTATCCATCCCACCGGCGACTGGGCAACAGATGGAAGCGACGGGAGGAAGGAGAACAAGTACCAGAACTGGACCGGGACCCCTAGCCATGATACTGACTCATATCCATACATAATTCATGTGATGGTAAAAATTTATTTAAGGGAAAAATATTTAGTCGTTAATTATTTTTTTTCGTTATCTAGTTTGATAAGAATTTTTTTTTACTTTCCCACAAAATATTATAATTTATTAAAAAAAATCATTATAAAGTTGGAATTAACTATGAAAATTAAATATTCTCTCTATAACTCAAATTGAAAAATATAATAAAAAGAAATTAGATGGAGAAGTAGAAAAGAGATATCTTTATCAAATTAAATAATAAAAAATACAATTAATTGGACTAAATATTATGCTATAAAGTAAATTTTTAAAATTTACATATATCATACATGTAGAGTATGAGGCAAAAAATAGAGCACTATTATAGAATAGGGATCCGGTCCAAGATTTTACAAGCAAATATATCACATTTTTTGTGTACATTTATTTCCATGGTAAAAAAAAATAATTTATCCAACCCATCATTCCATTTAGGCCTGTCAATGGGTAGGGTTTTACCCTACCCTAACCCTAATCTTAAAAATACCCGATTAAAGATATCATATATCCTACCCTGCCCTATTTAAATACTTACCCATTGGTACAGACACAATTAACGCATACACATGCATATACACACACTGCACACACCCAGTGTTAACACGTACACACGCATTTACACACACTGCACACACACACACACATAGAGTTTTCATACATTGCACACACACACATTTTTTTCACACACATACATTGTGTGTAAACACACACACTGCATACACCCGCACACACACATACATACACATTTTTCACACATACACACACACACTATACACACACACACACACACATAGTTTTCACTCACACACTGCACACACACATACACACACTACACACATTGCACACACGCATTTTTCACACTGTCATTGTGTGTAAACACACACACACACACACACACACATTGTTCACACTGTCTGCAGTGTGTGGGTGTGTATGAAAATTGTCTGTGTGCAGTGTGTAGCATCTGTAGTGTGTGTGTGTGTGTACGCGCGCACACGCACAGTGTGTGTGTGTGTGAAAAATATATGTGCGCAGTGTATGTGTGAAAAATGTGTGTGCAGTGTGTGTGTGCGTGAAAAATATGTATGCAATGTGTGTGTGGTGTGTGTGTGTGTGTGTGTGTGAGAAAAATATGTATACCATGTGCGTATGTGTGTGTGAAAAATATGTGTGGTGTGTAAATACCCATTGGGTATCATTACCCAATGGGTAGGAACAGGTGAGGCCCTACCCTAATCCATTCATTTGTAGTCGTATGGGTTAGAGTATAGTATGGGTTGATTTTAAAATTTTAAGGTATGAATAGAGTATGGAGAAATAATGGATGGGTACGGATAAAATAAAATCCTACCCATTGATACGAGTTTTTTCCTAAAAATAGGAAAATCCTTTGTTGAAAAAGAAGTGATATGGATTATTCCAGGCATTTACACTCTATTAGGTTAAGGCAAGAAAATGTGTATGTTTGGATAAAAGTAAATAGATAGAAGGAAAATGGGAAGATAATTATTTTCTCTAATTTGTTTGGATGGAATAGTGGAATGAAGAAAATAATTTTTGTGTCAAATGATAATCATACTCTTATATCATTATAAATATAATTTTGTTATGATTTATTTATTGAAATAAAATAATGAAAATAAAATAAATAAATATTGATCTGGCATATTTCCAATCGGTATTCTCAATCGACTTACGCATGCCTCGTGTCACCCCTCCCGAGCATTCAAGCTAATAAGATCGGGTTGTCGACCTGGGTCAAGGTTTATCGACCAAGTCAGCAGCCCCTCGAGTCGGTCTTGTTGAGATTCTCAATTGAGTTCTTTATCGACCGAGACCATACCGTGTCCAATCAACCCTTACTGGCATTAAATACTCCCCCAGCTCAATGTGTGGGGCAACCATTTAACCCCATACCTCATTAATTAAGAGTCAACTAATGCCATTAGACCCTATCTTTAGGCTTATGGGTCACTCCACATCCTCATATGATAAGACACAAGCCATTAATTGTGTTTTACCCACTTACTCTGCTCAAATTACTACTCAATCCGATCACTGACTTAAGTATCGGAGGGTCTTAGTCGAAACTCATTTCGGCTAGCTCACGTTGTCTTTCCCTTATTGCAGGTCCCATCTTCTCGATCATATCCCTCCACCTTGCATTCGACCAAAGCGTCTAATCAACTCGACCGTTCTCAAATTCGACCCGCATCAAATATAATGAAATATTTTATTTACATTGTGTCAAAAGGCAACTATATGCTTCTATAATTATAAATACAATTATGTTCTAAATAAAGTCATGGAAATAAAATAAATAAATATGTGAAATATATATTTAACGTAATATATAAAATAAGCACGTCTTTTTTGTTATTTATTATATATATATATATATATATTATAAATAAATAAATCATAGTTTTACTAAAAATAAACAAATACAATATACGAGTTGTCGAAAAATGACTGTAGGGGTTACGTGTGAAAACTGTATAGTTCATATGATAAAATATAATTCAAAAAAATTCATATGGTAAAGTGTAAAAATGATCATAGTTTGGGAGTTAAGTTTTTTTTTTTATAAATTGTTAATTCAATAAATAAATATAATGGTTGAAATGATCAAAAAATAAGAATTTGACCTGAATCGACACTTATCGTTGCCACAGTGGAGACACGTCTATAGTTCTATACTATAAATCAGTTATTAGATGAACAGAAACAAGAAGTGGCCCATTTGCCTACTCGTGTTCTTTCTCTTTTATGTACAAGTGAATGTATCCCAATGTAATCAAAATATAAAAGTAATTATAGTATGATGAATTGCATAATTAAATAAAATAATATGTATAATGTTATATTTAGTCAATGTTACATCATTCTTGAAAGACAAAATTATGAATTGACTTTAATAGGCCAATTCATCGAATTAAGTAAAGTTAATCCACCATTTTGTGCGTAGAATTAACATACATCAATGTATTAAATATGTATAATCAGATTTAGAAATCTTCAATTTAAATAAACTAGCATGTACCCCATGCTATGTACGGATATCATAATTTATTGTACTATATAAAATGATAAAACAAAATATACTATTTATGTAACATAACGCTTATTCTAAATAATTTTCAATGTAGTACAATAATTAAATAAATAATTGAAAAGAAAAGAAAAATACTCATATTTAAGGCTTTTAAATTTAAAAAAGAAAAGAAAAATACTGTTGCGCCAAAAAATCATATCCAAAAAAATAAAAAAAGAATCTAAATATATGATCCAAACTAAAGTTATAAATAATTTTTTAGATATATTAAAGTTATGAATGATAAACTATGAGCCACTCTAAGCTAATAAATTACAAAATACTTGATTATTATTCACATTGGAAGATGTGACACTACGATTTTTTTTACGCAGCTAAATATATATGGATGTGAATCATTATAAAATAAATTAAAATTAAAATTTAGTTTTCAAAAAAAGAATAATTAAAGTAACCAAAGAAAAGAATAATTATAAAAATATAAATATAAATAAAATAATAATTAAATTATGAAACACCAAGTACTCTTGATGTATTTTGGATATTGTGAATTTTATTTTACATCTCGAAATAAATAATCTCCTTTCGCGTCTTAATTCATTTTTTGATGAATATTTTAATTATAAAATATCTTATTTAGTGGAAATAAAAAATCATAGAAAAGTGGGAGTATGTAATTGGATATATTAGTGGATAAGTAAGTAGATGAGTGAGATAAGAAAGTTTTTAATTATTGTTATTACTATTTCAAAAAAACCTATCCAATCAATATTTTTAATTAAGAAATTTAAAATTTTGAGAGATCAAAATTAACCAAATTGCAGTCAAATACCACTATCAAAATCATTTTGTGGCTTATTAAATGATTTTGGTCAAAGACCATTGTATTAGATGTAAACTTTTTATAATATACATATAGCATTAAACTATATAAATAACAACAAATAAATAAAAATAAGTTTATTAGGGAGTAAAGAACAATAAATAAATAAAATTTGAATATATCAAAAATTTAATACCAAAAAAATTTAAGATAAACAATAGGGCAATAAAAAAAAATTGAATAATAAAACTTTCATATAGTGTTAAACTGTATACAAAGAAATGATAAAGATAAAAAGATGAAATAATATATTTTGATAATATTGTATCTGCATTTTAATTTTTTTAATCCTTTTAAAATTATATTTTAATATGGGATATGATATATCATATTAAAAGAAATTTTTTCAAGTTTGAGTTACATAAATTTTAATTGAATTTTATTTTTAGTTTTTAGGAGAAATTTATTATAAAGGACATTACGTTTATATTTATATTACTAACATTTCTTAAATCATAACTCATTTGATGGCATTATGTAATATTCTAATTAGAATTTTCTTTATGTATATGTTTTTTGTTTTTTGAAAGCTACTGAAAATTAAATTTTTATGAGAGAGAAAGAGAGTATACACAAAGTATTAAAAATATCATTATGAATAGCTAGTGGGTTTTAATGATTAGGAGATAGTTAACAAATTTACAAATAACGTCAACCAATCAAATAATTCATTTTAAATAATTAAAAACAATTCAAAATTCTAAAAATTAAGAATTCGATCAAAATTACACATTATGATCAAAAGACTTTTTTCAAATATATAATAGTATAGATACAAACCCACCTTTGACACTATCTCTGTCAAGAGTTTAAATTTAGTTAGCTAATTACTTCTTCTTTAGTAATTAATTAATTACTTTATTTGGCCCACAGTATGTAAAGTACGCCATTTAGATATAGCAAATTAATTTTGAAAATTAATTTGAATAAGTGTAATAGGCACACCTAATGCGTGAGCAAAATAAAAATAAATATAATCTGGTTAAATAATCAAATTTAATGGTAGATTTTTTTTTAAAGTTTTATGTGAATTATATATATTTCTTAAATATTTTTATTATTTATACTATCTTTTTAATTATTGAAAATATATTTATTAGATTTATGATGAGTTAAAAAATAAATTTAAAAATAAATTACTTTTTTGATTAAAACTAAATAATAAATTTAAAATGAAGAATGTGATGTGGAAAATGGGAGAGAAAGATGAGAATAAAAAAGGTCAAAATATATATAATTATTTTCCTGATATTTTCTAATTTTCTCCACCTACAAGATGTTAATATAACCACTACAAATGGATTAATAAATTAACACTCAACCACCCCACACCGCACCCCTAATAATTATATATTCCGATAAAAATACCCTTAAATCTATACAAATGTGAATGTGTGTGTGTTTGTCAGTAATTATTTTTTTAATTTTATTTACATTAAATTATGCTATCAATTCATCACAAATATTTTAAATTTGTAATATAATATTTTTGTCATAAATTTTTCATTAGAAATGGTGATGTTTTCTTTTCGTGTCGAGTTAGAAAATCAAGCTACTACCCTAATTATTGAAACATTCTAAAGCAACCACATCATAAGCAATGTGTATGCATTTACTTAAAATAAAAACAATTAATAAGATTATAAAACTGAATAATATCTTAAAACTCAAGCATTTTATACCATTTGAATTTCAAAATTATGAATCGTATTTACGTCTCGTTTTAGCATTTATCAATAATAGCATAAATTCGTTGTTGTGAAACATATAACCAAGCATCTTATTCTCTTGCTTTATGCAAAGTGGAAAGTGTTACGAAATATCACATCATATTAGTTAGAAAGAATGATACGTGTTAAATAATATGGTCATAGCTTTAATTTTATGAGCTCAGAAAAATAAATAAATAAAGCAAACAATAAAATTAAATAAAGGGATAATTATGTCTACACCCCCTAAGATTTGGTATAATTACCGATACACCCCTCAAATTTGACTATTTACAATTAGACCCCTATAAGATGATAATTTTTGAAACCTTGACGGTTTCGTGAAATTACTTTTTTACCCTCATTTTTGAACCTTCAAAAATAGCCAAACTTAACATTTTTTTGTACCAAAAATACCCCCAATTGAATATAAATTTAGAGATAATTACATCTACAACCCCTGAAGTTTGGTGTAATTATCGATACACCCCCTCACATTTGACGAATGTGAGGGGTGTAGACATAATTATTATGAGTTATTAGATCTTGATTAAAGAATCAATGGTTCAAATTAATTTATAAATATAAAAATAAAATAAAAATTATAAATGAAATAACATATTACATAAATATATATATATATATGTACACACATCATATATATTATATATACATATACATATACATATACATGTATGTAATATATATATATATAGACATAATAACACACAAAAGACACTAATACTCACACACAAACGCACACAATTCACACACACACACACAAAAAAAAAGACACACACATAGAGTCACACCTGCTCACACACATAGAGAGAGAGAAGGACGAACGAGAAGGTGTGAGAAGGTCAAATCTAACCAGGATTGACCATTGAGGAGAAAAAAAACTTCAAAAAAAGAAATTCAATCTTGACATCGTTGAGAAATTTAAGGTGAGATCTAAGGGTGGGGGGAAGAAGAAGATGGAAATGGAACTTGGAGTTGGTAGGGGAGAAGAGGATGAAGGAGGGTGAAGGTGATTATTGGGGGTGAAAAAAAAAGTAAATTAATTATTTTAATATTTTTTAATTATTTATAAGGAAGAATGGAAAAATTGGAAAAAAAAAAGTAGAAAGAATGAAAATTTAGAAGAATAATTTTTTTTATTATAAAAAAAGTATAAGAATTATAACATAATTTATATGTATATTTTAATATGAGATAAAATTTATTTTATAAGAATTATTTGAATGTTTTGTTGATTTTTTTTAAGCTTACATTTACATCCCTCAAAGTTCTTGAAATTTACTTTTGCACCCGTAAGGGCATTATGATCGTATAAAAAGTCAAAAAATGTGCCAATTAATTTTCCACTGATGGAGGGGAATTTTCGGGAGTTTGAAAATAAAAACTAATGTTCGTAGCCGAAAATCCTAACGGCCACTAATGGAAGGAGATATTTGTTAACAACGATAACATAAAGAGGATCTAATTATAAATAGTCCTAATGTAAAGGGATATATTGATAAGTACACTAAATATCAGAGGGTATAAATGTAATTACTATGTGAAACTTCATTTTCACATATGGTCAAATAAAATACTTTAATTGAAAATGTCTATAATGGCGGTTCGTGGGCCATGTGATTTGACAACATAAAATGTATCATAATTGTCAAGTCCGTGCCTATAAAGATTTTGGTCATGCTATTTACTGTATAATTCAATTAGTATTTTTAATCAATAAATTTAAATATGATAATATTAAAAAATATTAAGAAATATATTACTTCATAATACTCAATTCGATTGTTAAAATATAATTGAATAGTATCCAATTGAATAATATCTATCCTCCCGCCTACAAGAATAGAAAGTGATTTAACAAGATTGACAATGACACTGTGATTGAGCTGTTTCGTACAATCAAGATTGACAAATGACAGAGAAAAAATAAAAAAAAGTCGCACTCCGATTAACAAGATGAGAATACAGTTACTAATCTTCTTATCGCCACAAATTAATTCAATCGATTAATGCTAAAAAAAACACGCAACTAAAATTTCCATTTCTACATTGAGATTGTGTGACATACATCATTCTATCAATATTCCACTCTAGTATAGCATTACAGTTCTATTGACTAATTTACAACTTAAGTACATATTCACTTAAATGCAATAAATTTTCCATAGAGTAAAATACGACTTAATTATATAAATACCCTCATCAGTTTTGCATGTACTCACTCGACATCAATTTAGACGAAAAAAGGGATTTCTGCATGAATTTAAAAAATATAGGGTCCTTTCTCATATTTTTAAATTATAGATTAGTAGCGTCCAACTTTCCAAAAGTCCAAAACCACGTATAGGTTTTTGGCAATTATCCCATTTATTAAATACAGTCAAATTGGGTTCGCATATAAAAATTTTCATTATAAATTTATAATGCTTATACTTTTTAAGCTCATCGAGCTTATTTCAATCAGCACAGTTGATGCATGTTAAATGACAACCCCTCCAACACGCCCCCATGTTAAATTTGCACGTCATGTTCTCGTTTTATAAATGGACGCCAGTGAAATTTGAATAAAAAAAAAATGTCTTATTTGACCTGGTTGGGATTACATATATATGTTTTTTATTATCCAATAACTTAAAACTCAAGATAAAAGGACGTGCTTCCGAGCATTAGTAGAGAGATAGCCGATCAACTGAGGAGAGAGAGAAATGGCAATCACTATGGTCGCCGGCGGGAATGACGTACCCGCGGCGGAAGCTCCGCTGCTGGACAACACGGTGCGGGGCTCCGTCGATTTCGACGGCCGCGCAGCCGCCCGATCAAACTCCGGCGGCTGGAAATCGGCTGCTTTCATCATAGGCATCGTCGTAATCTCCACACAAGAAGTTAATCAAAATATATTTCCAGTTCATTAGGCTTTACGTTGGTGATTTTTTTGCCTTTTTTTTTTTTTAAGGAGTTGAAGTGGCGGAGAGATTTGCTTATTACGGAATAAGTTCGAATCTGATAAGCTATTTGACGGGGCCTCTGGGCCAATCCACGGCGGCGGCGGCGGCAAACGTCAACTCCTGGAATGGGGCGGCGATGATCTTGCCGCTCCTCGGCGCTTTCATCGCCGATTCCTTTTTGGGACGATACCGGACCATTACCATTGCCTCTCTGCTCTATATCTTGGTTAGTACAAATTAAGAGGATCTAATGAATTATGCACAACATTGCGTTGAATTATAAGTTTTTACATTAATTTGAATGTCAATTTGAAAATGAAATGAGTTTCATCTGTTTGTTTAAATTTCCCTGTTAAGTCAACGGATATCCTTCTAGTTCATAGAATGTCGTGCATCGCTTGATTTTGGATGAATAATTGAGTGTATTTATAATCAGTATTTCAATTTTATATCAAATGTGCTAGAGCTGAATGATCTGTATATATTTCAGATATGTAGAGTTGAAAATAGCTTCGTCATTCCGGTTTCGAGATCTTACCTGGAAATTTTAGTTTTATGGTTGAAATTTTTTTTTTTTTTTTGATGATTAAAGGAGCACTAAATTAGAAAACCAACAAAAATGAGTTCCACTAAAATTACGAGTTACAAAAGTGATGGAAATAACACTAATTAATAGGGTCGTTCTAGTTAGAATGAAAAAACCCATGGCCAAGGGCATGAGCCGTGGAATTTGCAAAGCGAAAAATATGAGAAATGCTCCAATTTGGCCACTTATCTCATTCGCTTCACAATAGATCACTAAGTCATCAGCATACATAAGATAGTTAATCCTAGGAGCATGACGGCTTATGGTTGAAATTGAATTTTTAGAAAATATAAAAGTCGCTTTTATCAACTAATATATATATATATATATTTTTGGAGGGATGTGAACTTTATATACATATATATATATAATTATTATTTTATTTATACTTGAACGGAAACGACTGCACCTTTCAGTCCCTTGTCATTTCTTCACTGATGAGGATGTCTAAGATTTTGAGTAGAATGTGAATTTGACTTGATTTGTTAAGAAGTAACGTCGAACGAGAGTTCTTTCAGCTGAACACACATTAGGATCTAAGGCCTCGAATAAACTATTAAAGTTCACTTTGTATCTTATCTTAAATTTATTGGAATTTACTTTGTATTTTATCTTAAATTTACATTGGAAGTTATCCTGCTTCAATTAAATTCGCATAGAGGAAGTTATCCTGTTTCTATATTCGCACTTAAATTACGTAGGGATCTTTTAATGAATACAGGATATTCATGTTTTACTTTGTGCTGTGATGGATCACAGGGACTTGGATTCTTGTCTCTATCAGCAGCACTTCATTCATTCAACTATTCCAACTGCAAAAACAATTCAAATTTTAACACATCTTGTTCGCCTCCTCTGCTTGAAATCATCGCCTTCTTCTTCTCTTTATATTTAGTAGCATTTGCGCAAGGCGGGCACAAGCCTTGCGTACAAGCTTTTGGGGCCGACCAGTTTGACGAAGAAGATGAGAAAGAGTGTAAAGCAAAAAGCTCGTTCTTCAACTGGTGGTATTTTTCCATGAACATAGGTATTTTGGTAGCTATCTCGGTTTTGAGCTACATTCAAGAAAATATGAGTTGGGAACTTGGCTTCGGAATCCCCTGCATTGTCATGTGCTTCGCGCTGATTGTTTTCTTTCTCGGATCTATGACCTATCGGTTTCGCATAAACAGTGATGAAAGGAATCCGTTTGTGAGAATCGGGTTGGTTTTTGTGAAAGCAGCAAGAAACTGGCGGGCTGTCCCTACATTTACAACTAATTTTGAAGAGGAAGCTGAGAGAATTCTGCCGGGTAAACATGCCAAATTCAAGTAAGTCATCAACCATCTTCTATATGAGCTTCCACTGGCTCCTTAAAACATCTCCTTTATGTCCACGGAATTAGCCCATCAAGAGCATTATAGCTATGAGTTTTGAACCAAAAATTCGCATAGTCAGCTCAATAAACTTAGCTAGCATGTTCAAACTTATGGCCTGTCATAACTTTTCGTTAGTGTGCTATCCACATGTTGTAGATGCTTTTTACATTTTAAAATCTATTTGCGACAGATTTCTCGATAAAGCAATTCTTGCACCCAAAGGCTCAAAGCAAGAAGGAAACATCTGTACCATAGGCGACGTTGAAGATGCTAAGGTAATTCTTAGGCTAGTCCCCATATGGTCCACATGTTTGGGGTACGCCATTGTCTTTTCACAATATTCAACTCTATTCACCAAACAAGGAGCCACAATGGACCGCAACATTGCTTATGGTTTTCAAATACCAGCTGCTTCACTGCAATCTCTTATAAGCCTATCCATCATCTTGTTCATTCCTATCTATGACCGTGTTTTGGTTCCAATAGCCCGAGCTATAACCAAGAAACCTGCAGGCATATCAATGCTTCAACGGATCGGCACAGGGGTATTTTTGTCTTTTGTGTCCATGATACTTGCAGCGCTCGTCGAGATGCGGCGCCTTGCGATTGCTGCTGAGTACGGGCTGGTGGACATGCCCAAGCTGACTATACCAATGAGCATATGGTGGCTGGCACCTCAGTATTTGCTTGTTGGGATTGCAGATGTGTTTACCATGGTTGGTCTACAAGAGTTCTTTTATGATCAAGTTCCTAATGAGCTCAAAAGTATAGGCCTTGCCCTATACCTTTGTATATTTGGTATGGGGAGTTTCTTGAGTAGCTTTCTCATATCTGTTATTGAGAAGGTTACTAGCGCACATGGTCGCTACAGTTGGTTTTCGAACAACTTGAATCGAGCGCATCTAGATTACTTCTATTGGCTATTGGCGGGGCTCAGCTTGGTTGCTATGGCGGCTTATGTTTACTTTGCGAAATCCTACATTTATAACAGACGAGGCAATATCTAATGTCGATCATAGAAAAGTTTGGCGGTATTCTGAATCTTTTGTTATACTTTTGTGTTATATTTTTTATTATACTTATTAATACGCGTCACACGAATATGTAAAAAAATACATTCTGAAATCATATGCGTATGTTCAGGACTATGAATAATTTGAAAAGTATTGTTGGTTCATGCATATCTTGACCTGGATATGAAATCATATGCATATGTTCAGGAGTTTTAATTGCTGAGGTGGTAGGGATTTTGCAAATTTGGTCCCATAAATATGCCTTTGTCCAATTTTAATTCCATTCCTTCCAATTTTCTCAATTTTGGTTCCATAAGTAGTAATTTTTATCAATTTTGAGACTTTTTTAACCTTTCGTCCGTTAACTAACGAAGAAGGCACGAGCGAGTCACCTGCCCGTTAAGTCTCACGTGGTTGGGGGCCTGACATTGAAATCCCAAATCTTACAATGGCTGAAAATTGAAAAACCCTAATAGGATTATTCATTAATTAGCTACTCAAATAAGAACTTACAACTTATTTATCAAGTAAGAAATTGTGAAATTTGATCCAATAAATAGCCCAATGCCTAATCATACAAAAAAGAAAATAATAATAATAATAATAATAATAATAATAATAATAATAATAATAAATTTATATTTTTTTGAAAAAATCAATATTTGATGAAAAGCTACATAATTTTAATAATATCTTATATAAATTTGAAAGAAGACAGTGTTCCTATCATCTCTGTTGGCGACATCCATAACTATGAAGACCCTGGATTGAAGTTTGAACTAATTTTCAGGGTTGCTTTTCTTCTAGGAAAAATAATTAAATACCTTTTTTAAAATTTATATTCAAAAAATTCATGAAGTTAATTTTCAGTTCAATAAATTCTTTTTTTTTTTATGGATAAATACCAAAGATGGCTTAAAAAGAAAAGCAGGACAATAAAGAGGTTCACAATTACACACTAAATCTAAACAGGAGTGGAGAGTATTCAGTTCAATAAATTCACTAGAGTAACTTTGCATTATAAAAACCCAAGAGTTAATTTTTTTGATTAGGCTGTTTAGATTAACATATTTAATGAATTAACTTTTTTAGTAGACAATTTTTGTTTTAAGTTTTTTTTACATTGATTTGCATCAATGATAATTTTAATAATTTTTTTTTTTTGAGAAAATTCTTAAAATTATTTTCTTGAATTATAATATTTATAAATTATTGTTGCCTTAATTTTGATTATAAAATTTAAGAACTAAATAAAAAAATTAAAATATTCATATATCAATTTCTATAGAAAGAATTCTATATAGAAATTATTGTGTATAAATAAAACTAATTCATAGATAAATATCAACAAAAAAATAATATAAGAAACTCAAGGTTAAATCAGTTCAAAAATAAGATAAAAGTGCATTATTAGATTTTTGGAGTGACTAGTTGGAGAGGTGTTTTCTGGAGTGCAAATTATTTGATGGTTTTTTCGTATACCAAAATATTTGTGGAGAGGTTTAATAATTTAACTTTTAATAAAAAACTGAAACAATATTACGTACCTTATATGAGGTTTTAATTAATTTGGGGGGCCTTTTTTTTTTTTGAACTATTCGTGCTTTATTACAACAAAAAGTGACAAAATATTTGGTTAAGGCTGTCAATGGATCGGATTTCGATCAAATTTAAAAAATTTGGATTTGTATATGATTAGCCTTGTCAATAAATGAATTTGACCTGAATTATATAAGATTTATATTTATTGTTACCAAATCCGATCCGATAAAAATTTAAAAAATGGCAACAATTCCGACTCAATAAAAACTTATAAAGTTTTATAATTTGAGACTTTAAAATCAAGTAACCAATGAACAATTTATCCATTATGTAAAATAAAATAAAATTCAATAAAGTGAAAAAAAAATTATTTTGAATATGTGTGAAACTATACATTATTTTGTTAAAAACATTTGCCTTAAAAAACAAAAATAGTAGATTATGAATTATAATGACACATATTACTTTCAATTCAAGTGTCTTTATTAATATAATATACATAATTTTATTAATTTAATAAAAAATATTATTAAAATTCAAATCCGAATTTTTAATAGATCAAACTACTTGATTCCACATATGATCCACTTATTTCGAATTGCCAATATAATCGAATCTAATCTATCGAATATGATGAAATTCGAATCAAACCTAGATTTGATTTGGGTTAAAATTCACTCCATTGACAACCCTATATGTGGTTACATATTGGGAAAATGTTCATTCTTGGTAGGATCTCATTATTTTGGAGAAAAACATAAAAAAAGAAAAAGCATCCTATACATTCACCTTTTTTTTTTAATCTTTTGTTACATAGTTGTATAATATCTTTTATTGCACTCATTAATACCTATTATGATTGTGAATTGGTCAATTGCTATGGAAATTTTTCAAAAATTTTCTTTTATTATGTAAATCGTCTACAATACACTGAATATGTATTTATGAATGTAAAACAAAATATAAATGACACAAATATATAGCAAAAGACAAACGTTGTCCTTTTAAAATATCCTCATTGAAATTTCACCTAATGTTTGGCCCTACAAAATGAAAATAATTGATTGGGAGGATAACATGCCACTCCTGTCAGAATCGTCGTAAGGTTAAATATTTACACAAAAATCAAAAATATTTGCTTGGGAAGCATTTGCTTTTCATGATTATCTCATTGCATGTTGCCATAAAATTGAAGATTAGCTATAATTATTTAAGATATATACTCTTGTTCGGTTTGTTAGATGAAATGTCAAGATAAGTTTTTTCATAATTGTGGTGTAGTTTAAAAAAAAAAAAAGGGAAATTCTGCGATTTAAATGTGCACCTACATATAAAAATGAATAAATTCTATTTTGATATATGTAAATTGTATACAGTTGTATTTTATTTGCTTGCTTTCCTTAATTTTATATATCTTATATACATATACAAAATAATATAAATGTTATTATTTTAAATAATAAATTAGTTTTTATTTATTAAATATAAATTTGTATATTTTACACAAATATACTTTACAAATATACATTTTTTAAATTAATGCCAATTAGGAGATAAAGTGGATTACAAAGAAATTAATATAAAATAAGGAAAGAAAATAAAGAAAAGAAAAGGCAGGGAACTAAATCGTCTTCTCAGCCGAATCACGCTTTACGCTGCCCCAGCCTCCACCGTCAATTTCAATCTCTCCATTTTCATCTTGTCTTACCATCAATCTCTACTCCATGGCCCCTCTCAACATCGCTTCTTTCTTTCTCTCAGCGTCGCCTCTCAATCTATGTACATGCTCGATTTCTCGCCAGATTCTTGGTGGACATTGCAGTTCTCCATCGATTTCTTGTGCCGCTCTACCGACCCGAACCTTCCTCTCCGTCACAATGGAACAGCTTTTGCCGATCGAGTTCCGATGAACCACGACAGCAACATTAATGTTCATTATTATTGTATCTTACAGATTGTCGTCGTGAAACTCATTTTTCTTTTATTATTATTATTATTATGTAATAGATTTTTTGTTTATTTGAAGTTGGAAAATGTTGATAAGAAATAAAATTAGTGGGATATACAATCTGTTTTTTTTTTTTATCTAATATTTTGTATATTTGAATATCAATAGAATTATACAATATCTTTTGCTTTTTTTATCACCCAACTTTTATATATATATATATATATATATATATATATATATAATTGTTTTCTTTTATTTTATAATTTTGTATATATTTTAGAAGTTTCGTGTATGATTTGAAAAATTTTGTTAGTAATGTATATTTTGCATTAAGTAAGTGGGACAAAAAATAAAAATAAAACAAAAAGCTAAAGAGTTTACATTAATATTATGATTCTCATGTGTCTTTTATAACTTAAAGGCAAAAATAATTAATAGTAAAGACAAAATTATGTCATTAAAATTAATAAAAATAGTGTTTTAATGATAAATAGATAATTTAATTAAATTTTCAATTCAAAAAAAATAATAATAATAATTTTGGAATGCCAATACGTAAAGTGAAATGTGACAAAAGGGGAAAAGGAGATGCCGTAAGTCGAAACATTGATAAAGATGATTGACTTGTTGTAATGAAAATTCATATGATAATTCGTTGATAGGGACAGGAACCAGAGTGGTGACTTCATGCGATTGGCATTAGAATGATGCTGAGGGTAGAGTGACTTGTAGAATTTCCGATAAAAATATACACATTTTAAACCCTTGGACATGCAAGTTACAGAAAAGAATATTGTATTAATAACAAAAAATTAAGTGATAAAGAAAATAGCACTAACAATATATGTTAATCAATAATATCTTTTATTATTGTCATTAATACACTACAATAATCCATCCCTTTCAATGATAAATCAATACATTATAAGTGTAATTTTTGTGAAGGATCTTCCCTATAACAATTCATTAGTAATTTACTTGTTAGTGATTATTTTTTTAATGCTATTTATATTGAATTTTGTACTCGTGCATCACACTTATCTTAACCTTGTAATATAATTTTTCCGTTATAAATAGAAGAGGGTGCTTTTGTGTGTGTGTGTTGCCAGGGGGGGGGGGGTGGGGTGGGGGGGGCGGGGAACAACCAAATTCAAAGCAGAAATTACATAGCTAAAACCGAGCCCCCACCCCGAAGGCGTTCTCACAACTTGTGGTGGGTCTTTCTGGCCAAATCGTTCCGACTTGTGCGAGTTTATATGTCTCATCTTTGCAAGACAGTCTGCACACTGATTACTACTCTTCTTGATGTGTTGCATTTTAGCGTTTTGACCCCCACCCTTATCATGATAATTTGATGATTATAGAAAAATCATCACTATGATTTGTTACAAGATTCTCAATGCAACCAAGTTATTGCTATGAGGGTGGCACTAATTGTTAATGATGACAATTTATATTTTCAGGATCACTGCTAAAAAAGATCTAATCTGACATATATAGCGTAACAATTTAAAATATATACATATATATATATACATATTTCAATTACATACTTATTGTGACACATCATAGAAAGTATTTCAATAAAGTGTGTCAAATTTTAACCATAATGTATTTCTTGAGACACCACAAATTGTCAAAATAGATTATTACTATATTCAAATATATCACACTTTAACTAGTGACACCGTTAGGGTATCACTAGTTAAAGTATCGTGCGTTTGAGTGCAACAATAACTTATTTTAACACTTCACAATCTCACAATAAATATATTATAATTAAAATTTGATAGAACCTATTGAGCACTAAGTGCACAATTGATGTACTCTTTAAAAACATCACGTTATGTGTTTCATTAGGCTTTTTTTTTTTTTTTGAGTAGTGGATTACATATATATTGTTACCATTAATAGCACCATCTTTTGCGGTATCAAAAAATCATCGAGAATTAACAGGTGAACTTGTTGGCAAGCTTATATGTCGACAGCCTAAAATTGCAGTCGAAGCATGGCCTCCCTTGCCAATTACCTGCATTAATATTTATCCAACTTGCGTTAATACCCAACATTTTTTTTCACTAGCTAAGTTTAGTTATCATCAATGTTTTGAAAATCGGATCGGACGTAGAATCGGTGGCTTTATTGATTACCGGTTTGATCGGCCCGACCACCGATTCGACTAGTGTGATGTCATAAATATAATAATTATATTTAATAATATTAATTTAAATATTTACTGAAATAAAAAATTCTATAATATCAAAATATATATATATATATATATGTTTTCCAAAAACCAAATAACTAGAAAAAGAGAAAAAAAGATAAATACTTTCTTGTAAAATGATGAATAAGAAAGTGTTTGGTGTACTGATAAAGTGGGTTGTTTCTTAATATGGTGGGCCAAGGTCAATTAAAATAACCAACAAAATTTTGAAAGAAGAGAGAATGTGAAAGAGATTTAGGAAACAAAAATTCACGAGAAAGAAGGGGATGCACATCCGCCGTAGGGTTTAGTGGCTTTTCTTTTACATCCTCTCTCTCTCTCTCCTTATTTATTTGATATTATAAATCCATATCAAAATTTGGACAATGAAATTCTTATCACTTGGGAGTTCAAACACGGTGTTGAGTTCAGGCAAGGAAAAAAGTGCTTCAAGTGGGCGATCTAAGAGGAGGAAGAGCTGATGGGTGGTGGGGTGGTAGGAGACTAATTTGTGAGTAAGTGATTTCCCAAAAATCCTAAATTAAAAATCATTGTATCCCATATTTCAATCAAAGAAGAAGAACCTCTCATTTGAAGGTGGGGAAGGGTTAAAAAACCAGACCGGCGGTTCACCACCCAAACCAATATTGGTTTGACCGGTTTTCACCCAATTTTCACTAGTTCAAAGGATTAACCGCCCAAACCAGTATTGGTTTGACCGGTTTTCACTCAATTTTCACTAGTTCAAAGGATTTGGATCGGTAGGTGGTTTTTGGGTATCAACCAAGCCGAAATGGCCACCAGTCACCAATTGAACCGGCCAATTTGGCCGGGTTTTCAAAACACTGGTTATCATAAAGTTGCATATTTACCAACCGCATATACTCTCATCTCAATTTTCGAGTTTTCAAAACACTGGTTATCATAAAGTTACATATTTACCAACCGCATATACTCTCATCTCAATTTTCATTAGCTCAATTTTCATCGTGGGTTATGGAAGAAGCCCAGATTCAACAATAGGCACAGTTGTTAGTACTGGTACTCCTAACGATAGATAATAGATCCAACCGATCACAGCTGTCACATATAATAATTATTGTTTTCCAACAATTTAACATTTGTATACTAGTTTTTTTAATTCTCACACAAAAACCACGCACAAAATACAAACCATCTTTTTCCCAAAAATAAATATAAAACAACCAATCAACGAAAAAGTTAGTTGAAGCATGAAAACAAAAGGAGCTATAGTAGCTGCTGCATATTATTTACAGTACCTACGGGAATATTATGCAAATAGAATCTGCACCATGGTTAATCTATCCATGGCTACAAAAACTGTCTACTAGCAGTAGTAGTCTATGCACGAACCGTCAAATCAACAGAGACAGAATTACATTGCGTTAATTGGATAAGCATTGTCTTCCCCCTCGCCAGTCAAGGTAGCAGTAGCAGTTTCGGCGGCGGCTCCATCAAGCCCAACCAGAGCAACTATGTTCCCACACTGCACTTCTTCAAAACTTTCCAGCTTGTTGCCAATATAAAGTACACTTTTCTTAATGCTCTCTAGATACAAGTTGTTAGGACTTATTATTCTCACCCTAGAACCAGTTTTGACCTTGCCAGAGAATACACGACCGAAAGCAAAGAAGCCAACCTCTTTCGACATGGGAATCATCTTAGATACATACATCATGAGAGGTCCCTCAGGATCACAGTTCATGATAGCAGTAAAATAAGCATCATCAACAGGACCCACATACATCTTCTTCACACGATATTGCTGAGCACTTGCTGGAGAAGGAAGCCAGCGTATCACCATCTCCAAGAGAGCAGTACGGGCAGGCAGCCAGGTCTGCATGACACGCTGCATCAGATCTTTCCGATTAAACAACTCCCCATCCTCAGGACTATGCTTGATGCCATACATTTTCAATACTTGAAACAAGAGGTTTTTCCTATTGAGATTGGCAAGACAGATGATAAACCTCATGGGCCGAAAAACATAATGAGCAAAACCACGTACACACCTAGGAGAGCCATTATGCTTTTTGCTCCACCTCTTAGTATCCAAATCTAAAAAATAATTTCCCCAGAGCACTCGCAGTAATTTAGCAGCAGGAATGCCATACTTCTTCTCATACATCTCTGCAATGTTCTCCAAAGTGAAGGCCCAACCCTCTGAAGGGGAAGCAAATGTTACGTTAGAATTAACTGGTTTAAACCTTGCCTTCACTGCCGATGCAGGCATGGCAGAATTTGCACCCTGGATCACATTGTTTAACATCTCATAAGCTCTCTCTTCATCCATCTTAATATGAGGGTCTGAGAAACACAGGTCTACATTGTTAACTACCAAAACAGGATAAACTTTTTCTTCAATGGCTCGTGTGATGGCGGCCTTTGTCTGGTCAGAAACCTCTTTAAAACAATCCACCACAACCAAAGCACCATCATAAATAGGAAGAGCACCATCAACCCCTTCAAAGGAATCAACAAGATTGATGAGGAACTCTTCTCCATCTTGCTTGTCATCCCTGTAGCGCCTCAAGGAAAAATCACTGATTTTACAATACAATGGGATGCCACCATACTGAATATCATAACCATAGGCAGCTTCATCAGCATTAGGATCGTTCTTGGCAAAAATACCAGCAGTCTGAACAAGAACATCTGTAAGAGCAGCCCTTCCTGCCAAAACATCATGTACAAGAATTACCGGGAAGTCAAGTCCAAAATATGTTCAAAACCCAGTGTTTACAAACAAATCAGTCTTGCTTAATTACCATCAATCTCATCACCAATCATAGCCACATTGCGAATGTTATGCCTTTTAACCATTAGTTTGCGGAGCTCGTTCGATGTTAACTTTGCCTGTGCAAATAATAATCATGTACTCAATTCTTAAATCACAATATATATGAAGCTAAAAGTGAAATCAAGATGTTTACTTACCATTTTTGCTAGTTAGTTCAGCTCAGCCAGACAAAATCTGCAATTGACAACATAAGAAGCAATTACTTGACAGAACAAAGATTGAAAAAAAAAAAGAACGCCAAAAAATAATTTTTGTACGTTGCCGTGAAGAAAAAGACATGGATATTTGCTAACTGTAGTAAGTATGATGCTCAAAATTTTCTGCTCCCGGTGAAAATGAAATGAAAATGAATTTCCAGAACAAGAAACAGGAAATGTCTGTTAAGCAAATCAAACGGAGCACGGTATATCCAACTATGAACGTCCTAAAATATATCTTACAATAACGCATCGACAAAAGGAAAAAGGGCAAATATAATCATATCACAGACAAAAAAAAAATCTACATTAATGAACTTCAATTGTTCGAGCAGATCTGTGATCATTTGACACAGAGCGCACCAGGTCAAAATAAGGAATGGAGGGAGAGAGCATACTAACCACGGATTAGAGAGAAGAAAATCTGAAGGCTTCTTTGGGGATGGGTACTTGTCTATCGATGTTTATAAAGCGAGAGGCACATTAAAACCTATATAAAAGAGAAATTTTCATTAACCTCCAATCAATTATGTACTATTTTAAAAACGCCACCAAACGTTTGGAAAGTCGACAGAAAACTCCCCGCCGTTAGTACGTTGTTTGAATTGGGGGTTAATATTGTTAACGGCGTGAATGCTTTGGCCAAAATGTTCTGGTTTTGTTTTGTTTTGGGGACTTCTAATAAAATATAACTTTGTACTAATGGCATGGTTGTGTTTAAATTTATTTTCAACAGGTTTGTATATCTTTTCTTCTTAACCCTAGGTAATTTATAATTATTTACCTTTGCTTATCAGAAATGTTGTGCTTATGTTTTCCCAACTTTAACAAGTTGGGGAATTGATGAGGCGAAAAATTCTATTAAATGGGGAAGTCATCTGTTGTTGCTCATTGAATCAAGTCTTTGTTGATCTTAATTATTTATTTACTTTTTCTTATGAGTATTTATTTGCTTTTTGATATGGATAACATATATAGCTCAATATATATATATATATATATATATATATACACATGGGTCATATATATAACCCAAAAGTGATATAGCTAAAATACCTAGCTATATGCAGGAGCCCAACATTTTAAGAAAAACACACTAATTTAAGGATAAAGGATATAAATATTGTTTACATTAAATTATACTATCAGTTCATCATAAATATTTTAAATTTATAATAGAATCTCTCTATCATAATTTTTGCATTAGAAATGGCGATATTTTCTTGTCGTATCGAGTTAGACAATCAAGCTACTACCCTAATTATTGAAACATTCTAATGCAACCACATCATACTCAATGTGTATGCATTTACTTAAAATAAAAAACCATCATACATAAAAAAACTCAAGAAAACTTTAAAGTACTTGCCATTTCAATTCTTAATTGAAAGTGTTTTTAATTACAATGCTGGAGTACGTAATGTCTACGAGATTTTTGATTTGTCAGTTTTGATCATAAGTTCTTTTGGTATACCTATCGTTTTAGTTGTAAAAAGACGATAGATCAATCATAATTTTATAGAATTCTGATAATAGTTCATATAAATTATTAACTAATATCATATATAAAATTTTATATATATATATATATTTTTTTATATGATGCGATTTATTATATATCAATCAATAATATTAATACTCTACAAAATCAAAATCAAATTAATGAGTTATTACATCAAATATCAACAATAATCAAAATACAATGGACATCTTTGATATATGCTTATAAGGTATTTGAACCCCTTAAAATGTATCTTTAAGCGCATTTGATTTCTTGTTGAATTTCTTACGAGCCTATTAATTGTAATCCGGCTTGCATTAGAAATCCCATACAATATGGTATAACAATCTCACCCAAGAGGTGAGTTTTAGGTATTTCAAATTATGCTTTTCAATTGACATTTATATATTATTCATCTGATCCCTAAAATTGAAGTGGCAAATTACTAAAAAAATGACATTCAACATGGGCAAAATCGAAGTTTTTTTTTGTACTAGATCAGTTACATTATATTAGTTAGAAAGAATGATACGTGTTAAATAATGTGGCCATAGCTTTAATTATATGAGCACAGAAAAATAAATAAATAAAGCAAACAATAAATTTAAATAAATACTATGTGAAACTTCACACGTTGTCAAATAAAATAATTTAAATGAAAATGTCTACAATGGCGGTTCGTAGCCGTGTGATTTGACAACAGGAGTGTTTTGGATTGCTTTTGCTTTTAAAGAAGTTGGAGTTATTGAAAAACACTATTAGAAAACAGTGATTTAGTCACGAATTTTTAGCCACGGACAAAATCGACTGTCAATAGCTACGGACCTAGCCACGGATTCTGAAAAATACGAAAACATTTGGTCACGGATTTTTCCGTAGCTAAATATGGAAAAATCCGTGGCTATATATTTTTTTTTTAAAAAAAACATAAACTTTTTCAACTACAGATTTATCCGTGGCCAACAAATATATTTAATTTTTTAAAAAAAAATTGGACATGTCTACGGATTTATTCGTGGCCAATCAATAATTTAAATTTTTTTTAAAAAATTGGACTTGGCCACGAATTTATCCATGGCCAATAAATAATTTTAATTTTTTTAAAAAAATTGGTCTTGGCCACGGATTTATCCTTGGCCAACAAATAAATTTAATTCATAAAAAAAAAATTGGGATTGGCCACGGATTTATCCGTGGCCAATAAATAATTTTAATTTTTTAAAAAAAATTGGACATGGCTACAGATTTATCCGTGGTCAATCAATAATTTAAATTTTTTTTAAAAAATTGAACTTGGCCACGGATTTATCCGTGGCCAATAAATAATTTTAATTTTTAAAAAAAATTGGTCTTGGCCACGGATAAATCCGTGGCCAATAAATAATTTTAATTTTTTTAAAAAAATTGAAATCCGTGGCTAATAAATAATTTTAATTTTTTTAAAAAATTTGGTCTTGGCCACGGATTTTTTTGTGGCCAAGTCAAATTTTTTATTTTTTTTAATTATAAATGGCTCACTTAAATCGCCCAATCCGACATTACGAGACACAAAAAGGTTTGAGCCATTTCTAAATCCTATTATTTTCATCACAATTATTATATTTTCCCATCTTATGCGTTAAAAATTACAGTTTGCTTCACAAGAATACGTTTTTCTCTTTCAGTGATTTATACGAATAACTTTGTAGTTCGGTGTCAATGTATGCTAACGTCAATTAACTTATATAGGAATTATCAAAAAATATGACTTTGAAGCAGATTGATTAGTTTTGAAGTTGTATTACTCCAATCGTACGGTTTCGCCTAACCTAATTAACGAAAACACACGATTCGAAAAAAGTCAACGGGAATTTTGACTTTTGGCCATGGATCAACAAATAAATTTAATTTTTTAAAAAAATTATTGGACTTGGCCACGGATTTCCGTGGCCAAGCCAAATTTTTAATTTTTTTTTAATTTTAAATGCCTCACTTAAATCGCCCGATCCGACATTAAGTGGCACAAAATGGTTTGAGCCATTCCAAAATCGAATTATTTTTATCACGATTATTATATTTTCCCATCTTATGCGTTAAAAATTTCAGTTTGCTTCATCAGAATACGTTTTTCTGTTTCAATGATATATACGAATGACTTCGTAGTCTAGTGTCAATATATGCTAACGTCAATTAACTTATATAGGAATTACCAAAAATTTTGACTTTGAAGCAGATTGATTAGTTTTGAAATTGTATTACTCCAATAGTACGGTTCCGTCTACCTAATTAACGAAAACGCACGATTAGAAAAAAGTCAACCGAAAATTTTGACTATTGGCCATGGATTTATCCGTGGCCAACAAAAAAATTTAATTTTTTAAAAACAAAATTGGACTTGGCCACGGATTTATTCGTGGCCAACAAATAAATTTAATTTACAAAAAAAAAAAATTGGACTTGGCCATGGATTTATCTGTGGCCAATAAATAATTTTAATTTTTTTAAAAAAAATTGGATTTGGCCACGGATAATTTTAATTTTTTTTAAAAAAATTAAATGGCTCACTTAAATCGCCCGATCCGACATTAAGGGACACAAAAAGGTTTGAGCCATTTCAAAATCATATTATTTTCATCACAATTATTATATTTTCCCATCTTATACGATAACAATTACAGTTTGCTTCACGAGAATACGTTTTTCTCTTTCAGTGATACATACGAATGACTTCGTAGTCCAGTGTTAATGTATGCTAATGTCAATTTACTTATACAGGAATTATCAAAAAATACGAGATTGATTAGTTTCGAAGTTGTATTACTCCAATCGTACGGTTCCATCTAACCTAATTAACGAGAAAGCACGATTTGAAAAAAGTCAACAGGAAAATTTGATAAGGTCAAAGTTAAAATTTATAAATTTTGATTTTTTTTATCACAAATTTTTTAGTGGGTAAAAGTTCAATTCAAAAGAATTTTGATTTGCACAATTTAATATTTCTTAATTAAATTATAATATGTATGAATTAATAAAATATAGTCATGTAATAGGTATAAATTAGTAACGTGTATATCCGCATATATATTATGGACTATCTAATTGGACAAGCAAACACCACATAGCCCAGCGGTAAGACTTTGGGCAATCAACTAAGAGGTCTCGAGCTCTCAAGTCCCTTGAGTTACGCTGACATCCGATTTTATGGACTTTGGCGCAGTGGGCTAGGTGCTCCGGATGGCGTGGTTCGCTTGGGCCCGCTGTGGCTCGCGCAAGTGCAGCGGCTGGGCCAGAGCTAGCTGTGTTGGGTTCCTATTTGGTTTGAATTTTTTTTTTAATATTAATTTTTTTAGCCACAGATTTTTTCGTGGCTAAAGTGAAAAAATTGAAAAAAAATATTAAACATTAGCCACGGATAAGTCCGTGGCTAATGAAAAATTAAAAAAATATTAAATACTAGCCACGGATAAATCCGTGGCTAAATGTAATTTTTTTTAAAAAAATAAAACAGGTTGGCCACGGGAATATCCGTGGCCAAATTCGTGGTTAAATTCCTGTTTTCTAGTAGTGAAAGTTGAGTAGTAATAGTTGATAATGCTTGAAAATAAAAGTGAGAATTAGGTAAAAGTTGATAGTAAAAATGTGGAGTATTTGAAAAAAAAAAGTGAAAAGCAGTCGAAAGTTAATAGATAACAGTTCAAATGTTTAATTTATTTACGAAAATATTAAGAAATACTTTTAAACTGCTAAAGGCATTAGGGGTGGCAATTCGGGCGGGTCGGATAGGTTCGGGTTGGGTTGAGGTAGGGGCATAATACAAAATTTTGCAACCCTAACCCAACCCATGACCTGTTAAATCCATGAGACCTCAATCCTAACCCAATTTGATTGGGTTCGTGTCAACTCAGGTTGACCTGTTTTAAATTAGGTTAACCCATTAACCTGACTACCCATGACTCAACCCATCTTGATTACTTAAACTTATTTTTCATTCTTCTTACTAGAATTTAGCATTGAAATACTGCAATCTCCACTTGGTAAATAAGGTGGAGAAAGTACCAAGATATTACATAGAAAATAATTCAATAAAATGGTTTGATATGTCTCAGAAGAAAAAAAAAATCTCTAATATCCGTATCAAAATTCAATCTCCAAAACTTATAAAAGAAATTCAAAGTACTTAAAAGAAATCAACAAAAATCTAATCTCCAAATTTAAAGAACGAATTCTTAGTAGTAATAGTAATCATAGAACATAGAAAATAAAATTGCATCGCTAAATTTGTGATAGAGAGATTTTAAAATTTTGTCACAATTTTAGAGTATGATCACATCATGTGGTGATTAATAATAGAATTCAATGTAAATAGAATTAAATAAACAATTAGTAACAAGGCATTTACTAACATATTTCAAATTTGCTATAGATGAAATCCAGCATATAAAACTAAATTTGTAATGGGTTCGTCATTGAAAGGTATATATTCTTAATTCTTATAGTGATAGTTAGCTATATAAAAGATACACGTTTGGAATTTAGCATTGAGTTCATTTATTATTCTAGTTTATTTAAATTTTATTTGTAAGAATATACTATAAAAATGTTTCATAAAAAAATTTCATTCGGTATTAAAACAAATTAATATAAAACTTCAATGGATTCAAACAAACTATTAAAGAAAGAAGATAATCTAGATATACTTTTTTGGAGAGAATAAGAAGATGATAACTAACATAAATATAGTTTTTTCATTCAAGTTGACTTTTCACTTATTTAAAAGATTTAACAATCTCTTATCTTTAATCTTTAGGTATCTAAAAGTTTTTGTATGTTTAATAATTAAAAAAAATCCCTATTCTCTTGTTCATAAAATTTTCCTATATTATATTATTAATGATTAATTATAACCCTTCAAAATGTTATGATTTATAATTTATACTTAATATATTTTTCCATAAACAAGAGGGAAAGGAGAAAAAAAGATTAAAAAGAAAAAACAAAAAGCAAAAAAAAATGATTTGGGTTGGATTGGGTCAGATTTGGTCGAGTTATTGATTAACCCATAAAAAGAATCGGGTTGTCTGGGTAACCCACGAGTCAACCCAACCTAACCCATCATTTTCGAGTCGCTTTCGGGTTCGACTCATTTTCAACCCAACCCATAAACTCTCAATCCTAACCCACTATTTTCATGTTGGGTTCATATTAGGTTGTCTTGTTGGGTCAGAAATTGCCACTCCTAAGAGGCAGCTTCCTCCCAACTTCTCAACTTCTGCTTTTTTTCAACTGAATTTAAGTAAAAATTTTAAAATCAAACACTTAAAATTATTTTTTTGAACTTAAAAATAACAAAGTAGTTTTTTTTTTTTAAATTATTACAAAAACCCGCAACATATCATAATTGTCAAGCACGTGCCTACAAGAATTGAAAGTGATTTAACAAGATTGACAATCACACTGTGACTGAGCTATTTCATACAATCAACATTGACGAATGACAAAGGAAAAAAAAATAATAATAAATAAGTCGCAGTCCGATAAACAAGAAGAGAAGAAACACGCGTAATCTTCTTATGGCCACAAATTAATTCTATCGAGTATCGATCAATGGTAAAAAAACACGCAACTAAAATTTCCATTTCAACATTGAGATTGTGCGACATACATCATCATATCAATAGTCCACTTTAGTACAGCATCACAGTTTTATTGACTTATTTACAACTTAAGTAAATATTCACTTGAATGCAATAAATTTCCCATAGGAATGTGTCTTTTTCAAGAAAAACATTAAAAGAATAGTTCTTTTCTTATGACGATTTTGTGGGAAATTTGAATAAAAAAAAATTGTCTTATTTGACCTGATTTTGATAACATATATATGTTTTTTATTATCCAATAACTTAAAACTCAAGATAAAACTTAAAAGGATCGTGCTTTCGAGCATTAGCAGGGAGATAGCCGATCAACTGAGGCGAGAGAGAAATGGCAATCACTATGGTCTCTGGCGGGAATGACGTACCTGCGGCGGAAGCTCCGCTGCTGGACGACACCGTGCGGGGCTCCGTCGATTTCAAAGGCCGCGCCGCCGCCCGATCAAACACCGGCGGCTGGAAATCGGCTGCTTTCATCATAGGCATCGTCGTAATCCCCACACAAGAAGTTAATCAAACTATATTTCCAGTTCATTAGGCTTTACGTTGGTGATTTTTTTGCTTTTTTTTTCTTTTTTAGGAGTTGAAGTGGCGGAGAGATTTGCTTATTACGGAATAAGTTCGAATCTGATAAGCTATTTGACGGGGCCTCTGGGCCAATCCACGGCTGCCGCGGCGGCGAACGTCAACGCCTGGAATGGAGCCGCGATGCTCTTGCCGCTCCTCGGCGCTTTCATCGCCGATTCCTTTTTGGGACGATACCGGACCATTACCATTGCCTCTCTGCTCTATATCTTGGTTAGTACCAATTAAGAGGATCTAATGAATTATGCACAACATTGCGTTGAATTATAAGTTTTTACATTAATTTGAATGTCAATTTGAAAATGAAATGAGTTTCATCTGTTTGTTTAAATTTCCCTGTTAAGTCAACGGATATCCTTCTAGTTCATAGAATGTCGTGCTAGAGCTGAATGATCTGTATATATTTCAGATGTGTAGAGTTGAAAATAGCTGCGTCATTCCGGTTTCGAGCTCTTACCTGGAAATTTTAGTTTTATGGTTGAAATTGAATTTTTACAAAATATAAAAGTCACTTTTATCAACTAATATATATTTTTTTGGAGGGATGTGAACTTTATATATATATATATAGAGAGAGAGAGAGAGAGAGAGAGAATTATTATTGGCACTCCAAAATTATTATTGACACTCCATTCTTATTTCTTTTATTGGTAAATCGACTAAAATGTCTTCTATTTTATATTGTGATTGGACATAATTTGCTTCCTCTTTTTTTTTTTTTTTTGATAAGTATTTTCTCAACTATTTACTATGTCTCATTTACTCCCCTAAACTATCAAATGGTGACACTTACCTTGCCCAACTAACAAATTGGTCAAATTTGCCCTCATACCATTTTCATTTATACAATTTTAATTTTTTTTTTTGTATTCTACATTCAACTTCAAATCATTTATTATTTAATTTTTTTTTAATTTTAAAAATAATTTCTAGTTTAAGTAAATTGAAATAAAAGTAAATTAATAACTTATTGTGATAATACCTACAAATTAAATACACAAAACTATTCTAGTTCTTTAACTTAATAATTTTATTAAGTATAAATTCTAAGTAAAGTTAGACTATGTTGAATAAAAGTGGATAAATATTTTTTAATTATAATTTAAATATGTTTTTTTATTAAATTAAATTATGATATATTTAAATAAATGTAAATTCTTTAAAAAATAAGTATACCAATTTGTTTTGAAAAAAAACATACTCAATTTGAAGTAATTAATGAAAATAATATTATTATATAAATTTAAAATTGTCTAAAGTTTACTTCTGATTGAAAAGTAAATAACTTGATTTTTAGTTAAAACATATTTAAAATAAAACTTAGATTATAAAAATCGGTATGAATACTTTTTGAATATATATATACACATATATTGCATAGATTTAAGGGTACCTTTATCGAGATATATAATTAATGGGGGTTGGGGAGGGGGGTGAGTGTCAATTTATTAATTTATAGAGGTAAATGATATATAGTATATAATTAAGGGGTAAAATGTATTTAATTATATTTTAAAACAGATGGGCATTTTAGTCAATTTATCAACAAAAAAAATAAGAATGGAGTGACAATAACAATTTTGGAGCGCCAATAACAATTCCCATATATATATATATATGTGTGTGTGTGTGTGTGTGTATGTATTTATTATTTTGTTTGTACATGAACGGAAACGACTGCACCTTTCAGTCCCTTATCATTTCTTCATTGATGAGGTTGTCTAAGATTTTGAATAGAATGTGAATTTGACTTGATTTGTTAAGAAGTAAAGTCGAACGAGAGTTCTTTCAGCTGAACACACATTAGGATCTCTAAGGCCTCGAATAAACTATTGAAGTTCACTTTGTATCTTATCTTAAATTTATTTGAATTTACTTTGTATCTTATCTTAAATTTATTGGAATTTACTTTGTATTTTATCTTAAATTTACATAGGAAGTTATCCTGCTTCAATTAAATTCGCATAGAGGAAGTTATCCTGTTTCTATATTTGCACTTAAATTAGGTAGGGATCTTTTAATGAATACAAGATATTCATGTTTTACTTTGTGCTGTGATGCATCACAGGGACTTGGATTCTTGTCTCTATCAGCAGCACTTCATTCATTCAACTATTCCAACTGCAAAAATAATTCAAATTTTAACACATCTTGTTCGCCTCCTCTGCTTGAAATCATCGCCTTCTTCTTCTCTCTATATTTAGTAGCGTTTGCGCAAGGCGGGCACAAGCCTTGCGTACAAGCTTTTGGGGCCGACCAGTTTGACGAAGAAGATGAGAAAGAGTGTAAAGCAAAAAGCTCATTCTTCAATTGGTGGTATTTTTCCATGAACATAGGTATTTTGGTAGCTATCTCAGTTTTGAGCTACATTCAAGAAAATATGAGTTGGGAACTTGGCTTCGGAATCCCCTGCATTGTCATGTGCTTCACGCTGATTGTTTTCTTGCTCGGATCTATGACCTATCGGTTTCGCATAAACAGTGATGAAAGGAATCCATTTGTGAGAATCGGGTTGGTTTTTGTGAAAGCAGCAAGAAACTGGTGGGCTGACCCTACCGTTATATCTAATTTTGAAGAGGAACCTGAGAGAATTCTGCCCGGTAGGCATGCCAAATTCAAGTAAGTCATCAACCAGCTTCTATATGAGCTTCCACTAGCTCCTTAAGACATCTCCTTTATGTCCACGGAATTAGCCCATCAAGAACATTATAGCTATGAGTTTTGAACCAAAAATTCGCAAAATCAGTTCACAAACTTAGCTAGCATGTTCAAACTTATGGCCTGCCATAAGTTTTCGTTAGTGTGCTATCCACATGTTGTAGATGCCTTTACATTTTAAAATCTGTTTGTGACAGGTTTCTCGATAAAGCAATTCTTGCACCTGAAGGCTCAAAGCAAGGAGGAAACATCTGTACCATGGGCGACGTTGAAGATGCTAAGGTAATTCTTAGGCTAGTCCCCATGTGGTCCACTTGTTTGGGGTACGCCATTGTCTTTTCACAATATTCAACTCTATTCACCAAACAAGGAGCCACAATGGACCGCAATATTGCTTCTGGTTTTCAAATACCAGCTGCTTCACTGCAATCTCTTATCAGCCTATCCATCATCTTGTTCATTCCTATCTATGACCGTGTTATGGTTCCAATAGCCCGAGCTACAACTAGGAAACCTGCAGGCATATCAATGCTTCAACGGATCGGCACAGGGGTATTTCTGTCTTTTGTGTCCATGATACTTGCAGCGCTAGTCGAGAGTCGACGCCTTACGATTGCTGCTGAATACGGGCTAGTGGACATGCCCAAGGCGACTATACCAATGAGCATATGGTGGCTGGCACCTCAGTATTTGCTTGTTGGGATTGCAGATGTGTTTTCCATGGTTGGTCTACAAGAGTTCTTCTATGATCAAGTTCCTAATGAGCTCAAAAGTATAGGCCTTGCTCTATACCTTAGTATATTTGGTATAGGGAGTTTCTTGAGTAGCTTTCTCATATCTGTTATTGAGAGGGTTACTAGCGCACATGGTCGCTATAGTTGGTTTTCGAACAACTTGAATCGAGCTCATCTGGATTACTTCTATTGGCTATTGGCGGGGGTCAACTTGGTTGCTATCGCGGCTTATGTTTACTTTGCGAAATCCTACATTTATAACAGACGAGGCAATATCTGATGTCGATCATAGAAAAGTTTGGCGGTATTCTGAATCTTTTGTTATACTTTTGTGTTATATTTTTTATTATACTTATTAATACGCGTCACACGAATATGTAAAAAGATACATTCCAATTGTCAAACATATTGAGTCTGTGTAGTAATTGAAATTTATTATTAAATTGACAGCATCAAATTTTCAAATTTTGAGATGTCCAGAGCCATGCGTGCCACGTCCCACTTTGAGTTTGCATATTTACAGGAAGAAAAAATTTGTGTAACTATAAAAACCAACCATTTGTTGACATTTTAGTATTTTCAAACGTAGTTTGTATGCAAGATTTTGTGAATAATTTGAAAAGTATTGTTGGTTTATACATATCTTGACCTGGATATGAAATCATATGCATATGTTCAGGAGTTTTAATTGCTGAGGTGGTAGGGATTTTTGCAATTTTGATCCCATAAATATGCCTTTGTCCACTTTTAATCCCATTCCTTTTAATTTTCTCAATTTTGGTTCCATAAGTAGTAATTTTTATCAATTTTGAGACTTTTTTAACTTTCTGTCCACTGACTAACGGAGGAGGCACGAGCGAGTCACGTGCCCGTTAAGTCTCACGTGGTTGGGGGCCTAACATCGAAAGCCCAAATCTCACAGTGGTTCAAATAAGAACTTATAACTTATTTATGAAGTAAGAAATTGTGAAATTTGATCCAATAAATAGCCTAAGAATAATAATAATAATAATAATAATTTTATATATTTTTTAAAAAAAAATCAATATTTGATGAAAACCTACATAATTTTAATAATATCTTATATAAATTTGAAAGAAGACAGTGTTCCTATCATCTCTGTTGGCGACATCCATAACTATGAAGACCCTGGATTGAAGTTTGAACTAAATAAAATTCTAGGCAAAATAATTAAATACCTTTTAGAAAATTTATATTCAAAAAATTCATGAAGTTAATTTTCAGTTCAATAAATTCTTTTTTTTTTTAATGGATAAATACCTAAGATGCATTAAAGAGAAAAGCAAGACAACAAAGAGGTTCACAATTACACACTAAAGTCTGGAGCAGAAAATGTGAAAAAAAGAACAACAATCAAAAGAAAAAATCTAAACTTTGCATTCTAAAAACCCTACAGTTAATTTTTTTTTAATTAGGTTATCCTTGGGTGTTTAGATTAACATATTTAATGAATTAACTTTTTTAGTAGATAATTTTTGTTTTAAGTTTTTTTTTAACATCGATTTGCATCAATGATAATTTTAATAATTTTTTTTTGAGAAAATTCTTAAAATTAGTTTCTTGAATTCTAATATTTATAAATTATTGTTGCCTTAATTTTGATTATAAAATTTAAGAACTAAATAAAAAAATTAAAATATTCATATATCAATTTCAACATAAAAGAATTCTACATATAAATTATTGTATATAAATAAAACTAATTCATAGATAAATATCAACAAAAAAATAATATAAGAAACTCAAGGTTAAATCAGATTAAAAATAAGATAAAAGTGAATGATTAGGTTTTTGGAATGGCTAGTTGGAGAGGCGTTTTCTGGAGTATAAATTATTTGATGGTTTTTTCGTATACAAAAATATTTGTGGAGAGGTTTAATAATTTAATTTTTAATACAAATCTGTAACAATATTACGTACCTGTCCTATCAACTTTCCTTGGGCGCCCATCTTTAATTATGAAATTCGTTAATTGAAACTAAATATGTGGTTAAGGCTGTCAATGGATCGGATTTCGATCAAATTCAAAAAATTTGAATCCGTATATGATTAGCCTCGTCAATAAATGAATTTGACCCAAATTATATAAGATTTATATTTATTGTTACCAAGTCCGATCCGATAAAAATTTAGAAACTGGCAACAATTCCGACTCAATAAAAACTTATAAAGTTTTATAATTTGAGGCTTTAAAATCAAGTAACCAATGAACAATTTATACATTATGTAAAATAAAATAAAATTCAATAAAGTGAAAAAAAAAAAATTGAATATGTGTGAAAACTATGCATTATTTTCTTAAAAACATTTGCCTTAAAAAACAACTATAGTAGATTATGAATTATAATGACACATATTACTTTCAATTCAAGTGTCTCTATTAATATAATATACATAATTTTATTAATTTAATAAAAATATTATTAAAATTCAGATCCAAATTTTTAATAGATCGAACTACTTGATTCCAAATATGATCCACTTATTTCGAATTACGAATATAATCGAATATAATCTATCGAATATGATGAAATTCGAATCAAATCTGAATTTGATTTGGGTTAAAATTCACTCCATTGACAACCCTATATGTGATTACATATTGGGAAAACGTTCATTCTTGGTAGGATCTCATTATTTTGGAGAAAAAATAAAAAAAATCAAGAAAATCAAAAAAATCTAGTACATTCACCTTTTTTTTTTAATCTTTTGTTACATAGTTGTATAATATTTTTTATTACACTCGTTAATACCTATTATGATTGTGAATTGGTCAATCGCTATGGAAATTTTTCAAAAATTTTCTTTTCTTATGTAAATCGTCTACAATACACAGAATTTGTATTTATGAATGTAAAACAAAATATATATGACACAAATATATAGCAAAAGACAAACGTTGTCCTTTTAAAATATCCGCATTGATATTTCACCTAATGTTTGGCCCTACAAAATGAAAATAATTGATTGGGAGGATAACATACCACTCCTGTCAGAATTGTCGTATGGTTAAATATTTACACAAAAATCAAAATATTTGCTTGGGAAGCATTTGCTTTTCATGATTGTCTAATTGCATGTTGCCATAAAATTGAAGATTAGCTACAATTACTTAAGATATATACTCTTGTTCGGTTTGTTAGATGAAATATCAAGATAAATTTTTTCATAATTGTGTTTGCTTGTTTGATTTCATTGATTATGCTATTTTACCAGTGATTAAGATACAATTTTTTCCGAATTGCCCTTCCAATTAATATACATGTGGTGTAGTTTAAAAAAAAAATGGAAATTATGTGATTTAAATGCGCACCTACATATAAAATACAAGAAACAAAGATGGATAAATTCTATTTTGATATATGTAAATTGTATACATATACAAATATTATAAATTTTGAAAAATAAGTACCTTTTAACGATTGAATATAAATTTATTTATTTTTTAGACGTACATATAAATATAAAAATAAGTCATTTTTAATGATTAAATATAAATTTATTTACAAAATTGTATTTTATTTTCTTGCTTTCCTTAATTTTAAATATCTTATATACATATACATAATAATATAAATGTTATTATGTTAAATAATTAATTAGTTTTTATTTATTAAATATAAATTTGTATATTTTACACAAATATACTTTACAAACATACATTTTTTTTAAATTAATTCCAATTAGGAGATAAAGTGGATAATAAAGAAATTAATATAAAATAAGGAAAGAAAATAAAGAAAAGAAAAAGCAGGGAACTAAATCGTCTTCCGGCCTAATCACGCTTTACGCTGCCCCGGCCTCCACCGTCAATTTCAATCTCTCCATTTTCATCTTGTCTTAACACCAATCTCTACTCCATGGCCCCTCTCAACATCTTCCTCTCAACGTCGCCTCTCAATCTGTGTACATGCTCGATTTCTCGCAGGATTCTTGGTGGATATTGCAGCTCTCCATCTATTTCTTGCGCCGATTTGCCGTTGCGTCAGACCCAAACCTTCCTCTCCGTCACAATTGAACAGCTGTTGCCGATCCAGTTCCGATGAACCACGAGAGCGACGGCAGCTTAAAAGTGTTTTTTGATATTTTCGTAAATAAATTGAATATTTTAAACTATTTTCGACCAATTTTTATCAGGTTTTTACTTTTATTTTCAAATATTCCACACTTTTACTATCAACTTTTAATTTTTATTTTCAAACACTATCAACTTTTATTACTCAACTTTCTTTCAACTTTTTGAGCGCTTAAGGGCGTGTAATTAATTAATTATATTCTTATTCTTTGAAATGTAAGAGCGTGTAAATGTGTATAACTATGACGTACATGTGTACGTAGTTAGTCTTGTTACTGAAAAACCATCTTAATCAAGTTGACATTTATCACTAAATTATAAGATAACGGCGTTGGTTGAAATTTGAAATTTATAGTATAGATAATGTGTGACGTGGTTCGTCAAATAAATAATTGGATACAAGGTTGGAGGAAAATAAGAGAACGTGGGCCAGCACTAATACAACAACGTGACGTTATTGAACACAAATTAAACAATTAAGAGAATAATACACCTAAAAAAATTGTCATTTATTAACTAATCTCATATTTCTCACCAACCCTACTATTTTTGAAAAGTACCTTCTAACAATTACATCAATGACTTATACAGTGCAAAATGAACCAATCATAATCCAACTTAGAGATCATTACAATTTCATCGTAATAAAACAAGAAACAAGAACAAATAAAGTACTAATAAAACAGAGCAAAGTCCTCATATTTTGATGAAAAAATCGAACCCAATATCTGATAATTTTCAATTCTCAATTTCACCAATCAAATAATCTTATCAGCTTCTTACCAGCCCTACTCGCCCAACTGTTTTTAGCAACACAACAACCCATGGGCTTATCCAAAAACAAATAAAAAAACTGCAAGGGCGGTTGAAATGTTGTACTTTATTCAAGATTATAAAAGTCAAGGATTTTAAGTTTATTGAAATTGTAATTCAGAAATGACATATCAAGATGTTTCTTTTTATTAATTGGTCAGCTGCCCCACTTTGAGTGAAATGCATTAAATTAAATAAATTATCCTAATTAAAGTCCCAAATGCGCTTTTTAACACGCCATGAGCCATTTGTGTCTATATCTGAACCGTGAACGGATAGACCTTTTTAATCTAATTGCTCCATTTACAATACCGGTGATCAACGACCACTAACCAAAAAAATAAATCTATTGCTTTACAACCGGAGCTTTTTTCCACATGAATTGATGACAATTGTTCATTTTTCCAAATTCAAGCTTTTATACAATATACAATAGACATAAATACCTTTGCCTTACATGTGTACAATTTAATTAACAGCGAAATACGAAAAAACAATCATCGCTGTAACAATAAGAATTACACACAAATAATAACGAAAAATTCTTACCCGAATCTAATTTAGCCGAATCCAATAAATCATATGGTAAGTGTATTATACTTGCCAAGTGATTGATCACTCTTTCTAAATTATTGACCATTCACGGGACAAGTGTAAAACATTTACCACGTGATTAATACTGGCTCGACCAAGCCAGATCTAGGCTAGAACTTTTCAATAATAACAATAATTCACTTCTCCACTTGCCATTTCTTTTTCTGACGGCAGGGGAGCGTAGGTGCGTGCAAAGTATTCACAGATTGGTTCTTCTCCTGTAAACATAGGACTTGGAGAAATAGATAAAGGCGGCCAATCCGATGGTTGTAATCCCGGCCAGAAGCCAATAGAAGTAATCGAGATGCGCACGATTGAGGTTGTTAGCGAACCAACCGCCGTTACCGTTTCCTTTGGTGGCATTCTGGATGGTGGATATGAGGAAGCTGCTCAGAAGGCTGCCTATCCCGAGTATGCTGAGGTACATTGCAAGACCAATGCTTTTGAGTTCACTAGGAACCTGTTCGTAGAAGAACTCTTGGAGGCCGACCATGGCGAACACATCAGCCACCCCGGATAGGATGTACTGTGGGGCAAGCCACCACACGCTCATCGGGATTATCGCATTCGGCATGTCCACCAGCCCATATTCACGAGCCAGGGCAAGGCGCCTCCTCTCGACAAAAGCAGCGAATATGATGGAGATCAAAGACAGAGTTAGCCCGATTGCGATCCTCTGAAGCATTGTTATACCCGAGGGTTTCTTGGTAATAGCTCGGGCGATGCGGACGAAAACTCGATCGTATAGTGGAAGGGAGAGCATGATGGAAAGAGTGATGAAACATTGCTGAAGCGAAGCGGGTGGTATTTCAAAGGTGGAGGTGAGATGACGGTCTATGGTGCCTGCTTGCTTTGTGAAGAGTGTTGAAGGCTGTGCATATACTATGGAGTATCCCAAACATGTGAACCATATCGGACCAAGCCTAAGAATGGACTTTGCATCTTCTACGTCGGTGACGCTACAGATTTTCTCGTCTTCAAGAGAACCATCTGGTGCAAGCAATGCTTTGTCCAGAAACCTAGCAAATAGACAAATCAACATGTTCGGCTAAGATTTTAGAGGGCCTTTTTAAGTTCAATAAACACGAAAATGGAACATGTGCAACAATGTGGGACATGAATGAAAAAAGATAGCAACTCAGACAGCAGATATAGCCAAAAACCTGGTCATAAAACGTGGAAACTAAACGACTCTCGTCGCGTTATAGAGTTTGCTTGGAGAATCAGTCTAATTTTCATCTGAAAATAACTTTTTGATCTCAATTTGTAAGTCCAGCGCTCATTTGTTTAACCAGACAATCTTACAGGACATCATGATTGCAAAAAACTAAAATGTACAAAAAGGAGGATCGCTAGGGAGCATTAAATCTTACTTGAGTTGAGAACCTGTGCGAAGCAGGACTTGCTGACCTTCCTCTTCAATAGATATATCTATAGGGGCAGCGTGCCAATTTTTAGCTGCTTTGACAAAAACCCGATAAATTCTCACAAACGGGTTCCTTCCATCACCGCTTTTACGGAAACGGTAAGTCCTACTTCCAAACAAGAATAGAACCAAAGCGAAGCACATGACAACAGCAGGGATTCCAAATCCGAGTTCCCAACTCACATTATCTTGAATGTAGGTCAAAATCAAGATAGGTACCAAGATACCCCCGACAACGAAACAGTACCACCAATTGAAGAATGAGCTTTTCGCTTTACATTCATTTTCGTCTTCCTCATCAAACTGATCAGCTCCAAAGGCTTGCAGGCAAGGTGTGAGCCCTCCTTGCGCTAATGCTACCAAGTACAAAGAGAAGAAGAAGAAGAGAAGCTGCAGCTCATCTGGAGCACACGTTGTACCATTCGCAGAATGTAGGCACGCAGAAGGGTTGAATGAACGAAGCGAAGCTGATAAGGTCATGAAGCAAAGTCCCTGTAATACAACACAAACACAAATATGAAAATGATCAGCACTTCTCGGACAAATTGCACGTCAAGTACTAAAATACCAATTAATTAGGGGTGTAAACGGATATTAAATAGAACGTATATTTTGTGAATCCAGTTAAGTTTTCCGATATTTGTATCCATATCCAAATTCGACAAATATTCAAAACCTTATATACGAATTCGAATCCGATGGATATTTTGCGAATTCGGATATATCTGAATCAATTTAGTATTTCTGAAAATTTGATAAAATTATGGATATCCGAATATCTATTTCCACTTATAATTATCCAAATATTCGATTGAATATCAAAATCCGTTTATCTGAATATTCAAATCTATTTTTATATATAAAAAATCAAATAAAATTTATATAACTTATCTAATTGAAATTTTTGTATATATATAAAGTTAATATATTTACTTATATATTTTTATTTCATTGTAAATTATAAAAATATGAGTCACTTAGATTTTTTTTTTCTATCTATTTTATTTATAAGAAGATATCAGAATATATACACACACTACTTCTATTACTACAATTAATAATAATAATAATAATAATAATAATAATTTTTTTCTAATATTATTTATCAAATATAGATAACAAATATACACTCAGAGCATATATGTAATTACGATATCCGAATACTTGTAATTAAATACAGACAATATCCGCTTTATACAGATACGAATGAGAACGATAAACAGATTTTTGATTATTCATTTACAACCCTATAATTAATTAATATTCTTCAGAGGCAAACAAATTGGAGTTTATGCTATTTTCCTTTATTTCTTTATTTCTTTTTGAATAAAAGTGTGGACTTTATACTATTTGTTATTTTCCTCAATAAAAGTGGGAACTACAGTAACTCCTATTTGGGTATGCACTTGTAAATCCATCGGTAGGCTACAAATTCTGTTTTTGACAACCGTGTTGACTTCGTGCTGATCTTGTTTTGTAGATAAGAGTGGAAACTGGATCACCTACCCCTTGGATGTGCTCTTGTAAATATCAGTACACTAATATTTCTTTTTTACGACAACGGTGTGGACTTTATCCTGGCAAGGAGGAAGAAAAAAAGAAAAGAAAAGAAAAAGAAAACAGTGTAAAGTGCAGCCACGACCCTTCGAATACGCATCATTGAATTCATCGGTATGCACGCAACATGCTAATATAACAGAGACCAAAGCAAGCCTAAGGGAAGGACGTTTATGCTATTTCAATTAAACAAAGGGTCAAAACTGGAAAAATGGATTATACTAAGGCATATTTGTATACCATACTTTTCTTTTATATAATTATTTGTATACCGACCATAGTCAGAACAGAATACAAGGTACAAATTCTTATTTGCCCCAAGCTTTTGGGGAACTAGACATGACAGATCCACCAATAGATGGCGTTCGGTAGGAACGTGGATCAATTAGTTCTTTTTATCTTCTCTCTCTTTTTTTTCCCCCTTTTTTGGGGAAAAAAAAAAATCTAATTTTTGAATTCTCAACAGCGTGTTTTTGGGAGCGTTATTTATTCAGACTCTTCTATACCTAATAAAAGGACGTTCCGATAGGATGAGCATTTCAAAAGCCATCCAATAAAGTAGTTGCAAGAATCAGAAATTAAGTAGAAACGAAGCAAACCAAATTCAAGTATACGTCCTTTTAGCTTTTGTAACAAGCAGAAGCTAGTGTAAATTTTTCAGACTGACCGATATATAGAGCACACAGGCGACAATGATCATCCGGAACCGGCCGGAAAATGAATCGGCCACGAAAGCACCGGGAATCGGCAAAAGCGACGCCGCTCCATAAAAAGCATTCAACATCGCCGCCGCCGTAGCCGTCGGTTGCATCAACTTTCCGGTCAGATAGCTGACCAAATTCGCACTGATTCCATAATAACAAAATCTCTCCGCCACACCAGCCGCTGAAAATTCGCCGTAAAAACCAAAATTACACACAAACAAATTAAATTCAGATCAAATGACTCTTCGTCTGATTCACGATTATACCTATTAAGTAAGAAGCCGATTTCCAGCATCCGGATTTCGATCGGACCGAGGTCCGCCCCTTGACGTCCACGGAGCCTGGAACTGCGTCGTTCAGCAGGGGAATCTCCGCCTCAGAGATTTCGTCTCCGGTGGCTATAACTATAGTCATTCTCTCTCTCTCTCTCTCTCTCTCTCTCTGTATAGCTCTGTTTTTGTTTCTCTGTCGCGGAGTGAACACCAGGGGCCTAGGGGCATTTATAATAAGCTGCATGATGGTGCAATGTGTCGATGCTCTCTCTTTGGGGCCCGCCTCTTTTGTGGGACCCATCACTTTTTAAATATTTTAACTTTTAATTAATGCAGTTCTGTTTTTTTTTTTTTTTACTCCAATCATGTCCTAATTCTTATCGACCCAATACTTGGCAATATTAGCTCCAAGCATGATTATTATTATTATAGTAATTAAATTAAGTTTAAATTAATTAAAAGAGACGTGTGGAGGAATAGTTCGTTGAGATTCCTGTAAGTTAAATCAACTAAAATAAGCCGTGGAAGTTACAGTTATAGACCATTGGAAAACTAATCTCAATTATCAACTTGTGTTAATTTTATAAAGCTAAATTGGTTTTTATTTATTTGTGAAATAGTCATTTCAATAATTAAAAATTATTATAATGAGTAATCATATTATGAGTTATTCAAACAACGGTTGCTTAACTACGGAACCCCCAACTCACAGCTGCAAGGATTTAATTTTAAATTATATTAAATATGTAGACTTTTCTGTATACTTGTATTAATTATACTATTGTACTGAACGAGAGATCCTGTGACTATTTTCTTTATGTAACTACATATGATATTTCTAAAATACTCGTAACACGATTAAGTTATATAGCTCAACTATTCGACGATATACTAGTTTAATTAGAGATTTCATAGTCTCAGCGTTCAAATTTGAGAATGTAGTTGCTATTGGTAGGGGAGAGTTTCAGATCCAAGTTGTCTGACCCATTTCAATCTTGAATTTAGTTGACAAGTTCGAGTACCGAGTGGTCAATAATAACTAATCAAAAAAAATAATATATATATATATATATATATATAAAATTTAAACAATAATTAAGAACTAACAACTTCAGTTTGAGTGCCCAAAAAGAACTAAAAAGGGCACCAATTGAATTGAGGAGAGATTGAGTTAATACTGTCAATTTTTTGCATCTGTCGTATGAATCTTTCTTATCTCTAATTAATTATAATTTAAAAAGAAAAATACAATTTTGGGGGTTTCTCAAAATGTTATTGTTTCATTTTTATTTGTTAAATTTGTAAATTTTTTTTGAAAAAAAAGGCCAAAGTTGGTACGGAAAAATATTTTTATCCCAAAAAATAAGAAGCAAACTCATATATATAATTTAAACAACAAATTAAGAGAACCTACCAGATTAAATGAGGTGTTCTATGTGAAAAATATCATATCTAAAAGTTGTAATGTACTAATGTTTAAAAACTTTAAAAAGGAAAAAAAAACTTCATATTCCCTAAATGGTAATATTGCCAATAGATTTTTCATTTTATCAATTGTCATCCACAACTTCATACTAAATCAAAGGTCGACAACATTGCTTTCGCATTAATGAAGTACCCTTTTTCCAAGAATACAATTTTTAGGGATGGGAATGAATCGGATTCGGTCGGGTTTAGCAACGAGACCCGATGAGTTAGACCCGCTTTATATTTTTATAAAAATTTAACAAATATTTTTTTAAAACAAAATTAATATCAACCTAAGTATCAAAGAAAAAAAAGGATAGTATTACAAAAAAAAAAAAAATTCTTTATGATTTTAATCTTATTTAAATTTTTAAAAAGTTAAAAATTTTAAACACATATTGAATTTTATATATACTGAAAGTATAACTTACTTACCAATATAATGTAATTATTTAATATATATGAATATCATGCTAATTTGCTAAATGTAATTATATGTGCATTTACTTATAAATCATAAGCATATATCATATAAATTTATATAAATTAAAAAAATATATACATCAGTATCATTATAGTTTAATATTTGTTTATTGTTTCACTATATATTAGTTTCTTTGTAATTATTTGATATTTAGCAATAATTGATTCTAATTATTTGTTTTTTAGTTGAAATACTAACATACTTGATAAATTGGATTTGAAGTATTAATGTAATTGATTGTAGTAAACCGTCTTCTATCAAAAAATAATAAATAAATAAAAATTAAACCTTTCAAAAAAAAATACAAGTCTAAAGTTAAATAATCAATAATAAATTCAATGCCTGATATAAAAATTAAAATTGCAAAAAATAGAATAATATTTTGAGATATTTACGCTATGTTTGGTCATTGGGTTTTTGTAAAGACATTAGGAAGGAAAACTTTTTTTCTCTACTTTAAATGATTATACTATACGCTTTACTTTAAGTTCTTTTTTGTTTTACATTGACTTTTACTCATCAAAATTCAAAGTCTAAACATAATATTATGGGGAAATATTCATTATTTCGTAAGTATCTCAAAAAAGTAAAATGAGTTCATTACTGATTATAATACCACATGTAGTATTTCTATCTAAAAGTTTTTACTATCTTATATTTTTTATACGTATATATGTGCGATTATTGATTTAGATAAGAATATTATGAGGATTTTGATTGAGTTCTTAACGGATTATATTGCTCAATTTCATATTTGATTAATCTATTACGAACTATAAATATTTATAATTGGATTTTGTTCATTGAACTTATTAATCTACAGAAACCTAAAAAATTTAAAACGATATTCGAATCAAATTTCAATCAAAATACGACCCACAAAATATTCTAATTTTTTCCTAAAGAAGTCCCGAACTCCATGTCGAGAGGGTAGATGCTACCCAATTGAGTTATACTCAATTGAATGTTTAGTCATTGGATTGAGTATTATGACTTAATATTTTTTTTAATATTTTTTAATATTATTATATCTAAATTTAATTATTAAAAATACCAATTAAAGTATGCTCAACTGACTAATACGAACAAAACCCTCCATGTCTTAATTGATTCTCGTTGGTGAACTCCCACAACTTTTACAACCACTAATGCCTTGATATTAGTACTTGAAAACTTTTCAATTAAAACGACACGTGTTGATAGATATCCATCGAGTAATTTCCCTTGTTCTTTCTCCCTCTCCACACGATGGATGTGACCGATTGATTATGATATATGAATAATGCACGCGTTTTCATAGGAAATTTTTTCATATAACTGATTTGGATTTTTATATATAAATGAAAAGATTTAAGTTACGATACATTATTAAACTACTTAAAACAATCTTAACAAACAAAATATAATAGCATTTGAATTATTTGATTCATACATGAAGTCTGATGTAGCACCAATTTATTCCACATAAAGTGAAAACGAGGGACTTGATTGTCTTAAGAGCGCCAGTTCCTCTCCACTGTGTAGACGCATTTTGAAAACCCCTCCTGACCTTATGAGATCCGTTTTAATGGTTGGCAGACAGAACAGTATTTATGCAGGAGGCTACTGTGTGGCTGTTACGGATATGAGCTCGTCAATGGTGATCTCATTGAGAGGCCGACTTTGGCTTCAACCGCTCAAGCCCCTCGACTGGGAGGATTATGATGTAGCACCAGTTCGTCCCAAATCGAATAGAGACGAGGGGCTTGGCTGCCTTAAGAGTGTCAGTTCCTCTCCACTGTGTAGACGCGTTTTGAAAACCCCCCTGGCCTGACAGAATCCGTCTTAATGGCTGACAGGTGGGACAATATTTATGCAGGAGGCCACCGTGTGTAAGAGAATAAATAATATAATTACACACTTAAACTTCAATAAGTATTTTTTATTATTTTACATGGCTATCTATACTATTTTCAATACTTAACAATAAGTGAATAATAATCAATTTAAAATAAGTTAAATTGTTTAATTTGAAGAGATAAATATAACAAAAAATTAAAAAAAAATATGAAGAAAAAAATATGGAAAAAGAGGAGAAATGAAAGAAGAATAAGAAGAGAAATGGAATAACACATTAAAAAGAGGTAAAAATAGAGGAGATAAAAAGAAAAAAGAAAAAGAAAAAAAAATAGATAGACAAAAGGGGTTGAGATGGAGCTTAAAAATACACAAATCACCATCCCAAGTATTTTCTTTATCTAGGCACAAGGTTTCCCCCTCTTCCGTCTTTCTTTGATTTATCTAATTATCTACGGACACGTATACCTAGTCTTATGGACGTAGAATATAGTTTTCAATTATTGCACCTACATAGGGTGTTCTAGGGGAAATTATTCATGGGTTTTAGTGTATTTTTAGAACAATTAATATATTACTGTTTATATTAAAAATATATTTTATTAAAGATAACAAATATAGAACATGAATTTTATTTTCTTTTGTAATGTTAAGATTTCGATTAATTTTTCAATCATTTTTGCCAAAAAATGATATGAGCTGCACATATCATCATTGAAAAATGACATGTTGCACATGTGACCCACACATATATATTTTTGGTAATAATGTGTGCATCATAAGTCATTTTTCGGCAAAAATGACCGAAAAATTGACCGAAGTCTTAATATTTAAAAAAAAATAAAGTTTCTATCTCATATTTTCTATCCCCAATAAAATATATTCTCAATATAAAAATAAAATCTTAACTGTCATAAAAATGTAATAAATTTATTATTCATATTTTTTAATTGAATAGTACCTAATTGATACTTTCAATCGATAAATTTAAATATAATAATATAAAAAAAATACTAAAAAATAAAATTGCTCCATCGTTATATTTAATCGACGGTTGATAACACCGATTAGATATTATCTAATTGGACTGCATCTTGTAAGCGGTACTAGTGCTCGTTGTTTTAATTCCCTGCGACTGGTTTGCGGTCCCCAATGATTTGAATATTTTAACATCCTCTCTGTTTGTATTTTTTAATGAGTAAATATTTTAACATTCACCCGCGACGACACTGTTCAATGTTCATGTTGTGCCAAATCTGGGACAATAATTGTGCTCATCGGGGCTCGTTCAAAAGATAAAATATCATAAAAAAATTTGTGGGCACCATACACTTATGCAGAACAGCCAATAGAATATATTCTTTTTTTAAAATAAAAAAATGGTGCGAGCCATAGAGTCAAGAATATTTATGTCACCCTCCATTTTAATTCTTATTCTAATCACATGGGAAAATTGTGAAATGTTAAATCGTAATATTATATAAGTTTCTGCTCTGACAATTTGATTTGTGGGATTTGGGCCTTGTGATTGAACCAACCAAGAATAACATGAAATAAGAATATGGTGCATGATTAGTTGGTAACATGCATGTATGCTAATTTCCCCCCCAAAAAAAAAATAATAAGAATTGCACATTAAGCACATTGGTTTTTTTTGCTTTTTTTATGTTTGGATCAATTATTGGTTTTTAAATTTTCGCCTCTCTTCTTGTCTCTGGCTCTCCGCGACTCTGCCTACAAGCATGTCTGATAGAAACCTTGCCTCAATGGTAAAATGAGAGGCTCTTCACCAAAGGATAAGCGTTTGAATTTTTTAAATTTCACGGATGTGAGTATTAATTTGATGAACAACAATTTAACATAGATGAGCCAGATTTATAGTTCAATTTTGTATTTATTTATTTTTTATGGCTGATAAGCATATCTTATTTGATTGATAAGGACCTAAGTGAGTGAGATAGGAAATTAAGAAGAGGAGGATAATGAGGCTTACTCATCCAATTGAAATTTTAATTCAATCCACCTAACATGGAGGAGTCAGATTAATAGTTCAATTTCTTATTTATTTTTTTATGGCCGATATTAATAAGCATATCTTGTTTGATTGATAAGAATTGTGGGGGGGGGGGGGGGGGGGGGGGTGAATGAAGAAGAGGAGGGTGATGAGGCTTCCTCGTCTAGTTGAAATTTTAAGTTGTTTTTTGGTAGAAATCAGCTTATTAAAATTGATCATTATAATCTATGATTGCTAACAATCAAATATGATGCGCCATGCATCTCCTCACCCTAATATGTCAGCGTTAGCTAGTCAACTTATAATTCACAAGTATGAGACCCGATGCCCCTAAATGGATTTACTGTCTTTGAAAAAGCGTCCGTGTGTAAAAGAAAAGCCTCAGAGTGAAAGTCATGAAAAGGGAAATACCCCCAAGCTTACCCCTTGAATAAGTTTGTGGCACAAAAAGCCCACGAGAGGCTTGTATGGGCCTTGAAGCTTCACGTACAAGACAAGTGAAGTGGGAGAACAAGTGATGGTAAGGCACGAGAATGCCATCGAACGCTGCTACATTGGGGGCACGAATCTTCAACCTGTCCTTCACCAAATTTGACAAGACCAAAAGGAGAATCTTATCTGGCAGGACTAACAGGCTCTGTACTTACTGCCACCAAACCCACATCTGCTGCACATAAGCCCATCTGATTTGTCCTAGGGGCATTAAATGTTCTCTCATAAATACAATTCTTGAAATAAATACGCAAGATTTGCATTAAATACAAAGTTAAGGCCCTATTAAAAAGAGTGGGGTCAGTCGCCTTTTTGGAGTCCAATGAGTGACAAAAAGCATGATCACTTATACTCTACTAGTCAAATCCGTTGACCACTTCCCCTCAACTGCGTCAAATCAATGACCCACTCTCATATAAATAGTCAAACGACTCTCCCCTAGATGTATCATACATTATTGTATACTTTCACGTAAAGATATTGCAATTTTTACTATTTACCTTCTTTTTCAAATACCAAAAGCTAACTTGAGCGTCGGAGTACCTACCCTGGGACAAAATCGGCTAGTTTCACGTGCGTTCTTTCCTCTTTGATAGGTGGGTTGCCAACACATCAATCAGAGCGTATCAAACTCCGTCGCGTGGTTGGCCGAAAAGACCTCGCATCAAAATATATCAAGAAAACTTAAGCATCGACGAGCCTACGTTGAAACAAAACCAACTAGTCTCACGTGCGTTCCTCCCTCTTTAATAGGTTGGCTGCCAGCACATCAATCAGAGTATATTAAACTCCATCACATGGTAGATAAAAAAGACCCACATCAATATATATCAAGAAAATTACAAAAAAACTACAATAAGCAAAAGAAAACTAGTATATAATTAGAATAATACACACATTAGTGTAAAGTCAAACACACTACCTAAAGATTATGAGACATCCACCTCGCCAATCAAGCAAGGCCTCGTCGATTGTTAAATATCCCACATCGATTAAATACAATGATGTGGTGTGACTTATAATGGTTTAAACAATTCTCCCCTCACGAGCTAGATTTTGAAGGTGGTTTAGGCCCAAGTCTATTCTTTAACCTAGTATCAGGGCAAGTAAAGATCCTGCAAGGCTTTTCCACCCGCAAGTGTTCATCCTGCAAACTTCACACTCCAAGTTTCCCATATGTATCCTGTATTTGGTGTGGGGGGCATATTAAATATCCCACATCGATTAAATATAATAGTGTTGTCCGATTTATAATAACTTAGACAATACCCCACTCATGAGTTGGCTTTTAAAAGTAAATTAGACCCAAATCCATTTTTTAACATGGAAATTGAAATTTTAATTTAATCTACCTAACATAGAGGGGCCGGATTAATAATTCAATTTTGAGACGTGAAGTAAATGATTTCTTCGATATTATTATTCTGGTTTTTTTGGACAAAGATGTTCCTATATCTATTTCATCCATCAATCGTTTTTATTTTTAGTTTTACATTTTTGTTTTCGTTGTCGAGTTTTTCTCACGTAAGCAAGCAGGATGTAAGATACACACACTCATAATTATATGAATCGGGCTTGGGAAAAATAATTATACTGTCGAGATATATTGAGAGAGTAAATTGTTAGTCAATACAAGAAAAAATAATATTAATGATAAAATATAACAGTGACAATATAAAAATTATCATTAATAATTATATAAAGTGATAATATTTTCTATTTTGTTACTAATTAAATTTTTTTAGTAATAATAACTTTTATTTTGTCATAATATATACTCAATGATGACAACTATTAACAATTATTAATGCATTTACAGTGACAACTTGGTAACAAAAAAATTATTATTAGCATTTTGTGACAAGATGCCATTATAAATAAATTGTCACCATAAATGTGTCACCAATTATCAATTTTAAATTATATTATCACCACTGATATTGTGCAAATTATATTTTGTGATAACATAAATTTGTTGTCACTCAATACATATAATTAATTGAGAATTTTTTATTATTATTTATTATATCGTCACTAATTTACTCATTTTTTGTAGTGAGGGTAATATTATTTGAGTTAGAGTCATCCTAAAATTAACGCACAGTTTACAGCTATTTTTCTAAGAATCAAAACTTGTTTTACGATTTGATTGTTATAAATAAGTACATATCTTTTTCATAATTGTGAGTTTGTGACGTTTTTGGTTATATTTAATGTGCCCGTCTGACAACCTGATGTTTATCTATTTAGATAAATTTTGTGTTTGTCCACTATAAATATCTGTGTGATTATTGGTAGCAAGTTATGGACTAGAAGTTAATAACATTTATAATTTTAAATTTCGAGGGGCTGCATAATATGCCTATTTGAATTTTCTTTTCTTTTTAAAACTCGACTGGGTGCTTAAATCTATTGGATTAAAGTCAAAATCAATTGGATTTTAAGATTGTATTTGAGTTTTTAAAGTAAATCTTAATTATTTTGTGAGTTGAGTTTAAACATATATATACCCAAAATAGTCTTGGAGTTATTTAAAATTATCACTACAGAAGACACTCTCTTCACTAACGAAATAATAAATTATAAATTTAAAAAAACCCATCACATAATGTAATTCTATGATGGATTTCAATCGTCAAAATTTGATTGATATTTGTCTTATCATTAATTGTTAGTTTAGTTATGTTTGATAGGATGCTGATTTGTTATTAATGTCTTATATATTTATAATTGAATCTATTCATTAATAATTATTTTTAGTAAGGCCGCAAGGGATGCTTTCGTATGGTATCAAGTATTTGAGCTAGTTTTTTTAATATTACATATTTAAAAATACATATATTTTTTAATATTACATTTATTTTTTGAGTTATTTATAAGTAAATAGATGAGCTCTATGTGTTCCTGCATAAGCTGGAATTTTAGGGGGAGAAAACACGGACCACATAAATTCACAAGCCTTAACAAGATTAGGTAAATATTGTTGTCCAAATTCCGTAGAGGAGTTATATAGCTGTTGGTATCAACCAAATTGTCAATACGACAGATGATTAGTTAAAAACGACAAACAATGTGTTAGCTTCATTGGCTCGCGGATATTCACAAAATTTACAACATAAATATTATATAAACACGTATTTCATTGCTATCGTGATGCGAATTTTATGCAAATAATAAACATATTTATTAAAGTTTCAAACGAAATTATCCCTATGAGCCTTCCATTTGATGTAAAGAATTGTCGTATTCAAATACGAATTACTTTTCAGTTCTCAAATTGATCTCGATCATTCGAATCGTATCCACGAATTTAATCCTCATCAACCCAAACATATCTATGCGAATAGGAACCCAAGCGTTCTCCCTCTAAAGATGTCCACATGAACGAATCTCCTCGAATTCTCGATTTTATATTGAAATCGAATTAAAAATCATATAGGTGTTTATAAAACTATATATATATTATAATTTTTAGGATAATTTCTAAACTTTTTTAGCAATAAATTGAAAATGATGGATTTATTTTATGAATGCAACTTGATATATCTTGATTATCAAATAATCAAGGAATCAAGAGCAAATATATAGAACAAGAAAAAAGGAAAGGAGCCGAAATTATATTGTCTCAAAACAAGACAATCAAGCTTTTCTTATATATGCACTGTTCACGGCACACGGGAATCAAGAAAAATAGAGGTATGTTAACATAATTTTTTTAGAGGGATAATTACTCCCACTACCCCTGAGTTTAGGCCAAATTATAAATAACACCCCCTTGTATCGGTAATTATCAATACCCCCCTAAGTTTTGTGGACTTATTTGTAAAACAAACGGAATCAATGAAATATCTATTTTGCCCTTAAATATTTAAAATATTTTTTATTTAAAAAAATATAAATATAAATATATAATTAAATAGACCAAAATAACCCATGAATATGTTGAGAAAAAAACTATTCATCTCCTTCAAACAAAACCCTACCTCACCCCACCTCCCAACCACCTAACCGCAGCCACCCCAGCCGCTGCCGCGGCTCTCGCACCCCGCTGCTGCTGCCTCACTCGCAACCCCCCTCCCCACAGCCCCCGCAACTGCTGCCTCACTCGCAAACCCCTTCCCCATAGTCCCCGCAAGCCGCTGCCTCACTCCATCACCAGCCCTCGCATCGCCGCCGCCGCCCTCACTCGCAGCACCACCCCTCACTCCATCACTCGCTCCCCACCCTAGCCTCTCTCTCCCTCGCTCCCACTCAAGCTCTCTTCCTCATCCTCTTCCTTTTTCTTTGTTCTCTCTTTTCTTTCCACAAATCTCAGATTTGAGATCTGAATCTGGTGGAGGTGTTATCAAAAGGCCAGCGACGGCGGCGGAGGATGGTTGGCGGCGGCGGAGATCTCCCTTTCTTTCTTTCTCTCTCTTTCTCTCTCCCCCCCCCCCTCTCTCTGTATCTCTCTCTCTCTCTCCCCCCTCTGTATCTCTCTGTCTCTCTCACGGCGGCGGAGGCCGGCGAGCGGCGGAGGCGGCGGACGGGCTGCGGCGGAGGGTGCCGGAATATGTACGTATATATGTATATATATATTTATAAATATTTTTGTATATTATGTGTATATATATTTATGTTATGAATATAAATTTTAAAAATGTACAAATATATTTTTTTTTATCACAGTAAAATATTTATATTATGTATAAATATTTATTATGTATAAATATATATATATAGACATTATAAATAAAAAATATTTAAATATATTTTCTTATTTATTCAATATAAAACATAAAATTAGCCACAAGGGTAAAAAAGTCAATTCAAAATTGACCGAATAGTATTTTTTCCTTCAAAGGGGCAATTTTGAAAGTTCAATTGGATTTTCGAACGTTGACCGTTAGTCAACTTAACGGAAGGTGGAAATCGAAAGAAGGAAACAAAACTCAGGGGGGTATCGGTAATTACCGATACAAGGGAGTGTTATTTGTAATTTGGCATAAATACAGGGGTGGTGGGAGTAATTATCCCTTTTTTTAATCTTATTATTTGTAATCCCCCTTGTAGCCGTCCGCCTCCTTACTATATATATGTGTGTATATATATATATATATATGTATATATATGTATGGGTTCTTCGTACTATAACATATTTTCAATTTTTTGGAAATAGATCCCTACTTGATATCTCTTTTGACTAGGATAAGAATCATATTCTTAAAGTAATTCTAAATCAATTAAATCTCTATTTAATTGATTTAGTTAATTAATTATAAATTAATTGATTTCTTTATCAATTTTCATTAATTGATTTTATTCACCAAATCAATTAATGAGCGTGGGCCTTAAGGCCTAATTAAATTAACTCTTTAATTTTATTCAATTAAATTAACTATTTAATTGAGCCAATGAATTAATATAACTAAATCTATTGATTAATTAATATTTAATTAATTAATGAATTGAGCTCTTGAGCCCAATTAAATTAACTATTTAATTTAACTTAATTAAATCAATTCATTGATTCAATTTAATCCATACATTAATTAATTACTTAATCAATCGAATATATTCCATCTCAATCGATTAAATTAATGCTTTGATTTAATTCAATTAAACGATTCATATACGTTTAGGACACTACAGAAAAACACGTGTTTTCCGACGGAAACTTCCTCCGGATTTAAAAAAAAAAGAAAAAAAATCCGGAGAAAAATTATACTGGAATTCTGCCAAAACCCCAGCGGAAAAATTCCGCAAGAGTGTTTTTTTATTTTTTTTAAAAAACCAATAATACTATACACTTAAACGAAACCCATCAACAAAAAAAACTTGGAAATAGCTTAGTGGTGAAGCATTATATTTCTATCCAAGAGGCCCTAGGCTCAATCCAATTGAATACAAATTTTTTTTAAAACTATCCGGGGGAATATTCTGCTGGAGTAATTTTTGTTTAAATAAAAACAATGTATGTATAAAACACAAAATACAAACAAAGATGAACAAATTTGAAAATAACTTAGTGGCAAAGTATGACATCTCCATTCAAGAGGTCCTAGAGTCAAATCCAACTAAATACAGTTTTTTGAATGATTGTTGGTTTTTTGCATATTTTGACATAAATACTCAAATTTTGAATGATTGTTGGTTTTTCAATTTTTGAATGATTGTATGTTTTTCAAAATTTGGATGATTGTACATTTTGCAAGAAAGGATATAAATAATGTTTTTAATAAAAATTCAAAGAACAAAAATATATATTCATTGTATAAATTGATATTAAATATTTAAATATTTATCTTAATATATACAAACTTTAGATAACACAAAATTGAAAAATATTTTTAATTAGCAAAAATTGAATGTTCACAATATTATGACTTATAAAAACAGATTTACTAATTTAAATGAAATTAATAAAATAAATGGAAAGTATGTTCATGATGAAATGGTGAGACAATGGGTAAGTATGTTCATGATTGAAATGGTGCTATAATGTTTAAAATGACATTTTATTAATAAAAATCATTATAAATGTTTGAAATTAAACTATATAAAGATCAATATAAATATATATAAAAAAAAATCCTTTTCATTTTGACAGTGAAAACATAAAACGTGAAACTTAAGAAAATATTTTTGAAATAATGTCAACATTGAAAAATACATTGATGTGAAATGGACTTCATTTAATTTAAATCTCAAAAACTAACTTCATTTATTATAATACGTAGAGACTAACAAATAATTATATATACTATTATGCCACTTGCCTCAATAATCATCATATCTTCCATTAAAGAAAAATTATTAATTGGATTATAAAGTACATTTAGTTAACAGTAAAGTATTTAATGGATCATATCCAATCATATCTATATTAGCAAATGTGTCCTTAAAAAAGGGGAAGACAATAAAGCATTTTTCTTCATTAACAATCCATATGTAATGGATTAAATCCAATCATATCAACAGTAGTAAACGCGTCCTTAATCTATTAACCAAATAATGAGAATGGAGCTCCCATATAAGAATTTAGAGTGCTCAAATTATCTTCTAGTTATAAAAGTCAGGATGAATTATATCTACCTCCTCTGAGGTTTGACGAAATTATAATTAACCCACGTTATGTTGTAAATTACAATAAACCTCCTGAGGTATATTCCGTCTATTTACCCCAGTCGTTTAGTTCCGTTAGGGTTCCGTTAAATTTTGTATGTGAAGTTCCGATAGTACCCTTGGGAGGTTTTTTCTGTAATATATATAAAATATTTGGAGTTGTATGCTATGTATTATAACTTTGTGGGGTTAAAAGTAATAATATTGAAAATATTGATCCTTTTTTAAGAGCTGAAAATGATGGGTAGGTGGGAGAAGAGAGATCTAGATACATACACATGTAATATATATACACATGCAAATTGAGAAATCCTACACTTTCAATTTATCATAACTCACTCATTTCTCTCCAAACCGCGCAAGTTGTATATCAAAATCGATCACTGCAATGAGAGGAACATGTTGGCGGTGGTAGTTTTGAGTTGCTTGGGATGGTGGAGGAGCAACAGCGGTGGGGGTGATAAGGTGGCGGCGGGTTTCCTTTTTCCGATGAGTTTTTCGGTAAATTTGAGATGGGTCTTAAACTTTTCGATATAGAAAACACATTGGTGAGGTTAATTTTGGGCTAGAGACGACGGAGGTGGTGGAATTGAGGTGAAGAGTGGGTTTTACACATTTTTCGTCAATCACTTGTAATTATTACATACCACAGGGGGTTTATTGTAATATACACAAAAATATTGGTAAAATTATAATTTCGCCAAACCTCATGGGAGGTAGATATATTTCGCCATATTTAATATTAGCAAAAAAATAAAGGGCAAAACGAACTTTACATATTTTTCATCCATCACTTGTAATTATTACATACATCAGGGGATTTATTGTAATTTATAAAATAATGTGGGTTAAATTGTAATTTCGCCAAACCTTAGAAGAGGTAGATGTAATTCATCCTAAAAGTTAATTACTAAATTAAAATAACAATAATCAAACAAATATACAATAAATATAAAATAAAATAAAACATATCACAACTTCTTGCAGTAGTTTGGTGGTGAAGTGCTTGTCAATCAACCTTGAGGTCACAAGTTCACATCCTCCCAATTACAAAAATATGCACATACTGGGGATATTATTCTAGTTGCGGCGTTTGGGGGCGATGGAGGGGGCGGCGATCGGTTAATCCATCTAGCAGCAGCGGCGGTTGTCTAGCCGAATATTCCGTTAGAATTTCGTCAAAATGAGACTCTGGGGGAATTCCGGTAGAATATTCTACCAAATCGTTTTCCGGCGAAATTCCGGCTTCTCCAGAGTCGCATTCTGGCGGAATTCCACATTTCAGGCGTTTTTTCCTGCAGTGAATTTTCGTCGGAAAATGGCTTTTTTCCTGTAGTGGGAGTTTATCCATTCATTTGTGTGTGACCCTTTAGGTTCACCAATCAATTATAAATGGGCTCGCAAGTCGTGCGATATTTTATATCACAAATTCATCAATCGATTTAATTAATCACTTTTGAATTAGAATTCTTTCTAATCCAATAGTACCCATCTATCGTGATCTCTGTACAACAACAAATCCACGACGCTTAGTCAATAGGTGAAGTATAATGTGTGAACATGTCCGCATACGATTACTGTGTAAATACATTCCGTCCAGTATCTAATATCCTTGATTGAGGTTTAGGATATGAGATTTACAAAAAAAAAAAAAAAAATTATTTTATTCTCAATTCTATGATTATTATTTATAATTAGTCTTTTCAACAATCGATCTAGAAAATTCATTTCTACTCATTGTCTCTACTGTGACCACGAATTTTCATAGACTAGTTAAAATAGAATATAAGAGATTCACTCACTCTACGAGGTGAATAAATAAATTATTTATCGACTCTCACAAACCTTCATACACAGAAGATCTATACCCAACATAAGTACCTTAAGACATGCCATGGTGTCGGCACCTATATCAAAGTATAAATGCACATGTACAAGATTACTATGGAGCCTCAAGTCTAAGGATTAATTAATGCACACTATATTTTGAGAAACAATCCTAATTCAATGTGCAATTAGTGTTCTCATTTAGGTGTTCCTCGGTGGGATTCTCAGTGAATTCATTCTCTAATAAAGACCTACTTATGCATATGAATGTCTCTACATTCGATGTCTATGAAACAAAACATCCTCCCATTTGAGATATGTCATAAGTACAAATCTTAATCCGAATCATATTAATGCCCATGGTATTTGTTAGACTCTTTGACTTTGTGTGATTTAGATCACGCCATAAAGACATGTTTCAAAACATGTATCTCTATGCGAGGCCAAGTCTCATAGCCTTATGTGATCTAGGAGTTTCAACCAGATGTGTATAGATTGTATTTGAATGTAACTTACACATTATGAAGAAGGTGGCCAGACAGTATAAACTTTTATTTTTATTATTAATCAAAAAGATTGTTTGTTACGAAGAGTATTTATAAGTATCGACAATCTCATTGGCTTTTCGAATACTACAATTACACAATAAATATGAGATCCTCATTCATGATTCAATATTCATGTGTCGGATATAATATCCTCATTCATGCGGAGGATATAATATATTATAAAACTTTTGCTTAATTAATTGTACACTAATTCTAACAAATATTATGAAATTTTTATATTTTATTATTAATAAAATTATTTAATTCTCAAAAACAATATGAAATATAAAAAATTTTAGGCCACAAATTTTTGAACAAAATTATATTTGAACTCAAACTCAACTCATTATAAAGTTCAAACTCAAATCGAGCACTTAGCTCATAAGCCTGCTTGATTCTGTTTACACTCCTAGGTATGGTGTCAGAACTTAAACACAAATGAAAAATATGAAACCATAAATTGACATAAAAAAATATATAAAAAGAATAAACAAATGGGGAAAAAAAAAAGAAAATGAAAATGAACACCATATCAAAAAGAGGTAGAAATAAAAATGCGAAACCGCTATTTTTTATTATTATTATTATTTTTTTGAATGAAGGAATAAAGCTTTACCGGAGACCTTGCATCTTTGCACTATGCCATGTTTGGATTTTTTGTTTAGCCACAAGCATATTAGATATTTGAACAACCAATGCAAACACTGATTTCGTCAACATAATACCCCCAAAGATTAAGTATAATTTAAACAAGCCAGCATTGGTCCACACCTTGATCAAATAGCACACAATTAACAAATATTTTTAATAGATGCACATTACGGATTCAAATTCAAAATACAAACTTGCCAAAACTCTTGAAAGTAAGCTGAACTTTCGTATTTATTATATATATATTCATATTCCTTTTACTCTACTATGACTTCCTTACTCAGGCATGGGCACAATAGACGAGCATTTATGTATTTTTGTGTAAAAATGGCTTTCTTTCTTTCTTTTTTCTTTCATTTTTGAGTTTTTGATAAGTTCATTATTAATACGTTTGCTGGCAGCACAATCGTCTCGGCAACCCACTTTAATCCTTTCAGTTTCGGATCAATTTGTGGTTTTCAATCAATACATGTGCTTGATTACTCATCGTAACAAGTTTTACATACTTGAAAAGCTTATTTAATAATTTATCTTTTGATTAGTGAACAGCTCACGTAATTGACAATTATAGATGCTTGTCAGTACAAAATCTAAATATGACCCAAAGATCGACAAAAAGAAAGGGGAAAATGATAAATATATATATGAATATTTGAAATAATATCTACATGATGTCTGTAATGTTTGTGAATCTTTTAGTAAGATGTAAAGTTCAACAAATTCATATATTACTAGAGAACTTGTACCAAAAAATAAAATAAAATAATAAACGATATAGTTTACTAGAGAACATATTTGTTGTATTTTGTTTCACCATTAATAAATTTGTTATATAAATATAGCCTTATAAGCTGAAGCTCTTAAAAAAGAGTATGAGTTCAGTTGATAGGCTATTCATTACAGTTCTTCTCCGTTTATACTGAAAAATTATTTCATGCACCAAGTGTGTGCATCATGTGATCTAAATTCAATCAAGTGATATGTATACATATATATATATATATATATATATATATTTATATATATTATTTTTTTAACAAAATACATATAACATCTGATTGAATTTGGACTGTCGGGTGTATGGATATGGTCCAACCGCCTTGTTCATATAAGAATTTTCCGTTTACATCCTATAATTCTTCCTTGACACTACAAGAAAATTAGTAAATTTGTGACAATATGATAAGTGATGATGAAGAAATTGTCACTAATTATATATATTTCGTGACAACAAAGTTGTGTTGTCACAAAACATAGCTTGCACAATGTTAATGGCTACAACATAGTGTAAAAATGTGATAATATTGTGCAAAATTCATAGTGAGTGACAACTCTATGGTGAAAACTTAGTGGTAATGAAATCTTATTACCAAATCCTAGTGACAATTTTTCTTGTAACCAAGTTATCATTATAAGTGTATCACTAATTTTCAATTGTGACAATTAAAATATTAAATCTTGACCATTGAGTGATATAAAAATTATTATCATCAAAAAATTTAATTAGTGACAAGATAAAATGTCTTCGCCTGGATGATTTCAGGTAAGGGTAAATTATCAGTTAAAAAAAATTCGAAATGTGACCACAAAAGGATATTAAAAAATAACATATAGGGCACTATGCCACGTGTTAAAAATAATAAATAGAATTGTTAACTAAGTTGAGTAGGCTAGCAACTCGCTTGTTATTAATCCCAATGAGTTGAGTTTTAGCGCTACTATAATTATCCTAAAATGTATTTAACGTACTTGAAGCACTATTTAAGCAATGTTTTAAGAGTCGTTAAATTACTTAAGGGTCATTATGATAGTATGAACTATAGCCCAATCAGTGATATTGTAATTATATAATAAAATAATAATAAATAACTGAAAATAATTTAAAATAATAGAAAGTGAAAAAAATACATATTACAAGGTTCAAGTACACACCTTTTGTTCTGCTTTGATTTAAATCTATTTAGTGACAATAATTTTAATTTTACTACTAAAAGGTTTAAAGGTGATAAAATCTAGTAGTTGTCACTATTTACTGTTAATGACAACCCTATAATCACAACTTGGTGAGAGAGAGAGAGAGAGAGAGCGCTTCGGAATCATCTTCCTTTAATACTTGATTCGAAATCAATAATGAAAAGCTTGTTTGGGCTTGATTGGTTAAGCATATATAAAAACTTAAGTTTAATTAAACAAATTTTTTGGTTTGATAAAATTTGAAGTTCGACTCAAACTCGGCTTGATTAAAAATTATTTGACTTCGACTTGATCAAAGATCATTTGAGTTTAACTTGTTTAATAATCAAATCAAATTCAAATAAAATTTCGAATTCGATAAAATTCAAATTAAGTTTGAAAAGCAATTTTTTTGGTTGGACTTTATTCATTTACACCCCTACTTAATTTAACCTTCACGATGGCTATGAGTAAATTGTGTAACTTTGACATAAAACCCCAACACATTGACATATTTTATGATTTTGAAATTTGATTTTGATTTTCGGTTTAATATGTAGCATTCTTTTTTAAAAGAAAAAAAAAACACCTAGACAAAAGAGCTCGAGAAGTAGTATTTTACGGCTTTTTTTTCACTTTATTAATAGTACATATATTCCCTTCAAAAATAAAAATAAAAATAATAGTACATATATTATTTATCTTTTGTCAAAGTAGACTTTCCTTTCTCTTCCTCACCTACGTTTTTGAAGTAATTATGCAAAGGACTAGCTTAACTTTCAATTATTATTTCACAGCTAAATTATACCCAAAAGCTCCAATAAAAAACACATTCCTCCAACATAAATATCTCTCTCTCTCTCTCACACACACACACACACACATATATACATATATATATATATCTATTTATCTATGTCACCAATCTGATTGAGGGAGAATATTGTTTTGAACTGCAGAGCTGTATCTATAGGCGGTGGGTGTACTAGTGCATTTCTTTTTCTTTCTTTTTTTTGTCTCTTTTTCCTTGGAGTGGTTTGTTGGCCCAGTGTTTTAAATATTTTACCATTTACCCTATCATTGTCCTAGTACTGCCAAATCTATGCCAATTGTATATCATACTCATTGGGAGTCGTTCGAAAGATAAAATAATCATCCTACGCTCATGTTTTATTAAACAATAACATCATAGTTTTTGTGGTCACTGTGAAACTTGTGCAAACCAAAGGTAGAATATTAAAAAAAATGGTGCCCAATCAAAAATAATATATAATTAAAAAAATCGTGGAAACCACAAAGTCAAGAGTAGTAATTTTTTAAGCCCCCCTTTAATAATGATTTTAATCACATGCATTTATGCTATTCTCCAAATTAAAATTGCACATTTAGCACATTGATTTGTTGCATTTTTTTTTCTGTTTGGATCTTCTTCTTTTTTTTTTTTTTTTTCCTTGGGATAGAAGTGCTTGTATCAATTTTTGTTTTTCTATCTAAAAGGGTTCTTTTATTATTGTTGAGAGGTTTTGGGGTTATATAAGAGTTTCATAAAAAGTGAAAGGTAATAGTTGGGATATAAAATTTCCCCCTTTTTATCTATTGTTGTTTAAATCAGGCCGTGAAAACTGTTCAATATTGAATAATATTATTTTTGATAGGGATGTATTAGCTATATGAGTCTGTGAAAATCTTTCACATTCGCGGTAACGGCAATAGAGTGACGCACAACTTAGCTAGGAAACACAGTGCTTTCCAATGAAGGCTCCTTGCATATTCCTGCATCTATTGATTTCGATGCACTTAATTTAGTTGACTCTTAAATAAAACCTTACTGGTTTAGTAGGAAAAAATAAAAAAAGTAAGTCGAAGATTCTTCTATTAAGAGACGTTTGTTTGTTTTTTTTTTTTCAAGTGTTTGGATCAATTTTTGTGTTTATGTCTAAAAGGCTCTTGTATCAATACATGTGTACGAATATTACACCGAATAAATATATTCATAAATATATACGTATATGTATATTATGTTATTAATACTAAAATTATATAAAAAAAATTATTTGTATAAATAGTGTTGTATCAGAGGCAATAATGTTGTATCATATGGTTTTTAAGAATTTTGTATGGCCATATCCAGTTCATAGTGTCGTGTTCGTATTCGTGCAACACAGTACATATTATTTATGTTAATTAGTCATGCTAAGATATTTCACTCACCGCGGACGACTCTATTTTTCAAAGAATCAAAAACTTGATTCTCTATTTGATTATCATATCACAAAAGGACACAATTAGTTCATCATTGTGACGTTTCTGATTTTATTCATATGCCCATTTGGCAACTTGATTTATTTATATTTAGATTAAGTTTCCTGTTTGTTCACTCGAAACATGTGCATGACTGATTATTCACAGCAAGTTTTGGACTTGAAATAATTGGACGTTCATCTGTAATTTTAAATTTCCGAGGGGCTGCATAATATGCAAATTTAAATTTTCTTTTATTTTCAAACTCGAGTCGTTGGGCTGGTATAAATCTGTTGGACTTAAGAGTCAAAATCAATCTATTTTTCAACAGGCTTGTATTTCAAACTCTTATCATGCAAAATCAATAATTGAACGACATGATTCTTCATAAAGTTATACAATCGTGTACGGGAGTTAACGACTCTTTCAAACTTTGCAACAATTTCAAACATTAATGACTAATTGAGGGAAAACGTGAGAAACGTACCGTCAACTCTATCTCAATTTCATAAAACGACAGATATTTTGAAATAAAAATAAAATTTTAGAACGACTAATAATAAGAATTGGAGTTGTGAAATTCAATTACGTCATTTTATAGTTGAGTTAGTTTATACTAAATATTTTATGTTATTTCAATTCAAATAATCCACTATAATTAAGAAAAAAAAATAGTTGGTAACAATTCAAGTGATAATATAAAAGTTTTCACCTATGATGCACGGACACAGATACGGACATGACACGATACGAACATGGCGACACGAAAAATCTCAAAATTTTAGGACACGACACGGCTCTGATATGGTTATTAAAAAATATTTTATATTATATTATCTATTTATAATTTATTAAATTAAAATATGTGAAAGATAAATAATAATATTCATCATTAAAACAAACACCTCTTAATTGGGTTATAAGATTTAAGGATTAAAAAAATTATTTGTTATTTTCAGTGTTTCCACTAAATTTTTTAAAATTTAAAAAAAGACCTCATTTAAACTTTGTAATATATCAAAAAAGCCCTAGCCGTGTCCGACACCGTGGATTTTTTTCTTTTTTTTTTTTAATTTTCGAACACGTTTTTGTCCTGTCGGACACGTGTCGGGGCCGTGTCCGTGTCCAACACGTGTTCGACACTGCACCAGGTCATTTTTAGGCGTGTCCGTGCATCATAGGTTTTCACAAATTATATACAGTAAGTGACAACAGATTTTTGCTTTGTCACAAAAATAATTTTTAAAAGATTAATAATGACAAAATTTGTGTTTAATTTAATATTGTTGATAATTAGTGATATCCTTACAGTAGCAACTGACAATTTAGTTGGAGATAAAATTTTTTTCACAAAATAATAATGATAAATTTTCTATTTTCAAGTTGTTTTTTATCGACAATCGAACACTAATTCTTATTACAACTAAGTAATATTTTAATCAAATAAAATTATTGTCATTTAACAGATATTATTAATAACAAATAAAAGATATTGTTACAAAAAAAAATATTATCACTTACAATTTTTATTACTATCACATAACTTTTTTCTCATTAACATAACAACTTTTCAGTGATTTTCCACAAAAATATTTTTTAGGAAAGAATTATACTTTTAGTCAGGGAAAGTGATACATGCCAATACTGCCTTTCGTAACGTCAACCACATAATTGGGGGATTTTATAAAATTTAGATAAATATTGTGATCCATATTCAATCTTTTGGTCCAATCCTATGGAGTGACAGAACACGAAATATATGCCATTCGGTTTGGAGCTGAGTAGTTGGGATTCTAATTGAGTATCAGTAAAATTTTGAGTTCAAATCCTCTTATCCTTTTTCTCTTTTCCCTTTCCCCTTGAGTGAATGCGTGTGTCCGTGCGTGCATCTGTAGCCGTATCTTTTCGATTGACATATATAGAGTGTTTCGAGTTGATTGTATTAAAAAAAAATGCGAAATATATATACATCAAAAGATATTTATTACAATCAACTCATTATATGAGCGATTAACTTTTTCTATTATTTATACCATTACCAGCATATGCTTTGGGCTATGCACAATGTCATTATACACACACACACACACACACATATATATATATATACACACACTAGCCTAAAACTTTTGCTATGCACGAAAATTATATAAATTATTAAATTATAATGGAATAAAATATATAAATAAGGGGGAAAAAAATACTAGTTCCGTCTTCTATTGTTTAAAAAATTATTAAGGCACATTCAAGTACTTATGATACCAAAATATAAGAAGATTAAAAGACAAACAAATTAATGAAAAATAATTTTAAATTTATTTGAAGCCTTCAAAAATATCGCAGCACAAAAAAAAAGACAAAACCACATGAAAAAATAGAAAATTAACAAATAGAAAAATAGCAAACTTTAGATTTAACAACAAATAGAAAAATCACAATGAAGGCAGCATGTGAAATAGTAAAAGACGAAATGGCAAAATCAAATTGAAAGTGGCATGATGGATAATTAATCTTAATATTCTTATCAACAAAGCAAAATTCACGTTACTTAGTAATAGTTTCTTAGTAAATATTTGATCGTTATTTTCTTGGGTGGCTCATTCATGATTTACTTAGAGCGTTTGTTTGAATTGCCTTTTTTTTTTAAAAAAAGAAAAACATTTATATATTAAAAAGTAACATTTAAGTGGAAAAAATAATATTTGTCGGACTCCTTTTTTTTTTATTTAAAAAAAAAATTAGAAAAGGACTCAAAATGAAAGTTTTGGAAGCTATGCAAAGCAATTTCCAAATAAAAACGTATTTTAAAGAACTGTGAAATAATTGTGTTCTAACTTAAAATTACTTAATTTTAAAAAAACAAGTATTAATATAATATTAGATCTTATAAAATACAAAATAGAGAAAATTTAAAATAGATATACAATATAAGAATCTGTACATCTAAAGTCAGGTTGATTGATATCGTAATAAATGCAAAAAATTAATAGCCGTCGGTGCTGATAAAAAGGTCCACTACCCGGTTTTCACGTGAAATTCATGGTTTTTGGGATAATGGCCCCTTTTAAATAATGTTTCACTAAATTGACCCCGAACATACATATATATATATATATATGCATGCCCAATAAATACGTACTTTTCTTACTTTAATCTTTCAAAAAAGTACTATCATGTATTTATAATTTTAAAATAGTTGACGACAATTAGATTAAAAAAATCAAAGATTTAAAATTAATAATAATAAAACATATTTTGCTAAAATCTCCAAATTATAAGCATTTTAATGCTGATTATATTAATGTGTTTTGAACTACAAAGAAGAACAATACGTAACGTATTGATTTCTCTCTAATCATGTGTATAAATTATAAAAACACAAAATAAAATTATATTTATGCTGATAAATAAATTAACTAGGATTGCAGAAATAAAGTAATTTTTAATTATTATTTGATCTAAAAGAGAAAAAATAAAAATAAAGAGAATATTTGGTGAACAAATGATTAGTTTCAACAACTAAAACAAAGACAACTAAAATGAAATTAAAAGGCAAAAATTAAAAGAAAATCTTTGAAGTTGGTGAACACCAATTGTGCTTTGACTCCACAAAATAGTATTCAGTCAAAATTGACACAAGTTAATCAAACACTCTCTTTTACTATAGATATGGTATAGATACAAAGATTTTTCATTTCAATATGGAATTTTTAGCATTTCTACAATTACTATTCAATCTCCTGGTATCACGCTAAGTAAATCAATCGATATTTTATTCTCAGCTAGTATTTAGCCTCGTGTCAATGCACGGGAAACAATATCTTTATGCATATATTTTCATAAATTTTTATTATAAAAACTAATTTGATAAAAACAAATTAGCTTTTTATAACATAGATAGAAAAAAAAATTATTGAATTTCTCTTTATGTAATCTACACATACACACACGAATATATATGTATATATTAACGCACAAACACATGTGCGTGTGTGTTTGTGTCTCTATGGCTGCAATATGTATGTTATGGTTGATTCTTGGAAATAAATTATTGAATCTCACTAATCAGACATTATGGCGTTGAGGATTGAAAGATGACAGAAAGGATAGAATTGGTACGAATGACTGATGATCAGTTTTGACGTTGATATAACTCTAAGCAGTATAATTAAGACCGTCAACTACAGTTGATACTATTTCAATCACTAAATGAGTTCCAGACAGAATATGTCTATCACAATATGCCTGTAGAAATTAAGCACGCATAAGCGAAGGAATATACATATATTTATGTTTTTTTAAAATTCTGAGTTATTATATTAATTTTAAAAATTGTGATTGGTTGATTTTTTTTTCCCTATTAAGAAAATAAATAAAATTAATTTTCTCTTACTTATTTACTTGAATAACTTCCCTTACTTATCTGCTATCACAAAACTTACTCTCCCTCATATCTCCATACAACAACGTCGACCTTCACTCCATCTTAATGAACGGCTTTTTTTCATTTGTTTTCTTTTCATCGTATTATATATGGTGATTGATATCCACACTTTTGATCTTTATTTTTATCATAAGTATCCACATTGGAACCGTGGAAGAAAAAGAAAAAGAACATGATTTAAATTGTTTAGTTTCTCAATCAATTCCTTCTTTTTTAGGTTCATTATATTTATTATATTTGATATTAATACTTTTAATTTTTTTTTTTACCAGAAGTGTCCACCTTGAAACCATAATTTAAGAACAAAGGTACATAGTTTAAGTTGTTCTAGTTTCTCAAGTACTTATATTTATTTAATTTATAGTTTTTAATATTTTCCTATCATTATTTTTTTTTTCATGTTTCACTTTGAAGATATATCGATATGTAAATGAACTATATCGTCGTAAAATAAAAGTTGTTCTTACATAATAAATAATTTTAATAATAAAATAAAAGATAATATTATTTAACATTATTTAGTAATGATAATTTTCATATTGTCATTGAAATTTTTATCATACTATTACATGATTGAAAAAATTCACCTAATAATCTCTTGGTGTTTTGTCTCTACTCTCTAGGTTCTCTCCTATCTTTCCTTCCTCAATGTTTTTCCTCTTCTCTCTCCTCTTTCTTATTTGATTATTTCAATCATCTAACTTTATGCTGTTTCAAATTATTTTGTTCACTTAACATCAATTATATATATTTATATATATATAATTTGATAAAACTTATAAGTTTATACTATTAAAATTCAATAATACAATATCATTATATTCTATTTTTAATTTATGCATATCTCGAGTGTGTTGGAAACTAATTAGATCTCCGTTCCATATTATCAGTTATTTTGGGATCTTATTTTTATTTTAAAATATTTTTCATTATATGAAAATTCCCCAAAAGTCAATAAACCATTAATAGAGAAAATTTTGAAAAATACAGTATGTTATTAAATTCTCCTTAAATTGTCTGCTTATGTGGTGACCCAACTTTTTCGCTACACCACATAGTTTTTTATTTTCCTTGACCTTATAATTAATGGCCCAACAGAAATGTCCTCTTCGTAATTAATATTTTTGTTGGCAGCAACTGTCACCTTAAATAACTTCTCTGAATATTGTGTGCCTAATTATTGTTTTCATAAACTTTTTTTTCCGGAATTCAGGTCTTTTTAATTATGTCTTTTTCGCACAAATAATGTGTACCACGTTTTTGACCATTCATAGTGTAATATATGGGCTTCAAAAAATTATGCATAATTAAAAAAATAATTATATATATAATATAAATATAAATAATACAATAGAAGATGAAATATCATGTTAGTTACAATTGAAATGTACTAAAGATTAATTGATTATCCAATGATCTCATGATTAAGTAACAATGATTAAATAATAAATTAAACCTTTATCTTTTCATTTTTAGTGTCCAATCTTAATTTCTTCAAATTTTTGTGCAAAGGTCATGTCAGTGAGTGTAATCAATTTGACAAACATGGAATGACTCATGCACTTTATTTGGTTCAATCAAATCTTGCCATTACTTGGGAGTTCGACTGATTGATTTTAAGTGGAGTTGAATATATAAGAAAAACTTTGGGCAGTGCTAATGATTTAAACTTTACCTCTTGTCGGGGCACGTAAACAATATGGTCGAGCAATACCATAAAAATCTTACCTCAATATGATGGACGAGATTCACAATTTGCTTTTCCCACAAAAGCAATAGAAATAACTTCAATATTAACTTCTAAAGTTGGATGATTTAGTCTTCTCAATGCATCATAAACTACCCATTAGGTTCAACAAAAAGAAACTAAATTTCTTTTGGATAAGGATTTCAATTTGAGTGCAATTTCAATTGAAATAAAAATATTTTTACCTTTTGGTTGATTTGTTATAGATGATGCTCGTGTATTTTATCAGACCTATTAGATTGGGGCATTATAAGATTCTCTAGCTGTGTGTGTCGTCAATTAAGGTAGGAACGGAGCTAGGAGAGAGGTCGGAGGGGGCGACTATAATTTTTAATCTAGCTAATTTTTTTTTATAAATTATATATTCATAATTACAGAAATATCTTTAATATTTTGTTAAAATTTAATTTTACCCTTCTCAAATACGAATTTTTGATTACATTCCTAACTTCGAAGAAATAGGCTTTCTTGTCCTTACCATCTTCTTTAATTATGAAATGACCTCCTTGGAATATCTCAAAGGATTCCTATAAAAATGAATTATCTCGAAATGACCTCTAGTGCATCCAAGTTTACTCCGAAACTCTTACAAAAATTTTTGACAATGACAAAATACCATAACTATTATAACGTGGTTTGTTTAAACAATTTGACAATGGCAAGAAAAAAATACCGAAAAATATATATTTGATTGATAAGAAACAAAGAACAAAAATCATAAATTTGATTGCTACCTACGAATGCTATGTTTGAGGCTGGAATTTTGATAAGTCAGGAAAAAAGGACTCAAAATTAAATACAAAGTACGATCTTGGCAGATGAGGAACGAAATTCCTTTCAGTTTTCTTTAATGAAATTTAAGCCCCAAACAATTTAGAGGAAAGCATAACATAATTTTGGAAAATTTAACTTTTTCTCACAAAGAATGTGAAAATAAGTTTGTCATTCTCGTTCAATCCATTTAGTTTCTTCTTATTTTTGATAGATAGCTAAACAAGCTCAAACTTACCGTTTTCTTAACTACTTATGTCATAGCCTATAATGTACTATATATATACTCGAAAAACTCATTTGCATAGTGGTTGATATTAGTTCGGATCTTCTGTTACATGATCGGGTTACATCTTTTGTTACACTCATCAATACATGCCACGTGTATTGATGAGCGGTGGAGACAAGGAAAGAGAAAAATTGATGATATGGAAATTTCTCTTTCTTTATCTCAATCGCTTACCAATACACGCGGCGTGTATTAATAAGTATAACAGAATATGTAGCACAATCATGTAACAGAAGATCCGATTTGGATTGATATGCATGAAATACCGTGTCAGATACAATATACTTTCGACATGTGTGTCACACATCACTCTTTTTGTTCATAAAATGAACTTAAGATAAAAACAATTTTATATTTTTGACACTGTGTCTAGCACACTATTAATTATAGTCGATTATAATTATCAGTATTTGTTGGTGAATCGACTATCAAATAAATTTTTTTCTCAAAATTTTTGAATTTTTATTCAGAAGAAAAAATCTTATTGGAGGGTGTCACTCCAAAACTCTTCATTTACCCTACTACTTCAAACTTCTTAAATGATTTTTCCATGGTGGTTGAATGAGTATTTTGAATTGAAAATTCATTAACAAGGATCTTTTGGTTTGATGGGAACGAGAAAATCCTGTGATTAAAGAAGTTACAATTTTGATGCCCACGTACGTGTATTTTCTTATATTGTATTGAATTTCTATTAAAAAAATCAAAATTATTCTTATGGACTTTTTAGGTATAAAAATTAGTTTTAAGATGTTTTTTGCATTTTTTTTTTTTTTTGGTTCCAATTGGATATTGTGCTAATTGTGTTTTTCCTTGCTCCTTAAGGAGGGTTGACTTAAGGCTT
>CM047874.1:6887220-6903565 GCA_026212405.1 Petrea volubilis | reverse complement strand
GATGAATTCGGCCTACTTTTTCCTTTATATTATGAGGAGAGACCGCTGTTTGAAATCTTGAAGAAAATATAGTATGTGAGGAAAATAGGAGCAATAATAGAAGTTGCTAAGCTCGCGAAGAGGTGCCTAAATGTGAGAGGAGAGGAGATCCCAAGTATGAGAGAAGGATCCATGGAAACTGACGGGCTAAGACTTGGTCGTAAAGTCCATCGATATCGCCTCAATTGATGACATTGTACAAGAATTCGAATCTCGTCGTGTGAGGAGCGACTAAGTGATAGCATAGAATTAGTTTGCTTTGATATATGATGTGTTAAAGGTAGCAGTCCCCGCAGCTATGTACGACTTTCTTGATATGAATTTAGGTGCTCGTTCTTCCTTTTTCCCCCCCTAGATAAAGTTTTGTATTAGATTGAGTATTTGTGAAAAAAAAAAAAATTACATAGTGCATTGTTTTATTTGGTACTAGTATTTGTGTTGGTCTTATTCCTATTCTTGAAAGGGAAGAACGAACTGAACTAAAGTGTAGTACATTCATAAGTGTATGCTTAAAAAAGTCTGTTTATGAATCTTATTAACTATTTTAAGATTATATTGGATTCGAGGCGGTCCCTATCCATAATATTATGGATGGGGCGGGTCTTGAATTCGATAAACTCTCCCCCCACCCGCCCCTACACATATATAGATATAGGTATTATTATAGGTTGGTTCACTAACACCCAAATGATCACCAAAAATAAAATAAATACAAATGAGACCATTTGCATTGGTTCGTTTTAGAAGAGATGTGCTTTTTTTTTTAAAAAAAAAAACTTACTTCAATTAAAAAAATTGTATTTGTGTTGGATTTCTTTAAAAAAAAAGCAGAAAAACATTTTAAAATAACATTTTTTTTTCTAAGCTATTAGGAGTAACTTTATAATATTGCAGTAGCAACTTCGACGAGCTCACTCCACCGGCCACAAGTCCCTTGAATAAATTCCGTTTTCATTCTTATTCTATGTTGAATGATTTGGATGTGGAAATCTAGTCATTCATCTACTTTGATTAGAGTGCTTTTTATTGTTATTACTCTTGCTTTAGGTGCCACTGACTCGTGATGAAAGCCTTCATCTATAAACAGATATTTGTAAAACGTTGCCCCCTATAACTTGTTATACTCCTTTATTTTGAAAAACTTCATTTACTCTTTCAAATTTAAACTAGAGATGGCGGTGGGCCAGGTTTGGCTAATCCAAACCTGCCCCGCCAGCAAATTTTTGGACCCAGATTTGGTAGACCCGATAAATCTGGTTTTTATATTTAAAATAATGAAAAAATAAAGAAAATTTATGTTATTATAACTTTCTAAATATGAAAAAAATAATAGTATCACCAAATGAATTATTTACAAATTCTTATGAACATATTTAATTTTAAAAAGTTAAATATCGTTATCACATATTTATTTGTATATATTTGAAATTATACTTAATTACTAATGCCACATAATTATTTTTAGATATAAGAATATCAGATTTTTTTTTATGTATTATTTATATAATATTTGCTTTTGTACATAATTATAGATATATATCATAGGATTTTTATCATGCGACATCCCTATGTTATGTCTATTAATTAAAATCGAAAAATCATGTAAGTAAAAAATTAGTATGAAGATCCTGTGTAATGTGAAAACTATTAACAAAACCCTCAATTGATAGGGTGTATTACGAGTGCCAATCATGCATGTATGCTAATCACTACAGAAAATACGGAATTTCAGCAAAAATTTTGACGGATTTTTCGTAGAAATATGAATTTCGGGCCGCTTTTTCGACGGACTATATCCGCCGAAAAAATCCTGCGCTTTTCATTTTTCGGTGGATTTACCGACAGAGTCCTTTTTAATTTAAAAATTAAAAATGAAACTTCAGCGAAATTTCGGCGAAAATTTTGTCGAAAATATTAATTTTTATTTTAAAATAGTAATTATTTTTGGCGGAATTTTTGACAAAATTCCCCCGAAAAAAAATTACTATTTCGCATGTACATCGTACGTGTAAATGCTGTCTTTCCCACAATACGTTCAACTCTCAATTAGCGGTTGCAATATACATCAATTTTTACTTCTGGATTTTAGGATAGAATTAGCATGTCAGAAACATGTATAACATGGTCATACACATTCTAGGGGCAAATTATACGGCGTAATGATTACTGGCCCACAAAATATGATGCGACGGATTGGAATATGACAGTAAACCCATCAGCACACAAAGCAAGCCACAATTTTCTAGGGTCACTAGCAAAATTAGGATATACTGTTCATCAAAAGTGTTTCCAGCATTCCATCTATTGGGTGATATATAAAACCATCAAGTCACCCGATGCTCAACATGCCATCTCATATGTGGTGTTGAACTCAAAGGTGCATACAGACGTTTCAGTCGTGGAATAAGAGGTAATAATGGCATCCTCTTTACCGGAACGTGTTTTGCACTCACCACGACCGCCATTATCACGATATCTTGCAGTACAATAGAAATTGCAATTTACCCGCGTCCGTAGTATCTTTGTAGTATAACATGCAACCACTTACATAACAATCTATTTTCTTACTAGTCAACCCAACTTTTACTATTTTTGTGCCTCGTAAAAATTTGTATAGCATTTTATGACCACAAGGTACACTTCTACATTAATTGGATGATTTCATCAAGTTCATCTTGTGCAACTTGTAATCACTTGTGTGCTCAACAACCCTGCATCAACAGAAAGTGGAGAATGATCTATACATCAAGCCACACCTCATAGTTAAACTCATTCAGAAGGTCAAAAAACTTGCTAGGTATCAGGATTTGGTTGCTCCTCAAGTCATTTGGTATTTAACGCCCTACCTCTTGCCTAGCAGCAGAAAACACAATTTCAAAGCATATCTTTGCAGGGGTCATTTTCTATATCACTACTTGATGCGCCAGGGAATACTATAGAAGATTGGACCTCACCCGTGTTCTGTCCAATACCAATAATTTGGTTTGAAAACCATGTCGTTAACAAATGTACTGCAACATCATCCAATTTTAACAAAAGCTATTTTCTCTCACATTCTTACAAGGACACCGAATTTTTCCATATTTAATGTGTTCGGGCAACTCTTTGCTTTGCTATAAAGTTCATATAACGCCATCATAAGATGTTGGTAGAAGGCCCCCTCGACTAGGATAGTCATTGTATACATTCACGTGTTGTTTTCAGGAAGATCCATTTACATGCACCACTTAAGTTTATAAAGTTTTATTGTTTTTAATCATTTTTTAAACATTTAAACAAACAATCATTTCTATTATTTAATCAACATGTTTAATTAGTGTGACGAATCAATTTGTATAACCAACATTGAACAATCATTCCATAAACACCCAAATTAAATCAAGCAGATATTGAACAACATCAATAGATATGAATACCAAAATATATTATTATATTATATATATATATTATACACACTGAATATGTATCATCCCCTTATTTCTTCCATCATACAAGCATATAAAAACCAACAGCAAACAATGGGAAGACTCCACCCCTTCCCCCAATTTGGTTAGGGGGAAAGAAGAAGAAGAAGAGAAGGGGGAAGTTGAAGTTAGGGAGTTTAATTAAGGGGAATTTTTGTGGAAATTCCGCCGAATTAAAATTCAAATTTTCGGGACGAAATTCTGCCAAAAAAATAATAAAAAAACATACGAAATTCCTCTGAGACTAATCCGAAAATAATTAATTATTTTTAAAAAAATATTAATTTTTTGGCGGAATTTCCGTCTAAAAAAATATTTTTTTTAAAAAAATATAGACAATAATTTTAGGCGGTAGCCTCGCCCAAAATCCTCCCAAATATATATATATATATATATATAACAAAAATATACACTGAAAAAAATATAAATAAAATAATATATATGCATCTTGCATTATAACGAACCATTAGTAATTTGAAAATTTTGCTAATCGCTTATATCTAAATATTCAAAAAGTATTACCCATTTAGTAATTTAATAATACTCTATTCCCTTAATCATTGTTTTTCAATTTGATTACTTTATTCGTTCCATAAAAGTTGTAGTTTTAGAAATATTTTTCTTAACCCATAAAATATATCTTTCTTATTCCAGGAAGAAATTCATTAGTCTTTTTCATAATGTCTTTAAACTTGTCTTTTGTAATTTTTAAAATTCAAATATTCCAATGACTTATTAGTTACTCATAGGGGTGGCGTTAGACAAATTAATCTAATAATTATGTTATTAATCTATTCGTCATCAGTGTGCAATAACTAATTTAAACGATATCTATTATCTCTAAGTATGTAAAAGTTGTTCCCTCGGTATATATTTCAACCTTTCTTATTCCTTAATCAGAATTATATATGTCAAGTTATTCCATCAATCCTAAAATTTGTTAACACTTGTTCTAATAAGTCATATTACATATAATAGACATATTGTTCTAATAAGTCATAATAAATATAATAGACATATTTAATTTGTTCTTTCGCATTCTCAGAGTTAGCGAAATACAAGTTCTAATAAGTCATAATGAACATACACTTAATTTGGCACATATAATAATGCAAACTTAATTTGGCACATTTATTAAATACTATTTATAAATATATATAACAAATCATACACCAAAAAATAATTAAAAAAAATAAAGAAAACATGATCCGAAAAAAAAACCATTTAAAAAACATAACATTTAGTATTTTTTTAGTTAAAAGTTAATATAATTTAGTATTCCTTTTTCTTTGTGCATATTTCTTTTTTTTTTTGAAAGAAAAATCTATTTTTTGGGCAGATTTTTAATGAAAAATTAATAAAAATAATTTTTTTTCAGTTAATATTTCTTTTTTCTTTAAAATCATTTTTAAAATTTTTGGACCGAAATTCCACCCAAAATTTTAAAATTTAATATGTTTTTTAGTTTTTGAAAATTTCGCCGAAAATAGCGTGTTTTCTTGTAGTGAGTGATTTATGCTAGAAAATTTACCCTTTTAACCTTAGGTTAAAATAATAGTTAGTATAACCCTATGTTTTAAATAATTATCAAGGAAAACCCTACATCAAAATTAATTTTTGTGTAAGAAATACAACTTTCAAGACACAATACACAAAATCAAGTAGGTTTTTTTGTTCCAATTTGCAATCCTATTGGCATTAGTCGTAATATATGCATTGAAATTATGGTTTAACTCAAAGTTTTTGACTTTTTAAAAATATCATATAATACCCTTAAGTATATAATGAGAACCTTATGTTTTAATCAATAAGAACCTTGCAATTGAATCAAAATATTTGTTGGATGTGGATGCATTGTTACAAACAAACCCATTCATACATATATGTATATATCTCTAACCCATACTCAGCAAAAAAAAAAAAAAAAAAACCCTAACCAACAAAAACTTTACACTAGAGCAACCAAGAAAATAACAAATGTATATTCACAGAAGGTCAAATGTGATAACCCATTTGCAGAAAAAAAAATGTATTGAAACAACAAATAAAAAGGGGAACAATTTTACCTACAAAAACTTTGTTGAAGGCCAAAAATATCGCATCCCCATACTAGCCTTTGTCAAGAACACCACCACAACTTCCGTTTTCTTGCCAAGTGATAGTGAATGAGTGATAAATTTTGAAGGTTAGTTTATAGGATTCAAAGAGTTTCTCCATCTTTCAAACAAGACTGAGGTTTTTTGTCTTCTAAAATGACGAAATATTGGTATTCTTCAATTGTTTAACAAGGGGTAAAAATTTCTACTGAAATTTTTAAAGAAGTGACCCAAGGGGCGGTGTGTTAATTTTTAAAAACATGAGGGGCTTTAAATAATTTTTTTACACAAGATTTTTTATAATAATTAGAAATAATACAGGAAATTTTATAAATTTTACTCTATATCATATATATTTATATAAAATAAAAACTAAAAGATATATATCAAATTCTAATGGGCTGGTTTCATGGCGAGTTTGGATTTTAAAATGAAAACATGGGACCCACCTTAGACCCTACTTGTCCCTAATGGGACGGGTTCAGCTTCGGGTCTGATGCAGACCCATGGTCATCCCTAAATTTAACTAGTTAAGATGCTGATTTAAAATTTTTAAAAGAATACACTTTATTATGTAACTAGAATGTAACCCATGGCAACACACGAAAAATAAAATGGTATTATATATTATAACAAATTCTATTATAACACCCGAGTATATAGGAGAATTTCTCATATACATACACCTATATATGTAGACATGCACATATCATAAGCTGAAAAAATGGCGATGGAAAAGCAAAGTGAGCCTCGGGTTCTTTTGACGAAGATTTGTGGGAGGTGCGGTATGTGCATTGGGGATGGGGGGTGGAGGTGAGGTGAGCGATAGGGGTGCTATTTGAAATTTTTTGTATGGATCGGGTTTTGGGCCCTACACATGCACCTAAGAATCATGATTTATTAACATAATGTAATAGCATATTGTTTATCAAATAAGTTATATTTTGAATAATTCATGATTGCTGGATGCATGTATGAAGTCCAGGACTCGAGCTATAGAAGAATTTCCGGATGCTACATTGCCAAACATTTATCCTATTTTAGGTCACTAATCTATACAATTTATACTATTATATGAAATGAAAATCCCTAAGAATTACTAACTTTGATGTGAAATTTTTTTTAATTTGTAATTACTAACTTTGACGTGAATTTTTTTTTGATTTGTCACTTTATCTATTTAAACTCTCCTCTTTGCACTTGCTCTACATTATTTTCTTTTCTCTTTTCACTTATGCAATATCTCCCCTTTCTCTTCTCTCTCATGTCATGATATTATTTTTTTTAAAACTCTCTAATTTTATTATTTTTAACTATATAATTCATGTTTTATTAGATTATTTTACATTTCTATTATTTTAAATTTAATAAATACTAAAAGAAATATTGATATAAAAAATATAAAAATAAATATAATTTAAAACGCACGGATTGAGTTGCGCCACGTGTGTTAGTATTTATAATTAAAGTGAATATATCAACTGTCGCTTAAAGATTTGAACTAAAATTCGACCCAATTGATATCCTCAGACTAAGCATCCCATGCCCATCGCCCAGTCATCCTAAGCCCAAGACTAGGAATGGGATGCCCATAGCCCATTCATCCTAACCCCAAGACTGGGTAAGGCATCCCCAAAGCCCATTTATCCTAAGCCCAAGGACAATCCCGATATAAAACTGATCCACATAAGCCCTAACGATAAATAATAAATATAAACCCTCATTTCTGGTAAGAACCCTAGCTGCAGCAGCAATTTCCGGGATCACGACTCTACGCCGCTAAATCTCCCAAGTAATTCTCCTTTGCTATTTCTATCTATCAATCTCGATTATGTTAATGCTTTCGTAAAGCTAAATTATTGTTTTCATGGTGGCCGTAATTTAATTTTGAAGTTTTTTTTTTAATTTATTTGATGTAGAGATGAAGGTTATAGCAGCTTACTTGTTGGCTGTGTTGGGTGGCAACACCTCACCCTCCGCCTCTGATCTGAATGATATCCTTGGCTCAGGTTCATTTCTACTCTCTTCAAGTGAATTGTCTTCATGCATTTTTTTTTCTGTTTTTTTAGTTTAATGAATTAATGTTCGGCAATCTGATTTTTATTTCTGTGTTTTGGTATTTGGGCTGTCAGCTGTATTCCTGTAGTAGTGTATTTTTTGCGGGCTTGGCGATTTGAGCCATAGTACCTGGCTTTTTTTTGTTAATTTTGTTTTTCAGTTGGAGCAAATTATTGTACCCTTACCCTTTTTTGTGTTTTATAAGTTATTCGAAGCAAATTGAACGGGTAGTCTGAAACTTTTTTTCCTTTTTCTTTTTTAAGCTTTGGATCATGTCTTTTATAAAATTGGTTAAAGGGGTGATATTTCTAGAACAATAAATGTGTGATGCCTTGCGGTGTTCTGCTTCTCGACGTTTGATGATAGACTTGGGATTGTCGTTTAATTTTGTTCAAGTTTGATTGTTTAAATGCATGTTATAGCCCACCGCAAAGTTTTGTTCACACAATTGAATGCTTGGAGTTTGTTTTCTATATCTATCTTGTGGAAGACGGAAAACCTGGTTTTTATTGCTATCAGTCACTTTTGTTTTGTTTCTCTACCATTTGAATTCAGCAACTATCCAATATCTTATGTAATGGAACTTGGGCCCATGTGCAATTAAGCTCTCATTCTTTGCATTATTTGACTACAGAAAGAAAAAATGAAAGAGAAAAAGAGAACAAAATAGTTTATACTGGTGAGAGGCAGTACACATGTTTGTTTAGTAGTTTGGTGCCTGGTTGCCTTGTTCAGACATTTTAAGAAAGTTTCTTACGGTTCACAAGTTGTGTGCTTGTTGTAGATGACAATGCAAGTGCAGCAGCATTGAGCCTCTCATTAGGGCATAGATTATTTGTTTGGATATATTGGACAACTCAAAGTAGTTGTATCTTTACTGTTCATTGGTTACTTTGTCAGCATGCTAGGTATGATTGTTAGGTCTTTTAGGCGCAATGTTTATCAACACAAGTTGAGCAGTATTATTCCAAAGTATGAGTTCCATGGGTACAACTATATTAATGGCTCTTTTGTGATATCCAGTTGGAGCTGAGGCTGATGATGACAGAATAGAGTTGCTTTTGTCTCAAGTGAAGGGCAACGACATTACTGAGTTGATTGCAGCTGGAAGGGAAAAATTGGCTTCAGTACCCGCAGGAGGTGGTGCTGTTGCTGTCGCTGCACCTGCAGGCGGTGCAGGTGGTGCTGCACCTGCTGCCACTGCTGAAACAAAGAAGGAAGAGAAAGTTGAAGAGAAAGAGGAGTCTGATGATGTAAGTCCCAAGAATTATAGCTTCCAGCTTGTCCCTATAAATTTAATCTGTATATTTCACAATGAAAAGAAGTTGTGCGGTCTCACATGTATTTACTTTTGTTGCAGGACATGGGCTTCAGTCTCTTCGACTAGGAAATTCCGAAACTGTTTGGGTCGACTTTGCAAGTTCCTCTCCTTGAGTTTATTGGAGTAGAAAATTTTCTTTTGACAGTTTGACTTGTTTGTTTTAGTCGGAAATGTTGAATTTTTGTTGCCTGGACAAAGATGAGTGAGACTATGGTGGTATAATATTCTTGATTTTAAGTTTCAGTTGCCTGTGATGGAACAACTTAGTGCTATTTGCCGATTTTATCTGTAGTTTGCGGTTACTTAAATAAGTAGCATTTACTTTGAATTGTTATGAAAAATGTCACCGAAAAGGAGAGCTAGCTGGTCACACTAAAACCATGTGGCAACGCTACTATCATCCAACATTTGAGTACCTCGTAAGGGCTAGGGGTAATAAGTTATGTTCGTAGAGGTGATAGTATTGACGAGTTTCATGTATAATGCATGTATAGTCATTATGAAACCTGAGTAACCTCTTGGCGAAGTTTATTTCAATGTGAGGAGTTCGTGTTTGAAAAGTGAATCTACAGCCAGCACATGGAGATGAAGAAAATCAGTTTAACACTTTAAACAGCATATATAGTTGTGCTTCAGATTCTTTTGTGACCTGAAAAGAATGAAGTAAAATGTAGATTCTCGTGTCTTGATTCCTCTGCGACCTAAAAAGAATCAGGTAAAATGTAGATTCTCATGTCTCTTTAATTGCTACGCATATGGTTGCACTTCTGTCCTCTTCGTTCTTTAATCTCTCATTTACTCTTGTGCTGTGCTATGTACTATTTGCATAAGTTTTGAAAGTTTATAATAAGTCCATTTTGCGTATGATTACATCCCCAACCACAAGATAACAATATTACGCAATTTACATCGAGTAAATGTAACAATATGCGGCCAGTTTGAGAGTATTTTCTGATAACAGGACTTTCATAAATATATATGAAACGCCGGCCAACTCCATAGAATGCCAATTAAGACACCAAGTAAACAACATGCACGCTTTGAAGTTTGAACTATATATATGTATATATGTATATAAACGGGGAAAAATTAGACCTGTCAATAGGTAAGGTAGTATTCTATTCCGACCCTAACTCAAAAAAATATCCAAAAAGAAAACTCTATACCCTACCCTATTAAAATGCAAATTTATTGAGTTTGCGTATTGGGTCTATCCCACACACACAGTTACACACAAATTGCACACAGTTACACACACAGTTCAAGAACAAACACACACACACACACACACACACACTACACACAGTTACACTGCATACACAGCACACACACACACGCACACTACACATGGTTGACACACACATTGCACACATACACACAGTTCACGAACATACACAAACTATGGAATTTCACACGCAAACACACACAAATATTGAAATTTCACATGGGCGTACACAAAAATCTTGAAATTTGGGTATTTAGACAAAAAAATTTGCAAATTAAAGTGATAGTAAAAATACCTTTTGGATATCATTACCCATTAGGTAGGAATGGTTAAGATCCTATCATAACCCATATATTAGGATTAATATAGGTTTGGGTAGGGTATGAATAAATTTTAAAATTTTATGGTATTAATAAGCAATGAAAAGAGAATGAATGGGTCAAGGTAGGGTAAAATCCCACCCATTAACAGGTCCAGAAAAAACAATATCAAAATATTAGTATACTCTAACGACATGGCACAAGCAACTTTCATGAGCTCCAATCCTGATCCTATACTACAAAATGATGTTACAACTTCTCATCCACTTATTAATACACGTCACGTGTATTGGAGAAGAGTTAAGATAAAGAAAGAGAATTTTCAAAACTATCCTATATGATAAGTTTTTCTCTTTCCTTACCTCAACTATCCACCAATTCACATAGCGTGTATTAATAAATAGAGGAGAAGATGTAGTAAAGTTTTGTAGCTGAAGATCCGGGATGCAATAAGCTCACTCGACCGGCTAGGACTCCCTTAAATAACTTCCGGTCCCATTCTTTTTCTATATTGAATGATTTGGAATTTTGGATATGAACATCTAAGTCATTCAACCACTTTGATTTAGAGTGCCCTCAATTTGTTTATTTACCTTTAGACTTCAGTGCTTTTCATTGTTTATTACTGCTTGCTTTAGGTGCCATTGACTCGTACTGAAAGTCTTGTTCTAGAAACAAATATTTGTTGCGACTAGGTTGTAAAATACACCTTGCTCCCTATATATATATATATATATATATATATATATCATTAGTTCATTATTTTTTTATAATAAAAATAACTTTTCTATTTTTTGATGTTAATTTTTCAAGAAAAACATACATATTTATACAAATGTGCATTTTAATGGATAAAATAAATAATTAAACAAATTGTTAATAAGTTATTTTTGGAACAACTTAATATCACTTCGAGTTGTCAATTACTTCCTCTATGAAAAATGATAAACCAACTCGTAGAATTTCTGGTACAAATAGTTCAATTGCTCATAATTTTATTAGTTTTGCATAACTGATTGAACTATTTAACCTCCAACATAGTAGGTGTTCTCGCTTATACATTAAAACTATGTATATCTAGACGTGCCATTATTTTGAAAATAAAGCACTTCAACAAATTTTACTTAAATAATTAATATTACATATTTTAAAAATAATTTTGTTTTAGTTATTTCTGATAAGCATTCTAAAAATAATATTACACACAATATTGTATATACTTACAGTTCGATGGAAGGCGGTGGTTGCGGCGGTGGGAAATGGTGGTTGGGGAGAAAGAGGCAAGATGGTGGTGGCATGTTGGTGTTGGTGGAGGTGGTGGGTTATGGTGTTGGGATTTTCTCTATTTTAGTAGTATCACATATTAATTATATTGATTATTGTATATAGTGTGTTATCCCATTAAAAGAGCCCAATTATTTGATACATTAAGAAATTAAGTTTAATGGACTAATAGAAATATGAGTAAGTGACCTTTTATATGTGTAGAAGTCCAGTCACACTTTAATTATGTTTGATGGGCCTATAATTAAAGTGTTTTGATATGAGACATATTAGAGTATGGTCCCTAAACCAGAATCATTACGATATTTTTTTCTTTCTGCCCCATTTCAAAGAGAACATAATAGTGTCAGTGTTTTTCTTGGCTTAGAAGATCACTATCCCTAGGCTTCGCTTTTCTTCCGCATCTCTAACGGATCAATGTTAGTGATTCCTATTAAATTTTATTTGATTATTTACTAGTAGTCCTGTGAATAATTGATTCATAGAAATCGTGTTTTATATTTTATATTATGGATTATTATATTTGAATCCATATTTATTAAACTTTTTTGGTATCAGAGCAAGACTAGATAGATAATCAAATATGTTTTTATTTTTGTTGTATTCAGTTATGATTTGATGTTGTCTAAACATGCTTTAGTTAATTTACAGTAAATATATATATATATATATATATATATATATGTTTGATATATGTTGTGGATGCATGTTCATATTTATAAAATCTTGATTGATTTTATGTCATTATGCGTTTTTGAATATTTTGATATACGATTTGAAAAATATCAAGGATTTTGGTACCTTTATTTTTCATATTGTTTTCAATAATAATAATAAAAAAACGACAAAAGGCTGCTGGAAGCAGAGAAGAACAGAATCCTACCACATATGACAAATGGGTGTCAAACTCGAGAATTTAAATTTGCCTTATGGATTCCCGACCGCAGGACTATTGCTCAGTTCCTTGAAATTTTTGTGTGCATTTTTCTTATATAATAATATTTGTGCTTGGGATTGAACCTGCATCAAGACCAACCAAAAAAAAAAAAAAAAAAATAAAATTGCAACAAGCATGGTTCAAACCCACGCGTACTAGCATAGGTTGGCCAAGCTTAGCCATTGGGCTACTCTAGTAAGCAATTTTATGCCTCCTGTTTAATGGATCAAGTAAAAGCAAATTAAAGAAAAAAAACGGGAAGACAGAAAAACAAGGCGCTATGGACCGGGTGTGCGACGGGGCAAAAGTGCAACATGCCACTGCATTGCTTTAGAATTTTGCTCCCGTTTGACAACCGTATTTGGATTCGAGCCAAATGCGAACTCCAAACTATAGATTGCTGTTGAGGTACCTTACCATCTATCTGCAATGCAGTTTTGTGCTTATTGTTGCTATATTTTATTATTATAGCATGTTTATGTTTTGGGTGATCATCTTGCAATGGTCCTCAAATTTGATCATATTGTGTCTATTTTCTGAATTGTTTAAATTGAACCAATATGTTGCCAAAGCAACCTCTATTTGGGTAAAATTTATCTATTTTAGAAAAATAAGCATTTTTTTTATCAATGAAAAATAATTGGCCCAAGGAAAGATTAGTTTGGCCAGATGGTTAATATTTATGAATATATTATTTATACTCTTTTATCTATGTGAAATAATCAGGCCAAGGGAAGGTTATTTTAGCCTGATGGTTGATATTCATGAATATATAAGTTGTAGTATTATTTTCATCTATGCAAAATAATTGGCTCAAAAGAAGATTATTTTGACCAAATGGTTTAATTCATGGATATGCGTTTTTTTATGTTATTTTGCCCATGTAAAATAATTGGCCCAGAGGAAGATTATTTTGACCAGACAAAAGATTGTCATGAATGTTAGAATTATTTTGGCTAACATGTTGGCAATTTTTTAGCCCAAAGAAAGGCATATTGTTAGGCCGTTTTTTCAATTATAAAATATTTGTGAACTATGAGATATCATTTACCAATTATTATTTCTATCCAAAGACTAAGTAACAATGTTGTATGAGGTATCTTGATGCCATCTATATTCATGAAGTATGGACAAAAGTATCACTTACAAGTTGTTCTTTTTGTCGAAAGACTAAATAACAATATTGTGCTAGGTATCTTGAGATGAGCCCACTTGCATGTAATGTGTTTGATATATTTATTATTCGTAGATATTCATGCTTTTACACGGTTAATTTATTCTTGAACATATTTAATTTTCTTTTTATAGTGTCTTTAATATTTGCCATTATGAATAACATCCCTGTGTGCTTAATAGCATACACCTTCAGAAAGAGAAAAAACACTTTATGAATGTGCTTGGTTGTATGGGCTCTGACTATACATTAGGATTTGACTGTCCTGCGGATCTAATCGTTAGTATTAGTACTATTGATAGAGAGCCGCATGCGAGAAGTAGGATCAATCATATTATATTATTCTAGCATACATGCAATGTATAAATCCTGGTATCCATAATGGGTTGTATGTTTTGAGAAAGAAAATACCAAAGTTTCCAAAAGCAAATAGAAAATCGATTAGTTATAGTGAAAAGATCGAAACGGGCATTGTTTTTAGGAATCTCGTTTCATTGCGGCATAAATGCAAAGAAAATATAAAGAATACATCAAAGAATAGTCAAATCTTGTAATAAAATAAAGGTCCTTAAAGCTTGAATATTGAAAAAAATTCTTCTAGACCTAGTTTTAATCAAGAAAATGGATGAAGTAATAATTTGATAATAATTTCTCTAAAAACTACTGCCATTAAAAAATGGAAATAAGGAACCAGGTTAAAGAAACTTTAGGGCTAGGGACATTCCAATATAGTGTAAAAGAAATACAATTTGATAATTAATTGTTACTTTCGCTAGAAAGTTGGTCACAGAAAGAAAGAATGTCCCAAATAAGTCATTTTGCGTACAAAGAATATTGACGTCTCAATTTAGTTTGTTCTATAAATTTGACTTTAGTTCTTGTTGACACTTAGTGGATGAATAAGGGACCAACCATTCACATTAGTGTCATAATTCAGGAATGATTAAGGCGTCTAGTGGCAATTGGTGATGAAATACATATCGGTTAGGAACTAACAATAAATATTCCTTAAATGCAGTTGGAGTCTACAATTATCTAATGAATACTAGTTTATATTTAAATTTTGAGAAAAGTTTTGGCTATGCCATCATTGAGAAGAAATTTAATTTCCATTCTTATATGGACAAATCCAGACCCACTTGTCCTTTTGGAAATAAAATTTTCAGTATTTTTTCTAAATTTAAATATTAACGAACTTGTATTTTAGTTTATTATGTTGTGAATATTGAACACTAATGGATTTAATGAAAATAAGAGGCACCTTTAAAAGTAACTTTGGTACTAAAGCCAATTTGGATAATGAGAATTCATTTGTGTGATAACATAAGCAATTATGTAATTTCTCTTAATAGAGAATAAGTTTTCTTATATTAGAAAGAATTCTTGATGTTTTTATTCTTATAGACTTGAAAGTTTTTTTATAGAATGTATAAAGGAAAAACAAACAAATATAAGGAAGTGCAAATAGAAGCAAATAATCTTTAGAGTTGATACATATAGACCTTTTGTACGTAAACCATTCCCATTGCATTATGGAATGGATAACAACTGCTACCAACTTTATTGTTTGTTACTTCTATGTGGTTATTTGCACTTGATTACTGAATAGTCACAGTCTTTGGAACCAATTTTTATGTACGACACCAAAGTCTGCAGTTAAATACATATTAAGACGAGTTCCAAGCAAAACAATAGCTAAAACTACATGTAGGTTGTGGACGAGCAAAAGTCTAGTATTAAGCACTTGCTTGTTTGTGGATGTCCAACTACGGCTAGGCCTCACAGGCCTAAGTAAGAATAAAATTAGACTCAAGAGCAATAGTTACTACTTTGTTGGGTACTAAAAAATCGAGGGACTTTAAGTCCTATGATCCCTCACACATGTCCTTTTTTGAAATGGGAAACGCCAAGTAAATTGAGGATGCTGGTTATAGTGGGAAAGATCAAAATAATAAGGTTCTATTTGAAGAGGAATGTGTCGGCATTTTCACTACAATTATAGCTGAAAAAGATTGGATAGTTTATCCTAGTACTCTTTAGCTTGTGAATTAGGATGTTGCATAAAACACAACTACATTCGAAACACCCACTAATTAAGTAGGAAATCATCATCTATTGAAGTTGATGAACGCCACAACCTCAAACCTAAAGTGCCAATATGGAGATCCATGAGATAAAGGAGAAAAATGATTTCGGAAGACTACATCGTTTATCTCCACGAACATGAATTTGATGTGAGATTACAAGATGTTCCTACATCTTTTAGTCAAATCAAATCATGTTTGAATTTTGATGCATGGATCAAAGCCATGAACAATGAAATGAAATCCATGAAGGGCAATGGCGTTTAGGATTTTGTCGAATTACCCTAAGGGATGAAATCCTTTGGTTATAAATATGATTTTAAAACCAAACAAAATTCAAATG
>CM047874.1:6849720-6884720 GCA_026212405.1 Petrea volubilis | reverse complement strand
GGTCCAGTTATTATGGTATTAGAGCCATGTTGTATCATTGTTTTAATAAGGATATTATTCAACACACTACTTTGTATACTTGTTTGAAATGAATATATTTCGAAGTGATAAAAGAACTATTAAAAATAGTACGATTCATGAGGCTGAAATCCCTCAGGATTTAGATCTATTAAATAGATGGACTATTCCTAAAATGAATATTAATAAAATTTATGAATTAGGAACTTTTTCAAAAGTAAGTTGGACACAAGTAGTTAAAACTACTGAAGAAACAATATCATTAAACAAAGATGAAATGATATTAAAACTCATAAATGAAAAAGATTTTGAAAAATATAAACATAATAATTATAAATTTTTACATATTGGTTTAGTACAAATAGCTTTTAAACCTTTATTCTTAGAAGGTTTACCTGAAAGTTTTGTAGCAATCTTAAGAGATGGTAGAAATCTTAATTGGACTCAATCATTAATGGGAATAATTCAAAGTAGTTTGGCACATGGACCAGTTTATTTTAATGTCTATCCAAACTTACAATTATCATTAACTGATAATAATTTATGTGATGCATTAACATTAAATGTTAAAACACATGGATATAATTATGCATCAGGATCTGAATTAATATGTATATGTTATAGTTTATATTTTAAACCACTTTATACATTAAATCCACAGTGTAAACAAATTGAAAAATTAGCAAATGAAACTATAGTAATCGAATTTAATTTTGGTAAATCCAATATTACAACTAGAAAAGCTATAAAATGGAATGAAATAGAATTTCCAGAACATTGGAAAATGGGAAGAGTTGCACCTACTTTAAATAATATTCAAACAGAACCCACTGATATTAGTCAAACTCCAGATGGTGATGTTTTTATACAATTCAAAAATAATCAAAAACTTTTGCCACAAATTGATTTTTGTCCAGAATCTAATCAATTTAGATATTCTTTTATTTCTCCAATAAAATATAAAGTTCAATCTCCTTCAAGATTTTCTGCTTCAAAAATTTCAGAGTTTAAAAATGAAATTCCTTTTAGATCTAAAAGATCTACAACTTCCACAATTCATGTACATGATCCTTTTAAACATTTGAAAGTTGAATCAAATAATTTTGTTTCACCTACAAATCAAAATTCTTTGAGTGATGAAGATCAAGCTCCCAGTGAAATGGGATATCATGTATAAAATTGTTTTTAATGAATTACAACAAAATTGATTTTAGTCTAGCTTCACTAGCAAGACAAATTTGTAAAAGAGAATTTAATTTACCAAAATATGAAAATTTCTTATCAACATTGGATATGATAACTTCTCAAAAATGGTATATAAAGATAACTCTTTTAATTGATAATTATTTTTATAAAGATTTAACTGCACTTGTTGATAGTGGTGCAGATTTAAATTGCATACAAGAAGGAATAATTCCTACAAGGTATTTTCATAAAACTATTCATAGTTTAAGTTCAGCAGATGGTAAAAAATTAAATATTAAATATAAATTACCAAAAGCTTATATTTGTAAAGATAAAACATCTATTCCTACAAGTTTTCTTTTAGTTAAAAATATTACTAACCAAGTAATTCTTGGTACTCCATTTTTACAAAAAATATTTCCTTTAAAACAAATTGATCAAAATGGTTTTATTGGAACTTTTCAAGAAAAAGAAATAAATTTTAAGTTTATAATACAACCATTTACAAGAATACTTAATGAAATAAAAGATTTAATTTCAGCAAAAGATAATCAAATTAATTTTCTTAAATATGAAATTAATATATTGAACATAGATGAAAAATTAAAAAATTCTAAACTACAAGATAAAATTAAACTTTTACAAAATCAATTTTCATTACAAATTTGTAGTGATCATCCAAATGCTTTTGGAACAGGAAAAAACATATTGTTTCATTACCATATGAAGAAGAATTTAATGAAAAAAATATTCCAACAAAGGCACGACCTTGTCAAATGAATCAAGAATATTTGGAACTTTGTAAAAAAGAAATAGCTTCTTTAATAGAAAAGAAACTAATAAGACAGTCAAAGTCACCTTGGTCTTGTACAGGTTTTTATGTAAATAAAAATGCTGAACAAGAACGTGGTGTTCCTAGATTGGTAATAAATTACAAACCATTAAATAAAATTTTAAAATGGATGAGATATCCAATTCCAAATAAAAAAGATCTTTTAGACAGATTATATAATGCCAACATATTTTCTAAATTTGATTTAAAATCTGGATATTGGCAAATCCAAATTAATGAAAAAGATAGATATAAAACTGCTTTTAACGTACCTATAGGGCAATTTGAATGGAATGTAATGCCTTTTGGATTAAAAAATGCCCCATCAGAATTTCAAAATATAATGAATGATATTTTTATATTGATGATATATTAATAATTTCAAAAACAATTGAAATACATTTCAAACATTTAGACATTTTTAGAAAAATAATAATTAATAGTGGTCTAGTAATTTCAAGACCAAAGATGTCACTTTTTCAAACTAAAATAAGATTTTTAGGTTATAATATTGAAAAAGGTCAAATAATTCCAATAAATAGGAGTATTGAATTTGCAAATAAATTTCCTGATGAAATAACTGATAAAACTCAATTACAAAGATTTTTAGAAAGTTTAAATTATATGTCTCCTTATTATAAAAATCTAGCTCAGGATACAACTGTCTTATATGATAGATTAAAAAAGAAACCAGCACCTTGGAGTCAAACACATACTAAGACAACACAGACAATAAAAAAATAAGGTTAGTAATTTACCTTGCTTAATGTTAGCAAATCCTAATTGGGAAAAAATAATAGAAACAGATGCAAATGATATAGGTTATGGTGGGATTTTAAACAAAAGTCCCCAATAGAAAAAAAAATTAATATTTAGTTAGATATTATTCAGGTAAGTGGAATAATAGTCAGAAAAATTATGCCACAGTAGCTAAAGAAATTTTAGCAATAGTTAAATGTGTATTAAAATTTCAAGATGATCTTTATAATCAAAGTTTTTCTATTTATACTGATTGTCAATCAGCTAAGTTTATGTTTAATAAAGATTTTAAACATGATGTTTAAAAATAAATGTTTACAAGATGGCAAGCCCATCTAGCCCCTTTTGATTTTATAATTCATTATAAAAAAGGGATAGATAATAGTCTCCCTGACTTTTTGACCCGTGAATTTGTACAGGATAATGCCTCCTAGACAGAGAATTGTACCTAGGGTTGATATCCCTAGAGTTTTTATTACAAATATGTATGAAAGAAGAGTTTATAGTCATATGTACTATGGACCAATAAGATTTGTTAGATATACAAGAACTGGTATTCCTAGAATAGTTCAAAGATCTAGGCAATTTAAACAGTTAGTTAAGGATATGAAAAAATGTCTTGAAACTGGAACCTATCTGAATTCTTATGGTATGTTACATGTTCTAGATAGGCAATATCTAGAAAATCATCTAGATTTCTGGATACAAGCTAGTAAGGATATCCAAAATGTTATAAATAGAAGTTGTATTGCATGACTAGTTCAAGTTCAAGTAATGAATGTACTTGTTTGCAGAATAAAAAATATTTAAGAAAATTCTATGAATTCAGTATTTATGAAAGATTGATTTATAATCATCTTTTTGTGAATAGAAGTTTAATTAATTTTCAACTTTATCCTTATAAACATTTAAAAAGATTGATTAAAGATCAAAAACAGAATAAAAAAATTTAGAAGATATAAAATATGTTGTTAGAAATAATAGATATATTGATGATCCCATGCCTTTAACAAATGATGATTGTCTTTATCTGATTAATCATTATCAGTATTTTTATCAAAAAGATTTATATTATACAGAAAAAATTAAAAATATTATACACTAATATATTATATTGCAGATTGCAGAAGGAATGGACTTCATAATGACAATTCCTAGATTAGTTAAAGTTTCTAGAGATATTGATAAAACAATAATAAAAATTAAAAATGATTTACAACAAAATAATTTAGATTTTGAAACAAAATATTATCTTAAATCTGATCTTATTTATTGGACTAAAAGAAAAAAGAGAGTTGATCAGATTATTAATGAAAATTGTATTGCTTAATTTTCAGATGGATAATGCCAGAAGAGACAAAAATTTACAACAATTTCTCAGAAATGCAGAAAATTTAAGACAAAGATATTTTCATATGATATTAAGACATACTAATATTAAAGCTATTTTAAAAAGAGCACGACAAATTGATTCTATGATAAAAGATTTGGAATCAGTTTTGAATATTACTACTGATAATAGTGATATTCGTCAAGAAATTGAACATAATATCTCTGAATTAAAAAAGAAAAAAGCAGATCTTGCTAAAGTAATTAATAACTCTTGTATTGTTTAAATGCAATTGTTTCAGGAATAATGTTTCCACAAGGTCAAAACTACCGTGGTAATTACCGGGGTAGAGGAAGTAAATATTTGATAAATCAAATGGGATCAAGAAAGCTTTATAATGAAAGCATTTATTCATATCATTGTAATCGAGATATTAACCAAGAGTTTCAGGAATTTCTGCGACAGAAAAATAAAAATAAAAATGGTGAATCAAGTTCAGAAGGTAATAATGCTCCTTCTTATGCTGATGTGGCTTCATATGCTGAAAGTGCTTCAGGAAATATTGAGGAAGTTGAATCTCTTCCTTATGTGCCTATGAGATTCAAGGATATAATTATCCTAGTTGAGCCAAAGGATTTGTTAATCTCTAAAGATCCATTTAAATTAAAAGAAAGATATTTAGAGGATAAATCCTATGATGGTAGAGTATTAAAAGGAAGAATAATTTATGAAAAAATATTGGAAAAAATGGCATCTGTTCAATTCAAACATTTTTATCCCATAGGAACTAATACTTATTATAACTTTACTAAAGTCATAATAAAGCAGATAATTACTGCTGAACAATGGGGTCTAAGTACCTTCAGAGAAAAAGAATTTCATTTTCCAGAATTAAAACAAGTGATTAAATTCAATTTTTGGGATTGTGTGGATGCTTTCAACAAGTGTTTCCTTTATGATAATCATAAAAGAAAACACACATGGTGGTTTAAAACCTGTCCCACTTTGTATGAAGGTAATCTTCCTTCATGGTTTATTAAATGGTGGATGAAATTTGGCCCTTCCATTAAAATTTTACCGGAGCCATATAAAAGCCTGTTTGATGAATGGATTAATGTATCCCATGGAATAATGAAATCCAAAAAAGAAAATTGCTGGATAGATGGAATTGCATCTTTACATTTTTTCATGGAATTTTCCATCCCATGGATCTGGAAATGGGAACCAGAAATTGGTCATACTTTTGAAAATCTTCCCTGCTTAAATCGAGCATGTGTTACTTTGTTCTGGAAGAAAATGATTATGAAAGATAAGAAAGGTCATTTTTATTCACAAGAGACCTTGGATTTGATTCATGAAAAAAATTAAGGATTATCAGAAGGCATTAAATGAAAAGAGTCCTTATTCTGAAGATAATTCTGCATTTCACCATATTGTTAAAGATTTGAAGATGAAGGGATCTTCAAACAGGGATGAAATAATTGGTACGTATCTCTCAGAAGTGCGTAGGGACGTCAAGAAAAATTTTGGTGTTGATATAGATAATGACATGTTATCTGTATCATCATCTTCAAAAGATGATCCTGTGCTGGCTGGGGAATTTCAAGACCCATTTGAGGATGAGGCAAATATTTCGTTGGAAGTGATGGAAAAAGTATTGGGAAAAAGACCGGTGTAAGGTGAAATCAACCACGACATCAGAATTCTCCATAATTGAATGCACTAAGAAGAATAAGGATGCAGTCAATCTAAAGAAATCAACTTTTACCCAGAATTATTAAAAGCACTGAAAACAGGAATTTGCTTTTACTGTTCAACATAATAGTTGTCGACAATATATAATTGTACTTTTAGTTTGAAAAACATTAGGTTTGCTTTTGTAAATTAGCTTTTTCAGTTTTGTTTGTTTTTCAGAATCCTCTATAAAAAGGGACTTCTTTCATAATTTAGGTACGCCAATTTTCCTTCTTTTCTTTCTTATGCTTTGTATTCTTCTTGTAATATTTCTTCCTTACTGGTTTGGTGCACTATTAGCTATACTCCTTTGGGAGTTTTTCATAGGATTATAAATAAAAGAAGTTTTGTTTGTGGTAATTCTCTACCCCTTTTATTTATTATTGCTTTATTTAAATTTTATTTTAAAGTTTTTAATTAGATAATGCATAGTTAAAGTGTTAGTGTGTTGGCTAATATTTAAGTTAAAACATGATTATGGCATGATTATGGTTCCATAATCTTCTTGCATCCTTTAAACATGGGTTGAAGTATTAAACCAATCATGTATCTAAGGTTTAAAAATATTTAGATTCAGTCTTAGTATCTAGATTGTAAATCCTCTGTGTGCCCGCTCAAGCCATTGGAAAGGCGTTTTAGGGCTTTGTGAGGTTAACTGGATACCAACGACAGGTCTAAATGATTTTTGTAAACAACCCTTAGGATATGACGACAAGTTTAATTATGTTTGTAAAAATTTCTTTTGAAAACCCTGTGTTTAAAGAAGCGGTCTAGTTATTATTATTATTACTATTATTATTATTATTATTGTTACTATTATTATTATTATTACTACTACTGTTACTACTACTACTATTATTATTATTACTATTATTATTATTAGTATTATTACTATTACTATTACTATTATTATTATTACTATTACTACTACTACTACTACTACTACTACTACTACTACTACTACTACTACTATTATTATTATTATTATTATTATTATAGCAAGATGGCCAAGGCATAATTTGAAAAATAAGCCTTGAAGAATTTTAACAATCAAGGGGTAAAACGTAAATTGTATTTTAATATTGGTTCAATCTTATTCAATCTTAGATACCAAACCACCATTGTGTAATACGTACGATCATCTTATTTAATTAATCATGGATACCAAACAACCAATATAATTGGCTTGGCTCTCGGCTAATCTTGAGCCAATACACAAGTTCCGATTAACGAATCTCGCAAAGCAAACGAAGCCGTAGTGTATTATGCTTAACATCACTACGAGAAAATGAGTACATTAATGACAATATAATAAGTGATAATAAACAATTATCATTTATTGTATCCATTTAATGATCCTAAAATTATATTGCTACAAAACATAATTTGTATAATATCAATTGTGACAACATAGCACAAAAAAGTGACAATATAGTGTAAAATTAATAATTAGTGACACACTTATAATAATAATTTAGCGACAATGGAATTTTATTATAAAATCTTAACAACAATATTTTTTAATCATCAAATTGTCATTATAGGTGTGTGACGAATTGTTAATGATCGTTACTACAACGCTAATTTTTTGTCATCATTAAGTGAATATTATGAAAAGACAAAAGTTATTATTACTAAAAAAACTTAATTAGTGACAAAATAAACTTTTACAAAAGTTGTTGTGAATACAATTATTAATAACAATTTTTATTAATGTGTCCGAAATGTTTGTTTTTGTGACTGATTTGGCAGTCACAAAAAAAATTTCATTCTTTTCTACACCGATCACAAAATCGATCACAATTCTTCTTATTTTGTGACCGAATGATTCGGTCACAAATTTCGATCACAAAAAATAAATTCTCTAGTAGTGGGTCAAAATTTTGACATCCATAAACTTGTGCAACGCAAAATCACTAATATTACTTTTTATTGGGGTGCATGTATTTGCCGGGGTCAAGATTTTGACTTCCATAGACTTGTGCAAAGTTTAAGAAAACTCCCACCATTTTTATGCCCACATATTTGTCTAAAGGCATCTCTGTTCCAAACATAGCTAGTTCAACTATTAACCATTGTGTTTCTTCTTCATCTTCTGCAGTACCCCCTTCTCATCATATTTGCCTTATTTTCTACTACAGCATCACCACAGAATTTCCCATTAATGGCAAAGCCCCACTGCCTCGAACGTTGTGGCGACATAACCATCCCGTTTCCTTTCGGTACCACACAAGATTGCTATCTAAGCGTTCACTTCTTCCTCACTTGCAACTGAAATTCCAGATCCTGGAAGTTGTTCTGGCAAAACACCAGAATACAAATCACAAATATATCGCTTGATGGTCAGATCAAACTCTTGTATCCCATAGCACGCCACTGTTATGCTCCTAATGGCACCTGTCTTTTCTCTTCCCTTCCCTGGTTAGGCCTAGCCGAATACTTTACTTTTAACTATACAGATAACAAATTCACTATTGTAGGCTGTGATACTTTCGGCCGTCTTTCCTGGGAGCGGCTTGACGGCCGGGAGTACAGAACCGGCTGCAGTGCCGCATGTTTTGGCAAGGATGATCTGGAGGGAGGTACGTGCATGGGTTTAGGCTGCTGCCAGACTTCTATTCCTCAAAATGTTTGGAGAGTGGATATCGAATTAGGCAGTTACAACAATTATACAGAGGTTTACAACTTAACTAATTGCGGCTATGCTTTTCTTGCTGAGGATACTGCATTCCATTTTCTCATGAAAATGTCACCAGCTTAAAGAATGTTTCAAAGCTTCCCATGGTGGTGGATTGGGCCGTTGAGAACGTGACATCTTGCGAGGAGGCCCGGATGAACTCCTCAGCTTATGCTTGTAGAAGTCGAAATTCTCTCTACTTCAAGCCTGACAATGGAGCAGGGTATCGGTGCCATTGTGATGATGGTTATCAGGGAAATCCTTATATAGATGATGGTTGTAGAGGTACATGCATACATACTATATAGGGAAAAATGCAAATTCTATCCAATTAGAAGTTGAGTTATTTTGGATTCTAGTAATTTTGTTTACACTATTTGGGTTTTCGTCCTATAAACTTTTAAATTAAAATTAACAATTTTATTTCTATTTTTGCCAAAATTTCAATTTTTTTGATACAACATTGCTGAGCGGATACCAAAATAGTTGAGGTGTACCGTCTGAAAATTGAAATTAGGGTTACAAGGACCAAAATTGACAATTTTTAAAAACTTACAAGATCTAAACCCAAATCATGTAAAAAGTAATATCCAAGACAAGCTAACTTACCATACAACCATTGCAATTTTTATATGTTTCATGATTTTCTCCAAGTGCCTTGGACTATGGTTAGTTTGGTTGCCTTTCGTCGAAATATGAATATGCGAGTACTCTGTTGTGTTGCAGATATAGAAGAATGTCAACTTCTATATGATCTCAGAAAGTGCAACCGTACTTGTGTGAACACAATAGGGGGCTTCAACTGTTCTTGCCCCAAAAGGGTACGATGGTGACGGAAAAATAGGAGGGGAAGGTTGCACTAGAAGACGACGTGGTGACTCAATACTTCTGCTAAAAGTTGTGACAGGTTAGTGACGGCCTTTTACCTTTCTCGTACATAAGTAAAGATGGCAATAAGCGGGTTTCATCCGCCAGGTCAGTGGCGCAGTCAGAAATTTGTTTCAATGGGATCCATTGATATTAAAAAAAATTATATTTATATATATATAAGAACTTATTTTGGTCAATTTTATTTGTAATAGACTCATGGAACAAATTTAGAGCCAATAGGATGGACTTTGTTTTTATAGAAAAGAAAGAGAATCATTTATGTTTCACAAAAATAAAAAAAAATTCAATTAAAAAAATGTGTTTAATTGGACTTTTTCAAAAAAATAGCAGCTAAAGAAAATAAAAAGCCAAAAACTTGTTTTTTCTAGAAGTTATTTTAGATCATTTCCAAATAAAAACACATTTTAAAGTATTTTTAAGTTATTGAATCCAAACGTAAAAACTTTTACTATGATAACCAGAGCCATTTATTTATAATCCTTAATTCTAAATTTAGATGGACAATTTTAACTTTATCTATATCATTTTACTTTTGTGACCCCTTGCTATACTAATTTTGAATTTTTTATTGGGGGGTCAATAAAGAGAATTTCATTATATAAAAAATGGTAATAATCATGCATACTCATATCTATATGTTTATGTCAATGTTCTGAAAACCGGACCGAACACAGAACCGCTGGCCTTACTGGTTACCGGTTCAACCGGTTCGACTGGTTCGACCATCGGTTCAACCGGTGTGACGTCATAAATATGTAATAATTATTAATTAATTTTTTATATAAAAAATCATAAATACATAAAAAATTAGAGAAAATCCAATAATAATAATAATAATATTAATAAATTTACCTTACTATTTAATAAAAATCCAAATCATCATTCAAACCAAAGCTAACAAATAATAATTAACAAAATAATTCGAAAAACACATTTTGTATTTACTATCTTCTCTAAAAAAACAAAATTGTATTGAGAACAAAAAATGGGTTTAATCCAATTTTCACTCTTTGATATTTTTAAAATTTCCAATGAATTTTTAAAGCATAAGGATACTTTTAAAAATTTGACAAGTACAACCTATTTCGTCAATATTATCTTTATCATGGATTTTTTTTTACCCTCCCTAGCATATAGTCACTGTAGGATACTCAAATTAAAGACCAATATAAAAATTGTGATTTGAACTAAACTAAAAGAATTAGGCCAAAATAAATCAAAATCAAACTCAAAAATCAGATTTAGCCCAAGTCTTACCTTCAGATTTACTAAACTAAAAGAATTAGTCCAAGTCTTACCTTTAAAAGCAAAAAAAAAAAAACAACAGATGGCAACACCGTAGCAGCAAGCAAAAATAGCAGGAAAATGAAAAATACAGAAAAAGAAAAGAAAGCCAAATGGCCCAAGCCCAAATCAGGAAAAAAAAAATTAAAAATACACAGCCCGCCGAACCAGTCCGTGAACCGGAACCGGTTCGACCGGTTTTTCACCGGTTTTGACCGGTTCTCGGCGGGCCGAATCAGTTCCAGTTTTTGAGGGTAGTTCGGACCGGACCAGGGTCCGGTCACCGGTCGAACCGGCCGGTCCGGTCCGGTTTTGAAAACATTGGTTTATGTACAAAAGATTTTGCATATTCAGGGGGGTCAATTGAACCCCCTGCTTACAACGTGGCTCTGCTGGTGCGCCGGGTTTTGCCAAAATCAGAGACCATTTGTACGTGGACATTTGATTTTTAAAATGTTATTAAGTTCTAAAATCATATATTTTATTTTTTATATATCAAAGACAAATTATTTTATTGATGTAATAGAATTAGTTTGATATACAAAAGTATCGTATTTACATTTTGCTATGTGAATTTGTAGGACATTCTCACAGAATGTCGATGATTTATATATTTTTTCATCTTGAATTCTTGATTTATGTTATTTAATTTGTAGTCATTATTTGTGTAACTTAAATAGTAGAAATGGGAGCTTATGTGCTTTTTATTTTTCTTCTATAATAGCAAGTGCCCTCGGGTTCAGCTTTCTGCTATTGCTTGTTGGCTGGTTGTACTGGGCACTGAAGAGAAAAAGCTCAAACAAGATGAAGCAAAAGTTCTTCCTCCAGAATGGGGGCCCATTGTTACAAGATAAACTCATCAGTCAAGGAAGATCGCCGGATGTGATGAGGATATTCAGTTCATCTGAGCTTCAAAAAGCAACCAATAACTTTGATAACAACATGATCATAGGCCAAGGCGGCTTTGGCACTGTATACAAAGGATTCTTACTAGATAATACCATAATTGCCATTAAGAAGTCGAAAAGAATTGATCCGAACCACATCGAGCAATTCATCAATGAGGTGATTATTCTTTCCCAAATAAACCAGAGGAATGTAGTCAGGCTCCTTGGATGTTGCTTAGAAACAGAAGCCCCCCTTCTCGTATATGAATTTATCAGCAATGGCACCCTTTCTACACATATACACAATCAGGCGAAGGCACATCTTTTTAAGTGGGATGTCCGTTTAAAGATAGCTGCGGAAACTGCTGGCGTACTTGCATATTTACACTCTGCGGCTTCTACTCCAATCATACATAGAGATGTCAAGTCGGATAATATCCTTTTAGACAATACTTTCACTGCTAAAGTGTCTGATTTTGGAGCTTCGAAATTGGTTCCTCTTGATCACACTCAGTTATCTACTATAGTGCAGGGTACGTTTGGTTACCTTGGTCCTGAATACATGCAGACGAATCAATTGACTGAGAAAAGTGATGTTTATAGTTTTGGAGTAGTCCTTTTAGAGCTTCTAACTGGCAGAAAGGCGATAAGCTTTGATAAGCCCGAGAACGAGAAAAATTTAGCCAATTTTTTCTTCACAATGTTTAAGCAAGAGAAGTTGTTCCAAGTTCTTGATGAAAATATTTTGTGCGATGAAAATAGGGAACAAATAACAGAAGTCACTAGGCTCGCACAAGGTTGCCTAAATGTCAAAGGCGAAGACAAACCAATTATGAAAGAGGTCGCGATGGAACTAGAAGGGTTGAGACTCAGAGGAAAGCACTCGTGGACTCGAACTGATCACAATGCAGAAGAGATGGAATACTTGCTTGGTGAGGGATCAAGTAGCTTGGCAAAAGGTGAAGGCAATAGCAGAAGCGTCGGATATGATAGCCTTAAGGGTCATGTTTTGTTACCAATTAGCGGAGGGAGATTAAAATGGATGGGCATTAAAAGCAACGAAGTTGCTAAAGTGAAACGTTTTGAAATAGAGGTTCTAAACTGTAAGTGAGGCATACATAGCAAGGATGACTCGGATTTCTGTTATAGTAATTTGCTAGACTTGTACAATAATAGGAAGAGTGCTATGAGTTGATCTATGATATTTTTTCATGGTCGTCTCAATTTTTTAATTAGTATGATGTACTTTGTTCCAGGGTTGTTCCAAATATGTAATTCGTTGCAAGATTATTCAGAATATGTAATTATATGTTTCTTTTGTGAAATATATATCTTGAATTCAAAAAGTAAATAAACGATTCTTTTGTGATTCCAAAGATAGGCTGCAGCCTACACCTGACTACTTTTCCTTACACTGCATTTCGATTTCATACTTCTGCCTCTATGTTGACAATATGTTTTGACTATATATATCGCCCGCTTACACACACACAATTAAGGAAAAACTAAAGAAAGAGAAAAATATGTCTTAGGGAAATCGCATTTTCCATCGCATGAAGTAGGTCTTTTTGAATGTGAGACCCATACATTACGACTTTGTAACATTGAATCCTATGATTAATGTGCTAAACTTCTCACTTTTAGTCTGACTTGTAGCTAACTTTCAGAACGGGCTTAGAGAAGGAAAAAAATAATCATCATTTCACAAACAGAGCCATTCTCTAAAATCCATCTCAATTTTAGAAAATCAAACACAGGATATCTTTCTTTCCCCCCTCATCTCTAAAACAGTGTGGTTACGGCAATGTGCCTCTCTCGTGCATTTTCTTTCAAGTATTAGATGGAACAACGTTTATGGGGTCAAAAGTGAACAAATTTCTACATTATGAGACCTAATGTGAGAAGGTTAATGTTTTGAACTCAATTTGAAAAGAACCTATTCTTTCGTTTTATCACGAGGGGTGTTCATTTTGTAAAACCAACAAAATCAATCAAATCAAATCAGAACTTTAACAAACCAAAAGTTCGATATGCGGATCAAATATCATTTTGTCTTGACACAATTATGGGTGGTCTTTGGGTGCTGTATTTTAATGTTGAAGTCTATTTCTCTTTTTTAAGCTATTGGACCGGTATTTTTACAGATCTTTGGGATGAATTTTGGACCTTAATGGATTAATCTAATGAAAGACAAAAGGAGGAAAGACACGGGGAAAAAATGGACAGAAATTTTGAACTCTACTTCTCTTTTCGGTTTCTAGCCATTTTTTCTCTTTCCCGGTATATATATTTTTTTCCTTCTTTCTTACATGAATTTTGATAAGAATCGAAACCAAACCAAAATTTTCGGTTAAAATTGAAACCGAATCAAACATATTTCGGTTTGATTTTCAGTTCTTGATTTTGAAAAGCCAAGAATTTTGATTAACAAAACCGAAAAATCAAAAGTGCCAGTTTTAATCAAATAAACACTCCCAAATGGCAAGGAGGAGGGCTTTATGTGCTCGATTCCTACAAATGTGGACTTTATTTATTGTATAGTAGATTATTGGTTTGTATTGTTTGTTGATTCTTTGTATTTGATATAGTTACTAATGAGATCAAAATTATATTTAATTTGACATATTGATATAATTATTTAAAATATATTATATCACTCTCTATCAAAAGTAAAGTATCTTTCCGTTATTTGGAATTAACACATGTGGGTAATTTAAGGGTTTAAAATGGAATCCAAATATTTTAAAATGGGCTGGATGGATGGAGCTCTTGAAAGCTCGCGTATCTCTTAATTGAGCTATCTAAGCCCATGTATCGTGAGCTGATTGCATAAGGCCCAGAAGAGCTAAAATATAGACATCTGAATATAAGATTTAAAAATTGTACGTGAATCATTTGGATTGAAATTATTTAAAAAATAATTAATTTAAATTCGATTACAATAATCGAATCCAGCTCCACATCCTATATAATTTGTATCTAGGAATGTTGTAACGCTACAAGAATGCATCATTTTCATTAACAAATAAATCCATTATAAGTTTATTTCTTCGGATGGATTTCGTAAATTACAAATTCATTAGTGAACGTTTTTGTCACGAATTCAAATAGAATGGGTTTTCTTGTAGTGATATTTGAATTCGATACAAATTTGAACTTCCAACCCGATTATTAATATTAAATAATAATCTTTAAAACCAATTAAAAATGGAAAATCAAGGTGATATAGATAACAATGGGCTAAACCAGAATTTTCAGGAACATCTGACATAATCGTGCAAGAGCTCACTAATGAAAGCATCATCATAAAATAATCATTCAACCTGTTCCAAAGACAAAAAAAATAAGACAAGGTTGTACATTTTCTATTCCAAAGGTAAACTTATCCAAAAAAATCCAAGAGAAGAAAGCTACCTGAGAAAAGCACCAAATATTCTTGAGGCAAAGCAAAGAGGATTTTTCTTAATGATTCAAAATTAAAATTACGAAAATGGGGGGAAAAAACATTTGGTATTTGGTTTTATAATTGAAAATCAAACTATATAATTTAAAAACTGAAAATCGGACGAATATGATTCGATTCGATTTTGTTCAATTTTCTTGATTAAGAGGCAATGGGTTCTATCATCACATCCACACAGAACAAATTAAAGGAACTGGTTTTACAAATTGTTCCTAAAACCAAAAAGTAAAAAATATGGTGATAATATGCTATATGACGATGAAAAATTTGTCATCATTTATACACATTAAGTTATGACAATTTTATTTTGTCAAAAAAGAAATAATTTTTGCGAAGTCGATGGTGGTAAAAAATTGTATTTAAATTGCCATCGTAAAAATTTAGCGACTACTTATAATGAAATCTTAACAGAAATAAAAATCTTAGTTACTAATCAAGGTGATAATATTTTTCATCATGATGTTGTCATTATAAATGTGATGCAAATTCTAAATAGTGTCAATTAAAATACCAAATCTTATCACCTTCAATTCTTTTAGTGATAAAATAAAAATATTAATTATTTAACAAATGTTATTAATACAAATTTTAAAAAAATCACGCAAGATATATTATTTGTGATGCGGAGTAAGATGACAAACTCGGGTCTTGGTCAATTTGTCACTGCATACGTTTCTTGGTATTGGTGACGTGAGGTTACAGAAAGAGATTGTCAATACAACTATTTTGTTGCGATTTTAAAGAAAGGGAAAGAGGACTGGTAATTTTGATAGCAACACCAGTTTGTTTGACACTGTATTAATTGATACCGTTTTCAAGAGTACATTTCATACCGTCAAACCTAGTGAGTTAAGTACAGGACGGGTATGATTTGGCATTTAATATGTGCGAATATATTATAATTTGTTTTTCAAACTTATTGAAAAACCGACTCTAGTACGCAAACGGCTAATATACAAATTAGTAAAAATATGAGTAGAATACAGATGTGAAAAAGAAAGTCGGAAATAAAAATACGGCTTAATTTTGATATTACTTTCATATAAATCATGCTTTCTATATTATTTTAATATATAATGAAAATATTATTTAAAATTTATCATTAAATTAATTAATAATTTATAATCATAATATAGACTCTATATAATTATTAATAGAGTAAATTACGTTAAGCACCCCAACTTTTGGGGTGTTTTGCACTTTGATACCTAACTTTTGTGAATGTGCGTTTTGATACCTAACCTTTATCATTTGTGCGCAGATTGTATTTTTTCACTATTTTGATGGGATCTTTGTGGAATATTTAGGCATATTTTGGGGAATATTGAGAAATATTCTACCAGAATAGTGTAAAAATACCATCGGCGCACAAATGATAAAGTTTAGATATCAAAGCGCATATTTACAAAGATTGAGTATCAAAGTGCAAAACACTCAAAAGGTTGTGGGTCTTAATATAATTTACTCTTATTAATATAATAACTAATATTTTATAAAGTATTACAAATTTGTTGTGTATATGACATTCAATTAATAATAATCATTTATTTTGATTTATTGTATCTATAAATAATTTTTATATATTATAAATTTCAAATAAATATAATAAATATTTCATAAGATGAAGTATTATTCATCAAATATTATACGGAATACGTATCGTACGTCTATTAAACATATTATATCAAAAGTACTTGTGACGATCCGGTAATCCTTATTATTTAAATAATTGATATAAAACCTTATGCTTCTTGAAAATGTCCTTATTACTTGTTGTTTTCAAATTTTAGTTTGATTTTAAGAGTAATTTACAATTTGAACGGTAAAGTAATAATTTTTGAATTTTGATTACCATTCTTGGAAAATTTGTCTATTAAACACTTATGAGTTTTCAAAAATAATATAAATAAGTATTCTAGACTTTTATGCATGGAGAAGATGCAATTTTGAATAAATTACATAATTTTTTTTCAAATTTTAGAAGAATTTGACATTCTAACACAATTTTAGAAATTCTATATCTTAAATTACAATTTTCGAAAAGTTATATGTTAAATTTATAATTTCTGGGAAATATACATATAATTTCATATTTATGAAGATTAATTTCATAATTTTGGAATTTTTCTAAATTAATTATGGATTTTCGGATTTTTATGCCCTAAAACCCTAATTTTCGATTTTTACAGAAATAAATAAATACAAATTTGAATTTTCAATTAAATAAAGATATGATTTCATATTTTATAAGATTAGATAAGATTATGATAAGATTTGGATAGGATTAGATAAGATGATGATAAGATAATAATAATTAGAAAATGACTTAACGTATATAATAATTGTATTTCTTGCCCTAAACTCTATAAAAAGGGGGGGGGGGGGGGGGGCATTATCTTCATTTTCCACACACAACACAATTCCCGCCTAAAACACCCCCACCCACACTCGCCTTACTCTCAACACCCAAAACACTCCATATTTATAAAATATCTTCCACCCAAATATGTATATATATATATATATATATATATATATATATAAACACTTCTTTTTACATACATATATACCTATTATCCTTCCATATAGCCCTTTTATATATCCTCTTTTTCCCTAAAAATATTTGAAGGTAGAATTATTACCTTTCTCATAAGTAGTTTAGGCAAAATAGTCTTACATTATTTTCATAAACAAGGCTTTAACTTGGATTTACCAAATAATGGTAAAAATACCAAGTAATTGCCTATGTTCATATTTTAAGATTTTATGCCTCAAATTATTTGCTATACATGTCAATATCATGATAATTGTTTTCATACTATTATGCTTTCATAAAGGTACATGCATGAATATGATATATTTATTTATGCTCTTTATGATTTATGTGTTATGAGAAAGTTATTTCTCAATTATGTGCTGGGCCTGAAATATTGTGAAATGGATGTGGCTGAGTTTCGCCGGGAAATTCTATTGGAGATGCCGGTGTTAAGTGTTCCAGTCCTCCATCTTCTAATCCCCCCTCATATGAACGGAGTGTTCCATGTGAGAGTGGATCGTAGGCTTCAGCATATACCCGCATTATGACCACTGATGTGACTCGGTTGGGATTGGTAGAATCGCGGAGTGATTCGGATAAAGTTACTTTTGTATTTCTTTTGTAAATTGTAACTTTTGTATTTTATACAAATTTTATGTGAAAATAATTATTTATACAACTATGAAAATATTACCGTTGCGCGTTTCAGTCCAACATATTTTAATGAAATAAAAGGATATTTTTTCAAGTCGTGACAGTACTAGTATTATTCATTAAGTTAAGAATGTGTACATGAAACAGAAGGATTTTACAATTATTTATACGTACGAGTATTATATGGGTATAATACACGTTTTAACTAACAAAACCATCAAATTAATAATTCATGTAATACAAATCAAACTATTACATCATAATTTAAAGTAAAAATCAAACTATTTTGTTATAATGAACTAAATGAACTATTGTTAAAATAGGATAAGATGCGTAGGTTTTGGTGGAAAATTGAACACAAAACTTCATAATTTTGAAGCTTCGACTTCGCCAATAGAGGTGGATCTTGAATGAAGTTGATTGTTCATTCAATTATAATATAGCATGGACACATAAATTTTAAATTTTAGGTATATTATTATGTTCTTATACAACATCAAAAATAATTATTTTTATCATTCTCAGGAAAATAAAAATCATATATATATATATATATATATATAAATTATAAATTTGTATAAACTTAAAAGAGGGATGACTGTCGATATTAGTCCACTCGTCCTCTTGATTACGATAGAAGTTCTGACAAAATTTCACATATTGCATTAACAAGATTATAAAAAGAGAAAAGAACAGAAATTAAAAAAAAGGACTTAAAATTTCTCTACTACAACTTTGAAAATTCGCAGGACGTTGATTTTCCCCTTCAATCCGGAAGGTGAGGTGCGGTTACATTAATCAAATTGGCGCGTTGATCGGGCAATTAATAAAGCAAATGGAAGAAAAAATGTTGATTCACCCTATAAAAAAATGTTGGAAGAAATAGAAAAAGAAAAGAACGATTCGAAACCTTAATTAGTTGATTTAGTCAATGGTGGCTATCACAGCAAACATCACAATAGTTTGATGATAATGACGTCAAACAAAACGTACTTTTTTTTTTTTTTTTTTGGCTATCAAAGAAGGAACTTTAATGGCTTTAAGTCCTAAAGTCATGATAAGTTTTATGTACTTCTTGGGTGATAACTATAAAGGATATCTCATATCTATATATGATGTGGCCAAATCCGCCCTTGGCCACGTACGCGCCTCCTCAGCTTACACATCGGATCCAGCTCAGCGCATGCCGCCATCCCCCTATCACCGCGTGTCAGGCCTGTCCCGATCAGGCTCATGGTCTTTTTCTTGACCTCCTTGTTCGGCCAGAGTTCACCACACCCCCTCGATGAAACGACCTGTTCGATGTCGAATACTTCATCCTCGGAGTCAATGCCCTGGGATCCTCCTCGAACAAGGAATGCACCCCACGCGCCCACAGCGCGTCATGGGGAGTGCCCGTTACCAGCAACGGGATTGGGCCAACCTAATTCTGGTCCGGCCCACCTATTTTTTATTATTATAAAAAGTACGGCGACACTAGTCATTAGGCAAGACATCTTTTATCTATCAATACGCTAATTACTACTTACTGTTCACCTGCCCGGATTCTGACTTGAGCGTCGGAGGGTCTTCGCCGGAGACACTTCCGGCTAGTCTCACGTGTGCTCCATCCTTGCAGAATAGAACCCGACCAGCATTCAGACTCCCTACTCGGATCTACCTGACCGGATTCAACACTTACTCCCAGATCGAAGTGACGTGTACCGCGGGTCAAAATCCGACCACATCAATATAATTTCCGAGTGAATGAACAATATGAGTGTGGGAAGGGATGAATTAGAATAAATTTTGCAGTTGGGAAGGGATTTTATTTTTATAAAGGATTTTAGATCACAACAGGCATTCGGTATATTGATTCTTGATACTATTAGCGACCGATTTAACTTGAATTAGTAATTGTGATGGGTCACTAAAATCAATTCTTTTAGTAATAAAAAATCTAAATATTTCAACATAAGGTTTCATTTTTAGATCCACCAGTTATGAGAACATTCTACAAAAGTTATAATTTTAATTGGTTCATAAAAAGACATAATGTACTTAAATATGTTTCCTTTTTTTAATTACGTTCTAAAAATGAGATTATATTATACTCCACTCTCTAAGATTGTGTATTTTCTTGAGGATTGTTTCATTATTTTTAATCATTTAATTTTATCTTATTTTAAACTATTTTATTTTTACTTATTTTAAAATTAATAAATATTAGAAAGGTTTAATTCATATAGAAAATTTAATATATATTTGGGTAAATTGCAATTCATCACCTAAAAATTGTGATTTTGGCACTAAATCCCCTAGAAAATTGAAAAATAAAAAACACTTTGATATATAATTCGATCATGACCCTATTTGATGCAGGTTAACAAAAAAATAGAGTTACTATTTATATTCTCATAGATATATTTTAGATTGGTTTGGTTTGTTTACTGTGTAATTAAATAGGTGGACTAATAAAATTTAAAGCATATATTATTTTAGATTATTTAAATTAAATATAGATATTACAGTAAAAAGTTAACTATACAAAAAAAAAAAAAAATAATAATAATAATAAAACTTTCAAAGCGGTAAAATGTTAAATAAAATATTGGGATTTTTACAAAATCGTCCTTTAAGTTTGAGGAATTTGAGTTTTTGTCCTTTATATTTGAATATTTCAATTTTAGTCCGTTCTCTTTTCAAATTTTCAATTTCAATCCTATTTTAGACTGCTTTGACAGTTGGATTTGATGTGGCATGAAAAATTGGAGAATTTCTAATTTTTCCCGCCATATATGCTGATGTGGCACTGCTGTCGGCTATGAGATGTGAATTTGAATCCTACATGGTTGGCATTTCTCTTTTTAAAAAAAAAAGAATTAAACAAAAAACCACATCACATTTTTTATTTATATATTTGAAAATATTTAATTTACATAAATATTATAAATTTAGAATTTATTATTTTTATTTAAAAAATATTATATAAATTCAATTAATTTAAATAAATACAAAATTTAATGAGTTAATTAATTTTTTTGATTAAAAATAAATAAATTAATTAAAAAAATCACTATTAATTAAAAAAAAACCCCAACCCACCCGTCCAAAATCCCCCTAGCCACTGCCCCCCACCCCTTTCTTCCCCACCTCTCTCCCACCCCACTTCACCCCCCAATCACCCTCCCCCCCCCCCCCCACCAACCCCACCCCTGTCTTCCCCATCCTTACGCCGCCTCCCACCCCCAATTTTCTCCAGCCTCATTTTCTTCTCCTCTAGCTAGCCCATCCCTTCCCCCCAACCCCTCGCCCCCAAATTGTCTTCAATCCGTCCCCACCACTTTCTCTCTCTAAATCTCTTCTCTCTCTCTCTCTCTCTCTCTATATATATATATATATATATATACATATGTGTGTGAGTGTGTGTGCGCATGAATATATGTATACGCATGTGTTTGTGAATATATATATATATATATATGTGTGTGTGTGTGTGTGTGTGCGCGCGCGCATGAATATATGTATACGTATGTGTTTGTGAAAATATATATATATATGTGTGTGTGTGTGTGTGAATATACACACATATGTAATTGTATATTTATGTGTGTGTGTGTGTGTGTGTGCGAAATTTTGATGGCAACACTAGTTTTTTTCACACCATATAATTAATTGATATATGTTTTTTTAGTACTACATTTTATTTAATTATATTAATAATTCATGTATTGCAAATCAAATTATTAAATCATGGTTTTAAAGTGTAAATTAAACTATTTTATTATAATGAAATACATAAATTGCTATCAAAATAAAGATAAGACGCACGTGTTTTAATGGAAAAACAAATCTAAGACCTCTTAGTTTTGTGGATTCAATTTCGCCAATTGAGATAAGCCTTGAATGAATTTGGTTATTCATTCAATTATGATCAAGGATGAACACATAGATTTTAATTTTGAGGAATTAAAATCTCACATACAGCTTACACAATATTAGGGAAAAAAAATTCTTAAAATTTCTCGACTGCAACATTGAAAAGTCATCGGACGTCCATTTTCCCCTCCAAGCATGTTGAATTGAAAAATTAAAATTCCAGAAGGTGAGGTGCAAGTTACGTTAATCAAATTAATGCGTCGATCAATATATCAAATGGGTCCCTTTATAATAATTGAAAGGAGCCCCGTCACTTGGAAAATGTAAATATTAAGACCAAAAAGTAAAAGAAAAAAGAAAAAAAAATGTAAATAGTAAACGAGTACCACAAATAATTCCATGCCATGATTTTTTCTTTGTTCTTATTTCAATTCTTCACTGCTACATGAAACGTGCGTTTATGATTATAATTTATAACAAAACGTGTCATGTGATCGTGTAACAAAAGATTCCGATAACGACTCACAATTCAAGAAGCACAAGAGTCAATTTAGTTAGTTAAATAAGTGACAATTCTATTGTACGCGTATTGCATTTAAAACATAATTGGTGTATTTTTCAAGTTTTGATAGATTGACTAATTACATAGTAAGAGGAATAACATTATGCCACATAATTTGTTGGTTTTGGAAAAATATGTTTGGACAAATTTATAAGGAAAAGTACTGAAAATTAATTAATCGTAATTCTTTCTTGAAGGATATTACATTATCATTAAATGAATGTTAATCATAATCAAATGTCATCAAATATCAATCACAATCTACAACTATTATAATTATTAACAAATAACCAAACAATCACACAGTAAAATAAGAATTACTATAAAAATAGATATACAAACCCACACAAATTAGTGGGGAATGAAACTCAAGATCTCATAGTTCCAGAATCTCAAATTAGCCGGTTGAACTAAGCCTCATCAGCGAAAATTCTTGGTAATTGCTACCGCGAGCTTGCCTATTGCAACTTGCAGCCGGAATTGTTAGGGTCAAGATTTTGACATCCATTGACTTGTGCAATATTTAACAAGACTCCTCTGTTAGTTTGTCTAGCTAATATTTCAACAATTAGCCATGGCGTTTCATCATCTTCTTCTTCTGCACACCCTGTTCATAGATCTAGCAATATTTCTGCCCATCGTATTTGCGCTTTCTACTGCAGCAACACCACAAAATTTCCCCGTAGCAAAGCCCAACTGCCTCGATCGTTGCGGCAACATAAGCATCCCATATCCTTTCGGCACAACAGAAGAATGTTATCAAGACCGCAGTTTCTTCGTGACATGCAATCAAACAGCTTTCAGTCCACCAAAGTTATTCTTTGGAAACAGCTCAGTAGAAATCACAAATATATCCCTCGATGGCCAGGCCAAACTCTTGCAGTATGTAGCACATGATTGTTACGAACGTGATGGCAGCAGAAGACCCTACACGACAATGATACAGTTGCACAAATATTTTACGGTTAATAATACTGCGAATAAGTTCACTACTGTGGGCTGTGATTCATATGGCTATGTTTACGGGTGGCGGCTAAATCGGAATTACACTACGGGTTGCACTGCCATGTGTGAAACCAAAGAAGACTTGGTAGAAGGGTCCTGCATGGGTTTAGGCTGCTGCCAGACCTCTATACCCAAAGATGTTTGGAGAGTGGATATTCAATTGGAAAGTTCTCAGAACTATAGTCGGGTTTGGGACTTGGATAATTGTGGATACGCTTTTGTGGTCGACGAGAGCGCTTTCAACTTTTCGTCGGAAAATCTTACCAACTTGAAAAATGTTGACAGGCTTCCCATGGTGGCTGATTGGGCCATTGGGAACGGGACATGCGAGGAGGCGAAGGCGAACTTCTCGGCTTATGCTTGCAAAAGTCGAAATTCAATTTGCTACAAGCCCGATAATGGGTATGGGTATCGATGTCGTTGCAACGAGGGTTATCGAGGAAATCCTTACCTCAATGATGGTTGTCAAGGTATGCTGATAAGAGCACATGTCTAAATTCTGTTTAAATTTGGCTTAGCCACACCCAATTAATTACACTTGCTATGTGATTGGTCACTCTCCCTAAACTGTACACCAATTATATGACAAGTGTAAAATATTAGCCACGTGATTAGTTTCGGTCACACCGAAACTAGGGTGAGTAAGAATTTTCTGCAAAGATGTCCAAGTTTTTAGAGTAAAATACTGTTTTTTTTACTATGACATATGTAACATTTGGAAAATTCTTGTCCAGACCCGGCTTAGCTGCACCCAACCAATCATATAGCAAGTGTTAATACACTTGTCATGTGATTGATCACTCTCCCTAAACTGTACACCAATCACATGACAAGTGTAAAATACTCGCTATGTGATTAGTCTTGGTGTGGCCAAACCCGATGTGGGTAAGAATCTCCTGTAACATTTGCTTCTTATATTTTGAAAGAAATTAATCACCCCCTCTAGGTCACTATCAAAAGTATCATTTATTAAATTTTGACAAACACATCTCTTACTGTAATATGTATATGTTTTATCTTATTATTTTAATATTAAATTATTTTATATAAAAAATCATTCTTATACTTTTTTTTCTTAGCATATTAAATTTTGAGAGCGACAAATAACCTTTCGGGATTTGTAATTATTTATTTTTCAATTAAATGAATTCAATATGTATATATATATATATATATTAGATTGAAAAATTAATAATAAAAATAAGATTCAAATCATTTATCTTTAGCACAATTTGATAGTAATTAGATGGAATAATTGATTAAACTATTTTATTTTTAAATAAATATATTCTTTTAATTTATGAATGGTAATTTATAGATTAAAACTATGTGCGAAATAAAAATAGTATCATATTGAAAGTAAAGCACTTCATTCAATTAACTGAAATAACTAATAATAAATTGTACAAATGATAAATTTTTTTGTGTGTGTTTTATTAATTTACTTAAAATATAAACATTTATAAAAAAAAAAATTGACGTTCTTGAAACTTAATGTACTAAGAGAAAAGATTAAGAATAAATTTTATAAAAAAATATTGTATTAAAATAATAAGATAATACACATGCATATTACAATAAGGTACATTGTCAAATTTAAACAATACTATTTTACGTAGTCAACTTGAAACAATAAGTAATATTTTTTAATGCATAAGAAGGTAAGTATTACATATGATATAATACACGGGGCAACCTGTACTAATTAGCCCTAGTTTTTATGACTAGGCAATACTAAAGTTGGGACAAATTGAAAGGACAGTCCCCCACAATCCCTCTTCAAATTTATATCGGTCATATATATATATATATATATATATATTCTATTTAAAGTTTAAACTTTTGTTCTCTAAAAATAAATATTTTTTTAATTTTTGAATTTTGTGAAAATTAAATCTTACCATTTAAACTTGAAATTCTTTGACTCCATCCATCGAAGTATGTCATTGTGTGTACGATTCGTCCTTGTAAGCAAGGGTGGAGCAGAATTTTTTATTTTGGGGCGAGACCCAATTTCTATAAAATATTAAAGGTAGTTCTTCTTTTTTGGGGGGGGGGGGGGGGTAAAATTAAAAATTTTCAAAAAAATACATGTAAAATTTGGTTTCATATACATATGAAGGGGGGGGGGGGGGGGGGGGCAAAATTCACAATTTTCAAAAAAAAAAAAAAACATGTAAAACTTAGCTCGATCTAGACTTGAAGGGAGGGGCGGGGGAGGGGGGGCGGGGACCGCACCAACCAGCGCCTCCCTTGGCTCCACCTCGGCTTGCAAGGGCCAAGTAGCAAACTGCAGGGTTTGTTAATTTGAACAAATGTTGTTCAAATGCCTCATGCCTAAAATAGGAGCTAGCTCGTTAGTGTGCTAATATTAGTGATCTTTCTATGATTTGTTTTCATTCTTCATATGTTTTTGCTGCAGATGTAGATGAATGTAAAATTGCAGGTTTCGATAAGTGCAAATATGATTGTGTGAATACAGAGGGTGGTTTTGAATGTCTGTGCCCCACAGGGTACCGTGGTGATGGAACAAAAGGAGGAGAAGGTTGCAGTCGTCGTGAGTCGCTTATACTAAAGCTTATCGCAGGTTAGCATATACATGACTGTGTGCCTATATACTGTGCAAAAGAAGCCTCTAGATTGACTGTTACGAGGGAGTAAGTACTCCAATCGTGTTTGGCATAAATACGAGTAGAAGAGCTAGCATTAAGTGTGAAATCCTTTAACTTGTGAAATCCTTTAACTTCTCTTAGGTCTGTGTAGTTGTAAACTTTCTAAAATATCTTTATTAATCATTGACTACCTGTTGCTCTCCTCTTTTCCATCTCAAACATGTTTTTATTTCTCCCTTTTTATTTTCATATATATCCGATCTCCTCTCTTATATTCCTTTTTATTACTTTTCCACTTTATATTTCTATTTTCTTTTAATAAAAAAATCAATTTTATTTTAAATGTAATTCTTTGACTTACTATAAATTTAATAAAGTATATTATAAATATTTAAAAAGGTAGTATAAATAATATAAATAGTAAAGAAACATATATATTTTCTAGAGATTTTTAATAAAAAAATTAATATCATGCTATTGAATTTAACTATTTTATTACATTACATCTTTTTTTATTTTCACACACGCATCGAGTGTATTTGATATATTAGTCTTAATTAAACATCTTGAGAATCTATAGACTATTCAAAAATATTTAACAATTTTGTTAATAAAGGAACTTATGATTTCCATAAAAATAAGTTGTTTAGAGTTTATAAGTTGTTAAAAAAAAAAAAAAGAAAAAAGAAGAAGAAGTAAGCTCCCCCAACTAATTATTTTCAAAGCAATTTATAAATTATCTAGTTCTAAACGATAAAATTGAATGATTACCTTACCTCTTTAAAGTATAATGTCCCTACCATCTTAAATTATAAATATTTTTCTTGAAATTAATTTTATTGTATTATATTTTTTCATTGTTATATAGAAAAAAATTTCTAAGGTCACATCCTTACAAAGCACGCGACAATATATCCTGATAAGCTTCTAAAATATTTTATTTGCTATTGAATTTTGTTTTGAGAATTGTTATTGACATTTCAAAATTATTATGGGCACTCCACTCTTATTTTTATATTGAAAAATTGAACAAAATGTCCATTCATTTGAAGACACTACAAAAAAATGTATTAATTGTGACAAGATATTTGTGAGGAGATTGTATCTTGTCACATAAACATACCATAATGTGGCGAATTATAATTTTGTCACATTAAATTCTATTTTTTAAAACAAATTGAAGTTTCCTCACAATAACTATGACTAATGTGAGGAAATATAATTTTCATCACAAAAAAGATTTTGTTTTCCTCACAATAAGTTAATAACATGATATTATAAAAAAAGTTCCTCACAAAATATCAATTTAATATTTTTCCTAATTCGATAAAAAACTTAAATGAATAAATGTTATAAAATAAGTTCTCAAAAAATATCAAATGAATATTTTCCATGATATCCTAAAAAAAAATTTAAATGAATCAAAAGAAACCCCAGATATAATTTTGTTTATAATTTTGACTTTTTTAGGTATTTTCATAGTGGCTAAGAAATTAATAAATTTTAAAAATACAAACATTAATAAAATTTGTTCTCATAATTTAATATATATACATATAGCCACACATAATAATGATCATCTATCACTTATAATCTTAGTTAGTTAAATACCAGACAGGTAATATTTAACATTCAACATGTACGTACATATTACAAATATTTTCCAAAAGTTCTGGTGAAAAAATTTATACAATTTATTAAAAGTACGAGCATAATCTTATTTTTTTCTTTTTTGCTATTATCTTCTCTCTTATCTCTTGCATTTTTCTTTCCAAACTTTTATTCTACTTTATATATTTTTATTTATTTTTAATCAAGAGTTTTATTTTATTTTTAATTAATTTTTTGCTCGTTATAAATTTGATGAATGTATTAAAAATTCAAGTAGATAGTATAAATAATAAAATTAGTTAAAAAAAGATATATATTTATATAGAAAATTGAATTAATTTTTTTTTTATGATATTAAAATTTTAACAATTTAACTAAATTATATCTCTCTTTTGTTTTTTTCACACACATAGAATGTGGTCATGTATGCAAAGTATATATAGTCTCTCACATAATAATGATCATCTATCATTGAATTTATTTCATAAATAAATTTACAAAATTAAACTTAATAAATTGAGAATGTTGTATCATTATTATAAGTAAAAATAAATAACTTTTTAAACAACAAACTACAATAGCCTAATGGTAGAAAGTCTACCTCCGCATCTCAGAGGATGCAGGTTCGAGCCTCAATTGTGCAAAATAATACTATTAGTGGCCATACACAGTGTGGCTCGCGCGGTCCACTTGCTGGCGGGCGGCTAGCTAGGAGCTATTTTTTTTTAAAAATAAGGACGGATTATATGTGACAAAATATTAGTCACAAAAAAATCAACTTCATGTAAAGAAATAATACTTTGTCACATATATTATTTGTGACGAAATAGAAAAATTGTCACAATAACCTAATGCGAGGGGGATTTTGTGAGGAAATTGTGACGATTTTTTTTTTGTCACAAAAGACCTTTTGTGATGAAATTTTAATTTTTTGTCAAAATTTTTTTCATCACAATAAATCAATTTTTTTGTAGTGAGATATAATTAAATACACTTTACCTCCTTAATTATATCTTATATATCATTTACATCCATGAACTAATAAATGTAACAACCCCCCTTCCCCCCACCCCCCCTTCAGTCATATATTTCGATAAAAGTACCAAATCTATACATATATATATCTAACAAAGTATTTATACGAATTCATAATCTAAATTTAATTTTAAATATGTTTTAATTAGAAACCAAGCTATTTACTCTTCAATCAAAAGTAGAATTAGACTCTTTTAAATTTATATGAATAATTATATTTTCATTAAATACTTCAATTTGCATATGTTTTTCTTTTTCTTAAACAAATTGGTATACTTATTTTTCAAAGAAATTATATTTATTTAAATATATCATAATTTGATTTAATATAAAAATATATTTAAATTATAATTAAAAAATCTTTATCCACTTTTATTCAAAATGGTCGAGCTTTACTTAGAATTTATTCTTCATGAACTAGAATAGTTTTTTATATTTAATTTTTAGGTGTTATTATAATAACTGATTAATTTAGTTTTTATTCAATTTACTTAAGCTATCAATTATTTTTATGACTAATCGAGGATTAATTTGACATTGAGTTTAGAATTCTACATGCGGAAAAAATAATTGTATAAATATGAGGGTATGAAGGCGATTTTGACTATTTTTTTAATTAGGTGAGATATGGGTTTGGGGGGTGGGGGGTAAATTGAGACTTAGAAAATAATTGAGGGAATAAAATGTATCCAATCACATTTTAAAATAAATGGACATCCTCGTCAGTTTTTCAATAAGAAAAGTAATGATGGAGTGCTAAAAACAATTTTTTTTTTATTTTATCTAAACATTTTGGTACTTTATTTTTAAAATAAGAAGTAGGAACTTACAAGCTCGAAACATATCTTACAAGCTTTAGGGACCTATAAGTTCTCAAAAATAAGCTTAACCAAGAAGCCACTAATTAAAGTTGACATTTTATTAGTAATAGTACGTAGTTGAGCACTTTTGATGCATGTGCAAAACAAAAATATATATTATTTTAATTACATTTTGAAAGTTTATATTATAAAATTATAAATATTTATTAATTTTCTACATAAATATATATTTAAATTATTTTAACATAGTTTATTGAATTTAGTATAAAAGAAATCATACGACAAGAAAGAGAAAATTAAAAACTGATTGATAGAGGAGGCATGAAAAAAACTTTAACCCTCCGTTTGGTTCTAGGATTTTGGTAAGGAAAATAGGATGAAATTTTTTTTCTTTGCTTCAAATGATAGTACTTTATGCTTTCATTTTTGATCATTTCCATTTTCCTCCTACTTTTCCTCACCAAAATTCTTGTTCCAAACATAGCCTAAAAGAAAAATGTGTACAAATGAGAGAGAATAGAGAGAAGAAAGCCTACACAGAGAAAGCGTGTGCAAGAGGAAAGATGATAGGGGAGAGAGAAGAGACGAGGAGAAAATAAATAAACGGATGCCAAAGACAAATAACACAAAAACAATTATTAGGCACCCTCACACTTTATATAATGGAATAAATAAGTAGCGTAAATTTTATAAATAGTACAAATGATTTTATTGGATACTACTAACAGTTGGATGTTGATAATTAACATGCTTTAATTTTCTTGCATCAGTATATTTGAATTTATGGTTCATTTGCTTCATAATTAAGCTTATATTTGGTAATTTTTCCTTTTTGCTTAATTTGAAATGTAATCAGGGATAGCCCTTGGGATCATCATTTTGCTTCTGGTTGTGTGCTTGCTGTACTTGGAACTCAAGAGAAGAAGGTCGAACAAGATGAAGCGAATGTTCTTTCTTCAAAATGGTGGCATGCTGTTACAAGAAAAACTCAACAGAAGAGAAATATCATTAGACGCCACAAATATTTTCAGTTCATCTGAACTACAAAAAGCATCGAATGACTTCAATAACAATATGATCATAGGCCAAGGAGGCTTTGGCACACTGTACAAAGGCTTTTTACCAAATAACACAATAGTTGCTATCAAGAAATCTAAAAAAGTTGATCCAAACCAGATAGAACAATTCATCAATGAGGTAATTGTTCTTTCCCAAATAAACCATAGGAATGTGGTTCGGCTTATTGGTTGTTGCTTAGAAACAGAAGTCCCCCTTCTCGTATATGAATTCATCAACAATGGCACTCTTTCTGCCCACATACACAATCAGGCAAAGGCACGTTATCTAAATTGGGACATGCGTTTAAAGATAGCTGCAGAAGCTGCAGGCGTGCTCTCATATTTGCACTCTGCAGCTTCCACTCCTATTATACATAGAGATGTCAAGTCAGATAACATCCTTTTAGACCATACTTTGACAGCTAAAGTGTCTGATTTTGGAGCTTCAAAATTGGTTCCTTTGGATCATACTCAATTATCCACTATGGTGCAAGGTACGTTTGGATACTTAGATCCTGAGTATTTGCAAACGAACCAATTGACTGACAAAAGCGATGTTTATAGTTTCGGAGTAGTCCTGCTAGAGCTAATGACAGGAAGAAAGGCAATCAACTTTGATAAGCCAGAGGAGGAGAAGAATTTAGCCAAATTTTTTCTTGCTATGCTAAAGCAAGAGCGCTTATTCCAAATTATTGATGATAACATTGTGCCTGAGATAAATAGGGCACAGATAGTCGAAGTTGCGAGGCTTGCAAAAGGGTGTTTAAATGTGAGAGGGGAAGAAAGGCCAAGTATGAAAGAAGTAGCAATGGAACTAGAAGGATTAAGACTCGGAGGAAAACACTCGTGGGGCAAAACAGAACAAAATTCAGAAGAAGAGATGGAATACTTGTTTGGTGAGGGATCAAATATCTTTGCCAATAATGGTGATGGTAACAGCACAAGTGTTGGATATGTTGCCAATGAATGGCGCGAGATGATGAAGTTGGTGTGTAACTGTAATGATATTACCAAATTGATGGTCTAATTTATGCTTGATTTAGTTATGCCTGGGCGATGTAGATTGGTGTGAAGTTAAAAGTACTTGTAAATTCTTGTATCATATATGATATTTATAATATTACTATATTTGATAATATCATAGTACGCATTTTGATGTTCCTCCATTTTCATGTTATTCTCTATGTAATAATTAGTCTTATTTGATTTGTTGACGAAATTACTTGTTAATTCAAGGCATCATCAACTGACATTTATCCAACACATTTGCTGGTAATTTGTACAACAATTTGTTGGAATTTTTATAAATGCACAAATTCTTGGCATACAACATTGATATTTTGAGTCATAATAACTTAGTCTCTCACATTGTTAGATTAGCCACTTTGGTGGCGTAGTCTTGGAGCTTCAAGTACAAATAACCCAAAGCCATAATATTTATATTCATATAGGGAACCTTGTTAGGGGGCATGGCTGCTGAAAGAAGAGAAGACTTTTTGGGATTATCCTTTTTTTTTAGGTTAAATTTCATAGCTGCTCTGTGTGGGTAAATACAACCTTTCTTTTCTCTTTTTTTTTTTTAGGGATTATTACGTTTTTCATCCTGTAAGTATGGGTTGATTGAGTTTTAGTCCTTTATGTATGACTTTTTCAATTTTAGTTCTCTATGTTACAAATATTTTAATTTTAATCTAATTTTGGACTAAAGTGCACGTCGGAGCTGACGTGTCAGACTAAATGGTCGGAATAAGCCATGTTGGTGCTGATGTGTCAAATTAATTTGGGGGTTTTGCAATTTTTCCTCCATTTATCCAATGTGGCAACCAACTCATTATATTAAAAAAAAAAAGAAACACAATATAAAATATGTCATTTAATTTTGCATAAATACATATACATATACATATATATATATATATATATACACACACACATACACACGCATATATATATTTACATGCATAGATATATATATATACACAGAGAGAGAGAGAGAGAGAGAGAGAGAGAGAAATGGGGGATTATATATATACACACATCTATATATACATATATACAGAGAGAGATGAAGAGGGAGAGAGAGAAATAGGTGACGGGTGCTGGTGGGGGGGCGCTGGTTGGGGGGAGAGGAGCGCGGCGCTAGTTAGGAGGGAGAGGGGGAGCTGGTTCGGGGGGGCTGGTTGGGGGGAGGGGAGGGGGTGCTGGTTGGGGGGGGGGAGATGGTTTGGGGGGAGGAGAGGGGGCGCTGGTTTGGGGAGAGGGGCTAGTTTGGGCGAGGGGAAGGGGCGCTGGTTAGGGGGGGCCTGGTTTGGGGAAGGGGAAGGGGGCACTGCGTGGGGTGGGGTTGGGCTGGGTGGGGGAGGATGAAGATGAAGATGGAGATGAAGGGTTAGGGTTTTTTTTTGGGTTGATTTTTTTTAGTTTTTTTAATTATGTAATTAATTAATTTTTTTAAGATATGATACATATAATTTTTATATTTTAATTTTTAATTTTAATTTTAATTTTTATACTTTATAATATGTAATTTTATTAAATTTATATAATACTTTTATATAATAATAATATTTAAATTTCAAATTTATAATTTTTATTTTTTTATTAATTAATTTATTTTTGATTACAAAATTAATTAATTTATTAATACATGTGTGTGTGTGTGTGTGTGTGTGGAGAATAAGTGTGTCTATGTGGATTTTTTTATTTTTTTAAATCCATGTGTCAAAATAAAAATTCATGTGCTAAAATAAAAATATGACATGACATTTATATTATTGCCGCATCAGCCAAAATGGCACCAACATAGCTTATTTCGACAACTTGACCTAACACGTCAGCTCTGGCGTGCATTTTAGTCCAAAATCGGACTAAAATTGAAAATTTTGTACCATAGAGTACTAAAATCGAAAAAGTCATACATAAAGGACTAAAACATAATCACCCCATATTTACAGGACAAAAAATGTAATAATCTCCCCCCCCCCCTCTTTTTTTTTTTTTTATCTAAAACAATATATTGTTAATTACTTTCTTTGTCCATCCACTTTATTTGTTAATTAATTAAGAAGTAATTTAAAAATAAATAAATTATGATATAAATAAGTTTTTAAAATTACTTATGTAATTAAAAAATTAATTAATTAATTAATTAATAGTATTTGTTGCTCAATTTTTACATAAATTGCATTTCATTGACATCCTGTACTATGCATTATATTATATCAATCGAACCAATATAGACTCGCAAAAATTGGTTGGAAACCGGTTTAACCGGTACCGATTCGAACAGCTCAAACTTTTTTTTGCTTTCTTATTCATTGTCGTGTTACTGCGTTTCTGCGTGGCAGATCAGGCGATAAAAAGCATCATCATCATCATCGTATTATTATTATTATTTTGATGCAATACCATTTTTGAGTTATTGATTAAGTTTATGTATGCCTTGAGATATTAATGATTGAAATTATTGTATAATTTTAAAATATTAGATTGGTAGGGAATAATTACTTGGATTAATATGAAATAGTCTTTTAACATCTACTAAGCATTGATTTTGTTAGAGATAAATCCTTTTTTGGTCCCATAGGAAAGTTTGTCTGCTGCATTTAGTCCCGTAGGATATTTTTTCTCACATTTAGTTCCATAGGAAACGAATTTTGCCACATTTAGTCCCACCGATCGATTTCAGGCATAAAAGTTTAAAAATCGATGACGTGTCCGGCCATTTGTCTGATTTGGCGTTTCTAGGTGATGAGATGGATTTCAAGTATGCTTACATGGACAAATATATATATATATATACATACATACATTATATATACATATAAAAACCAAAAAACATTTATAATTATATATATGCATATATATATATATGTATATAAGTCACTATATATGTATATTATACACACATATATACATAAATCTAGAACACTGTTGCCGTCCGCCCCAACCACTGCCGTCGCGGCTCCCGAGGCTGCCTTTGATCCCAGAAAAGGGGAGAGAGAGGGAGCGAGAGAGAGAGAGAGAGAGAGAGAGAGAGAGAGAGAGAAAGAGAGAGAGATTGCGAGGAAGGGAGCAAAAAATCACGACACAGAGAGGTTAGAAGAGAGAGATCGCGATGGGGAGGGGTTGGGAGAGAGAGATCGTGACTGAGGGGGATTGGGAGAGAGAGATCGTAACAGGGAGAGG
>CM047874.1:6722238-6849220 GCA_026212405.1 Petrea volubilis | reverse complement strand
TCTCATCGCTGCGAGCATCGATCCTTTGGCTGGAAAAATTCGATTATGATGACAATTTATTAACATTTCACCCATTGTGTTCGGGACTTGGGAGACTAAACAAAACTTTAACCTAATCTATAATAGCTTCTAAAAACAAATGGATTTGTCATTCACCCTATAAAAAATGTTGGAAGAAATAGAAAGGAAAAGAACGATTCAAAACCTTAATTAATTGATTTATTCAATTGTGGCTATCACAGCAAACATCACAATAGTTTGATGATGTCCTTTTTTTTTTTTGGCTATCAAAAAAGGAAGTAGAACTTTAATGGCTTTAAGTCCTAAAGTCATCAGAAGTTCTATGTACTTCTTGGGTGATAACTATAAAGGATTTCTATATGCTTTCCGAGTGAAGAACAATATGAGTGTTAAATTTTGTAGTTGGGAAGGGATCTAGACCACAACATGCGTTCAGTATGTTGGTTCTTGATACTGTTAGCGATCGATTTAACTTGAATTAGTAAGTCCGATGGGTCACTAAAACCAAATCTTTTAGTAGTTAAAAGTCTGAATATTTCAATATAAGGTTTCATTCTTATATCCAGAAGTTAAGAGAACTCTCTACAACAGTTATAATTTAATTGGTTCATAAAAAGACATAATGTACTTAAATATATTTCCCTTTTTTAATTACTTTCTAAAAATGAGATTATATTATACTCCACTCTCTACGATTATGTATTTTCTTGAGGATTGTTTCATTATTTTTAGGAAAAATTACACTGACCACCCCTGAGGTTTGGCTGATTTACGAAAAACCCCCCTATTTTTTAAAAATTACCAAAAACCCCCTAAGGTTTCAAAAATATTACAAACTTATTCGAATTTCCGAAAATACCCCTTCTCCTTTTTTGGATGATTTACATTGACCACCCTGAGATTAGGCTAATTTAAGAAAAACCCCTTGTGGTTTCAAAAATTACCAAAAACCCCCTGAGGTTATACTAATATTACAACTAGCACCTACTTAGGTTGACTTATCAACAATATTAATTCTTTTTTTTTCCCTCTATAATATTATTATCATAAAATTTTCATTTAATAGATTTGGAAAAAAAATGTGATTACTTATTCAAATAAATATTCCAAATTTAATGTTATGAATTTATACTAAATATACGTAATATGTGCTAAATTTATATTTGAGAAAAATATAATTATATGCATTGTATATATCCATTATGTGAAATGAGAAATATAAACATTGATTGAAATAAAAAATTGAAATTAAATAATGCACTTGAAAACTTTATTTAGCTTGAGGACTCTAACTCATTTCTCTTAAAATTTACTCCGTATTAGTGATAATATAACATACTTGATGTGTTGGTAGATACCTTTAATGCATTAAATTCAGAATATTTATTTGAATAAATAATCACATTTTTTTTTCAAATCTATTACATGAAAATTTTATGATAACAATATTACAGAGGGGGAAAAAATTTAATATTGTTAATAAGTCAACCTAAGTAGGTGCTAGTTGTAATATTGGTATAACTTCGGGGGGTTTTGGTAATTTTTGAAATTATAGGGGGTTTCTTGTAAATTAACCCAATCTCAGGGTGATCAGTGTAAATCACCCCAAAAAGGGAAGGGGTATTTTCGAAAATTCGAATAAGTTTGTAATATTTTTGAAACCTTAGGGGGTTTTTGGTAATTTTTGAAAAAGCAGGGGATTTTTCGTAAATTAGTCAAACCTCAGGGGTAGTCAGTGTAATTCGCCCTTATTTTTAATCATTTAATTTTATCTTATTTTAAACTATTTTACTTTTACTTATTTTAAAATTAATAAATATTAAAAAGATTTTATTCATATGAAAATTTTAATATATATTTGGGTAAATTGCAATTCATCCCCTGAAAATTGTGATTGGCCCTAAATCCCCTAAGAAAAAAAAAGACAGTTTGATATATAATTCGATCATGACCCTATTTGATACAGGTTAACAAAAAATAAAGTTACTATTTATATTCTCATAGATGTATTTTAGATTGGTTTGGTTTGTTTACAGAGTAATTAAATAGGTGGACTAATAAATGTTAAAGCATATACTATTTAGATTAATTAAATTATATATAGATATTATAGTAAAAAGTTAATTATAAAAAAAATGATAAAACTTTTAAAGAGGTAAAATTTTAAATAAAATATTTTGAAAGGTTGAATGTTTCTGGAAAGCAAATTTAGGGGTTAAAAGTCTAATAAATATACTGAGATATTCATTGAGGGACAAACTGCACAAGTACAATCAACTCAAAGGGGCAAGTTGTGTCGGAACAGTGCCAGAAAGTTGACCGGAAAGCAAAATGTTACGGTGAGTAATTAAAGAGGACAAAATACCTTTTTTTTTGTTTTTTTTAGGAAGTTTAGGGCACGGTCGATGCTGCACCTGGTGCATTGTACTAGGTATACTTTAAACGGTAAATCGCTAGCAGTTTAATGTAAAAAATATATATATATATTATTATTATTTTTTTAAATAAGAACCAGATTTAAATAGTAAAATTAAAAAAATTTTGACGTTAAACCCCTAGGTGCAGCATCGACGGGATCATTAGTGTCAAAACTAAAAATTTTTAAGGGGTAAAGTTTAATTTGTCCTATATATTTTCAATTTAATTTGTACCTATTAATAATGATTATAGGCATTGATTATTAATTTGGTGATTATAATTAAAAAAACAAAGCTGCAGGGCATTCATCAAGTTGAGGTTTAACATCGATTTGAGTAGAATTTACATAAAAATAAATAAATAAATAAATACGACCTTCACCAAGTTGTGAAGATCCCCACCCTTTTTAATTTCCAACACTTCGTATAAAATCTATGTTCTAATCTTGTTTTCCTATCAATCATCCCACAGAAAAAAGGAAAAAAAAAAGAGCATGAAGTTACATCTGCTGCAAACCCTGTTCATAAAACTTGCCATAATATTTCTGCCCATCATAACTATTTTCGCAGTCTCAACACCTCAAAATTTCTCCATAGCAAAGCCCAACTGCGTCGATCGTTGCGGCAACATAACCATCCCATATCCTTTTGGCACCACAGAAGAATGTTACCATCACTTTAGTTTCTTTGTGACTTGCAACCAAACTTTCGATCCCCCAAAACTGTTCTTACAGAATTCCACAATAGAGATCACAGACATATCCCTTGATGGCCAGCTCAAAGTCTTGCAGTTCGTAGCATATGACTGTTACGACAAAAATGGCATCAGCATTTCCCAGTCCTTTCCTGGATATATTTCCCACTATACCTTACGGTTAACAATACTGCTAATAAGTTCACTGTCGTGGGCTGCGGCACGTACGCCTTTGTCTCTGGGTCGCGACTCAACAAGAATTACACGACAGGGTGCACTGCCATGTGCGACGCCAAAGAAGATTTAGAGGGTGTTTGGCTAAGCTTATTTAAAATATCTTATAAGCTCCTACATCTTATAAGATGTTTTAGGAGCTTATAAGATATTGGATCTTATTTAAAAATAAGTTATTAAAGTGTTTGGATAAATAAGAAGGGGTATAGCTTATAAGATGTTAGTAATGGCAATATTGTAATTAATTTGGCTAAAAATAAAAGAGCTTGGTAGATCTTAAAAAATAAGTTGCTACCTCCTTACTTTTTTAAAAAGAGCTTATAAGCTCTTAAACATCTTATTTGAGGAGCTTATAAGCTCCACCTCTAAAATTTTTGCCAAACACTTTGCACCATCTTATAAGCTCTCAAACATCTTATAAGATGTTTGGAAGAGCTTATAAGCTTAGCCAAACACCCTCTTAGTCGACGGGTCGTGCATGGGCTTAGGCTGCTGCCAGACTCCGATTCCTGAAGATGTTTGGGAAGTGGATATTGACTTGAAGACTTATCGAAATTATAGCGATGTTTGGGAATTCAACAATTGTGGATATGCTTTTTTTGCTGAGGCATCAGCTTTCAATTTTTCACGGGAAAGTTTTAAGAGCTTGATGAATGTTACGAAGCTTCCCATGGTGATTGATTGGGCCATCGGGAACGGGACGTGTGAGGAGGCGAAGATGAACTCATCATCTTATGCTTGTAAGAGTCAAAACTCTTTGTGCTACAAGCCAGAAAATGGATACGGGTATCGTTGTGGTTGCCGGGAAGGTTATCAAGGAAATCCTTATCTCGATCATGTTTGTCAAGGTATGGCCGAGATGATTTTTGAACATAATAGTTAAGATTTTGTGTGTGTATGTGTGTGTGGAGGTGAGATCAAATTTTTATAAAACATTAAAGGTATTTTTATTATTTAGAGGGGCAAAATTTTAATTTTTCAAAAAAAAAATAAATATAAAATTTAGTTTGATATAAACTTGACGGGAGCCAACCGCACCCTCCTATCCCTAATTCCACCTATGCTTGTCTATGAATTAATTAGTCCACAAGAATGAGTAAAAATATCAATTCTTTATTTCAAAGAATCGTACTTTAAAAATTTATTACTAGTAACAAACTTGACGTTTTGAGTTCGAATTCTTGTGTATATGGAATTATTTTAATTTTATACTAGTTTCTTGTTCAGTGTATTATAGCTTTTTTGTATTTATTTGATATTTGATAATAATTGATTATAATAGTTTTTTTTTCTGGTTGTTGTATTAGTTTAATTGATTAAGTGTAATAAACCACAAAAATAATCTAAAAAATTGTATGTGGGGCCAATTTAAACTGCTTAGGATATGGGAACATTGGTTTAGTGTGCATGCTTGTCCATTTTTTGTTTTCAGTTTTTCACTTTAAATTGTAGATATGTGACTTGATTGTGTTGCAGATATAGACGAATGTAAAGTTTCAGGTATGAGCAAGTGTAGTCATAGTTGTGAGAACACAGAAGGGAGTTTTAGATGTGTTTGCCCCAAAGGGTACTATGGTGATGGAAAGGTAGATGGACAAGGTTGCAGTCGGCGACGTCGTGGTGATCAATCAACACTGGTGCTAAAACTTGTAGCAGGTTAGTAGGGCACTACTAACATATATATCTATATATTATATGCATCAAAGGGCAAAATTGAAAATTTGAGTATGTCGTATATAAGGTTTTTTAAAATAAAAATAATAATTCAACTATTTGGCTTTTTCTCACATTTTATCCATTCTTTTTCATTCTGTCTTAATCTTAGAGGCACCGTTGACTTTCTAATTCCTATATTAAACATAAAATTGCCAAAACCCTACCCTCTACTTTTTTTTCTTGTTGTTCCTCTTCTTACACCACCCATCCTGCCCCCTTGTCACCCCTTGTCTCAGTTTCAAAGAAGGGGAAAAATGAAGAAAAACAGACTACCACACCTTCACGCGTGCACGTACGAACACATAAATAGCGTACAAAACTTGGATAAAGTTTTAAATTGAGAGTAAAATTGGATTGCCATGAAATACAAAACAAATTCATGAAAAAAAGAAATTGTTGACAAAAGATGGGTAGAGGCGAGAGAACCCCACCTCGATGTCATTGCTCCGTCGCACGGTGACTTCGCCGCCTCCAATCATTTCTTCTCAAATCTCTCCGTGGATTTGTCTTCATCTCATAGGCAATTCATCCATATGCACAATTTAAAAATTCATAAATGTTTCTTCTCAAATCTCTCCGTAGTGTGCGTTATATATTTTTGTTTTTCTTTTTGGGTGGGGAGGGGGGCTTTTGCCTCTTTCTTTTATTTCTTTCTTTCTTTTCTTTTCTTATTATTTTTTTAATACGGGAGTCTATCTCAGCAATTTCACCAAAGTAGGGGCTATAAAGTTAACAACAGTATTAACATTGAGATAAAATGAAAGATAATGAATGAAGTAATTAAAAATTGGACAAGGGCAAATTTATTGTATCTAAACTGAGAATTTTCCTATTGTTGCTTGTTATTTCAATTTATTGTGCTCCATTTATAGTGCTCTATTAATCTATTTTGACACAGATAAAGTTATAATAGATTTTGATTTTAATTTTAATTTGTAGAAATATATAGTTATTCATTATTATCTAAAAAAATAAAACATTTATCTAGAATTTAAGATAAAGCAAGCTACATTTTAATTCAACTTCAAGTAATTAATTTTCTCTTTATAGTGTCCTTTATGATATATATATATATATATATATATATATATATAGTTACTTTGATTTTAGAGTATTAGAATAATTTGTCGCTTATTTTCGCATATATTTTTCACCGCAAAAATTTTCATGACATAGTTGTATCAAAATAAATATTGGAACTGAACACTTATCGTTATTAACTGGAGTTTTAAATATATTTATTTATCAATTACTTTACTTTTACATGACCTTAAAGTTATATGTTCTATAAAAAAAATTCAATTGATTATCGATTTATTTACTTTTAATCTGATAAAATTTATTGTAATACGTATAAGATTATTTGTTTCCCATGCCTAGACATGGGTTAAATAAAACTTTAAAGAGTAGAAATGGAAGCTTATATGTTTCTTAATTCTTTTCTTTCTTTTTTTTTTCCTTGAAACACATAAACAGGGCTTGCCCTTGGGATCATTTTTCTACTATTGCTTGCTTGTTGGTTGTACTTCGCACTCAAGAGAAGAAGCTTGAACAAAATGAGGCATAAGTTTTTTCTTCAGAATGGTGGCATATTGTTACAAGAAAAACTCATCAGAGAAGAAAGGTCGCCAGATGTAGTGAAAATTTTCAGTTCATCTGAGCTGGAAAAAGCGACAAATGACTTTCATAACAATATGATCATAGGCCAAGGCGGCTTTGGCACAGTATACAAAGGTTTCTTACCAGATAATACAATCGTTGCCATCAAGAAGTCTAAAAGAGTTGATCCAAACCAAATCGAGCAATTCATCAATGAAGTGATTGTTCTTTCCCTGATAAACCACAGGAATGTAGTTAGGCTCCTTGGTTGTTGCTTGGACACAGAGGTCCCCCTTCTCGTGTATGAATTCATCAACAAGGGCACGCTTTCTGTACACATACACAATCGGGCGAAGGCAAGTTCTCTTAATTGGGACACACGTTTAAGGATAGCTGCAGAAACTGCGGGAGTGCTCTCATATTTACACTCTGCGGCTTCTCCACCAATCATACATAGAGATGTCAAGTCAGACAATATCCTTTTAGACCATACTTTCACGTCCAAAGTGTCTGATTTTGGAGCTTCAAAGTTGGTTCCGTTGGATCACACTCAACTATCTACCATGGTGCAGGGCACGTTCGGTTACCTAGATCCTGAATATATGCAGACAAACCAATTGACTGCAAAAAGTGATGTATATAGCTTTGGAGTAGTCCTCTTGGAGCTACTAACGGGTAGGAAGGCGATAAGTTTTGATAAGCCAGAAGATGAGAAAAACTTAGCCAACTTTTTCCTTTCTATGTTGAAGCAAGAACGGTTGTTCCACATTCTTGATGAAAATATTTTGGAGGAGAAGAACAGGGAAGAGATAATAGAAGTCGCTAGGCTTGCGAAAGGGTGTTTAAATGTGAAAGGGGAAGGTAGACCTAGCATGAAAGAGGTTGCAATGGAACTAGAAGGGTTGCAACTCGGAGGAAAGCACTCGTGGGCCCAAACCAAACACAATGCGGAAGAAGAGATGGAATACTTGCTTGGTGATGGTAATAGCACAAGTGTGGGATATGATAGCCTTCGGGGTCATGTTATAGTGCCAATAAGTGGAGGGAGATGATGAATTTGTCTAAACACAATAATATTACTATGTTGGTGGTTTAATATATGCTTGATATTTTGTTGATCTGGAGTCACGTAGATTGGTGTATGTTAATAGTGTTTGTAATTTTTTGGATTATATATCATGATACTATTATTATATTTGATAATATCACCATGTTTGCATTTGATTTTACCTGCAAGTCATTAATTACTCCCAACATGCATGTTGCTGCCAAGCTGAGCCTCCACATGAGCCTTTCCATGGGACTCCTCCAGAATTCCTTCAAAACCAAAACTAGATATGGTTGTGTTTTAAGTTTTGATTCAACAAAAAATCGCTCAATTTAATAAAATTTCAAGGGAGGAATATCAAGAAGATAAAAAATGTAGAGGAATTGCCAGAATGCTTAATACATTCATCTCATATTAGTTATTGACATTACACGTAACCCCTACTCTGAACTAGAAGTGTCAATGGAACAGGTTTTAATTTGAATAGCATCAGAATTCATTCCGGATTTTAGTATTTTTGATTGATTAAAATATCCGACAGATCAAATTCAATTAAAAGTTGTAGAAATATTAGAGGTTTGGGTATAACTCAATTCCAAAAGTTAGCTCATAGAGTGAGGAATGAGGATTACCTAAGTCATTATAGAGTGGACCACATCCTAATATTAAATCGATGTGGCATAGTTAACAAAAGTATCCATGATCCCGAATAAGTTAATTGGATGAAATTGAGAAATCCAATCTGTTAAATATTCTAATCCGGATTTGAGTAACATGATTAAAAATACTCTTATAGATAATTATATGTATAAAAACACTTAAATGGGATATAATATAGGGATAATTGCAATTTTTGTCCTCTGTGTTTAATGCATTTTTGATTTTGCCCGCTTCATTCAATTTTATCAATTTTGTATTTTCTGTTTATGAATTTTTCGATTTTAGTCCTATTTTGGACTAAATTGTTCACCGGAATTGACATGGCAATTTTCTCACCATTTGTGGTGAGGTGGACATCCAATTGGCATTTTTGTGGTGAGGTGGACTGAAAAGATGTATATCCAGTTAGCATTACAATTAAACCTATTTAAAAATATTAATTTTTATAATTTTTATAATTTTAGAATTTAAATAATATAAATAAATACAAAAGTTTATTAAAAATTAAAAAATAAAAATTTCATATGAAAAACTCATATTTAAATTATACATATATATAATTTAAATAAATTAATTAAAAAATAAAAAAAGAAAAAAAAATCATCTTCTTCTTTCCCAAAAAAAAAAAAAAACCCTAGCACCACCCCCCCACCCTAACTGCCCGCCGTCGCATCCATTGCTACCCCCCACCTCCTCCGTCGTTGTCCCCCACCCCCAACCGCACCCGTAACCCCCTTCTCCCCCCCCTAACCCCCTTCTCCCCCCCTCTCCCCCCCCCCCCCCCTCTCCCTCCCTGTGCTTCTACCTCTCCCAATCTCTCTTCCCCCTTCCCTCCATGTGCCTCTACCTCTCCCGATCTCTCTCTCTCTCTCTATATCTGCATCCCTATCCCTTTACCGCCCTGTCTCTCTCTGGATCTCTTTATCCTTCTTTCCCCCATCTCCCTCCCTATATCTCTCTCTCTTTCTTGCTCTCTCTATCCGTCCCTCTCCCTCCCGATCTCTATCTCTCTCAACCTCTCTTTTGATCTCTCTCCTCTCTCTATCCTTCTCTCCATCTCTCTCGCAATCTCTCTTTCTGTGGCGGTGGTATAGGCAGACAACAATGGCAGGCAACGGGCAGTGAGTGGCGGCGGCAACGACAGCAAAGGTTGGCGGTGGAATTTTATATGTATATATATATATATATTTATAAATGTGTGCGTATATATACGTGTAAGGTTTACATATATATCTGTACTTGTGTATACACACATATATTTGTACAATATATATATATGTGTATGTGTGTGTTTCTGTATAATATGTACAAATATATATTCCATAAAATTAAATTTATACACTTGTCAATTAAGCATTGTCAACTAAGCATCCACTTGTTTAAAATAATATAAAATTCCCAAGATTTGTATGCCATGTCAGCATTGATTGCGATTCCGGCCAAATTCTATGCCACGTCAGCACCGGCGAATAGTTTGGTCTAAAATAGGACTAAATTTGAAAAATTCATAAACGAAGAGGACAAAATTGATACATTAAACGAAGCGGGAAAAATCAAAAATTACGTTAAACTTAGCGGACGAAAATTGCTATTATCCCTGTAATATAAATAACATTAAATTGACTAATGCCTTCCATTCTAAAATAATATTCTTTTATATCTATATATATATATATATATATATATATTTTAATTTAAACTTTAAACGATGATTATATTTAATGAGTTTTGGTAAATATTTGAAATAATTTATGAAATGCATATTAACATTATTCATACAAAAAAAAAAATATTAATCCATTTTCATATTAACGTACATTATTTAATTTCAAATAATTATATTATAAAAATATAGAGGAACAAATATGATACATAATTCATGACATAGTATTTTCTTAAATAATTGAATTTATACTCTCTTTTCATCTTTATTTGAGGATATTTCTTTTTTTGGTTTAATTTTTTTAGAGCGTACTTTTTTGTTAATCGAGTCGGCTTTTTTTTTTTTTTTATCTAATTCTTAAATCTTTATCGGGATTGGGTTTGGAATTGGTGGAATTAGATCTTATAAAATCGCATGTTAAATACTGTTGCCGAACACTATTGTCATATTCGAATCTGGATATTTTACATCCATGTTCGAATTCGATCCATTGATAGGCCTACTCTGAACTAGGTTTGTTAATGGGTTGGATTTGGAGTTATCGAGTATGAAATATTTGGCTCCGAATCCAACCCAAGATCCTAGCGGATTCGAGTCAATCAATTCCAAATTCGAATTACATAAAGATATGAGGATCCAATAAAAAAATTGGACCAGTTTATAAATAAAAGGGGGGGAAAAGAGAAAAAAAAAACCTAAACACTAAACCAAATAAAGAGATATCATCTAGCAAAGATAAAAATAGAATTTGACTATATTTACTCAGAATATAATACTATTTCATGTGTTATGTATTATAGTTGTTCTTATATACTTTTATAATATAATTACTTAAAATTTAAATAATATAAATTTAATAGAAAAATGAACAAAATTTTGTATTGATGAATAATATTTAATATGAAAACAAAGACATTTCACAAATTATTTCAAATGTTTATGGAGAACAATTAACCATCAAACATAAAGCTTCATTTAATTTTAAATAAAAATATGAAAATATTATCCGGGAATATTTTATAAGTATTATTAAATATAACGTTATATACATTTCATCCTATTAAAGGCCTTTATACATAATATAATATATATATATATATAAGGTTATTTAACAAATAATGTTATCGAAATTCAGATTCAAATCGTTAAAGAAACGAGATTGCTTGATTCTATATTTGATCGACTTATTTTGACTTACGTATATTTATGATAGAATGTATTTTACTAAATACTTTAATCGGTTGAAAATATTAAAATTCAGATCCAACTCAAATTGAATTCGAATTAAAATCTGCTCAATTGACAGCTTTCTGCTGAACGCCCTTGGGGACTTTGTACATTTAGTCATTTATTGTTGGGCTCAATTATGTCATCCTTCTATTTGTTGGGCCTTTCTCATCGGTTCAAATCAGCTATCTACCTCAGGCAAGTAGCTCATAACCATCCTATCAGCAATAGCCCGTAGTTGCATCAAATGCCAACATAGTGCGTTGACAACGAAATTTGTTTTCATACATGTTTGTTGTAATAAAAGTTTCTTTTCTATTACTATTTACCAAAAGGTTGTATTTTAATTTTTGAGCATAAATAATTTTGATACCCGAGTTATGTCATTAATGTCACTTTGGTACACGAGTTTTTAAACTGTCTTAAACGATATATGAATTATGCCATAATTCTCAAATTGATACCTAACTAACAGAAACCGTTAAGCATCTGTCAGAAAAAGTTATGAAAAATTAATCAAAATCCCCATAAAATAACTTTTTATTTCTTAAAAGTCATGAAATTATTTTCATTCTATAAAATTATTATAACAACTCTTCATTTTGAACTAAAGTAATATTATGATACCAAAATTGATATTTTTCCCTGATAAGTGCATTACTACCATAATAATTTTTTGTGACTTTTTGCTAAGTTTTCAGTAGTCTTGTTTTCATCGCTCGGAGCACTTTGGTTGTATCATGGGAAGAATTTGATTGTGATGACAGTTTATTAATATTTCGCGTTAGAACTTGGAAGACTAAACAAAACTTTATATTTATTAATTAAATATATATAATATATTTTTACATTTATTTATATTTTTAAATGTATTTATATATAACAGTTAATACGGATAAGTACTTATGAAATCTTTTGGTAGTAATTTTTTTTAAAAAAAATGTAAATATTTATATTTTTTTTGTACATGACGACTTATTTATAAATATTTACTAATATTCACTAACACCTAATACATAGTAAATATATGACAATGTTTATTTTGATATTTAAGTAGTATATATCCTGACATGATTTACTTATACAAAATATTAATTATACTTAGAAATAATCTGTCGCGTAAACGAATTGATTTATATATTTATTTTAGATACTTGCATATTTCGGGATAGATTATGAGAAAATTATATTGTTAACACTACTTATTCTATATTAATATTCATTAGGGCGAATTACATCTATCTCTCCTGAGGTTTGACGAAATTACAATTTAACCAACGTTTTTGTATATATTATAATAAACCCTCTGTGATATATTTTGTCTAACAATTTACCAAGCCATTCCGGACTGTTAGGGTTCCGTTAGTTTTTGTATATAAAGTTCCAAAAGTACCCTTAAGGGGTTTTTTGTGATATAAATATAATATTTGGGATTGTATGTTATGTATTACATCTTTGTGGGGCTAAAAATAATAATATTGAAAAAATTGCTCCCTTTTTAAGAGTTGAAAATGATGGGTAGGTGGGAGAAGAGAGAGCTCTAGATACATCATAACTTGCTCATTTCTTCTCCAAATTGCGCAAGTTGTATGTCAAAATCAACCACCGCGATGAGAGGAACATGTTGGCAATGGTAGTTTTGGGTTTTGCCAGATAGTGGAGGAGTGACGGTGGCAGTGACGATGACTATGACGAGGTGGTGGTAGGTTTCCATTTTCCAACAAGTTTTCCAGTAAAATTCAAGCAGGTCTTAAACTTTTCGACATGAAAAACACGTTGGTGAGGTCAATTTTGGGCTAGAGTCAACGGAGGCAGCGGAATTGAGGCGAAGAGTAGGTTGTATATATTTTTCGTCCATCACTTGTAATATTACATACCACAGGGGGTTTATTGTAATATACACAAAAATATGGGTTAAATTATAATTTCGCCAAACCTCAGGAGAGGTAGATGTCATTCGCCCTATTTAATATCGGCAAAAAATAAAGGACAAAACGGACTTTATATATTTTTCATCCATCACTTGTAATATTACATACCACATGGGTTTATTGTAATTTACCAAAAAATATGGGTTAAATTGTAAATTCACCAAACCTTAGGAAAGGTAGATGTAATTTGCCCTATCTGTTATTTGTAAATGTTTGGACATAATTTAAAGTAATACAGTTATACAAATTATTAATACTGGTTGTTTGGGCACACTCGATTCGTTTGCAAAACAAACTAATAAAATATAATTTAATTGTATATTTAAATTTTGAATATAAAATTAAAATATTTTTTGAATTGTATACATGATTATATATATTTTTAATTATTTATAATGTATTTTAATAAATTTATTATAGAAAATACTTCAAAATAAAAATAAAATTATAAAATTAACAAATAAATAGGAAAGAAAAAAGTTACAAGAAATGATAAAAGTGACACTACAGAAAAAATCATTTTTTCCGGCGGAATTCCGACAGAATTTCCGCCAGAATTTTGAATTTCCGGCTGAATTCCGACGGAAATCGTTCTGCCGGAAAAAAAGGGCTCTGGAAGGCGGAACTCCGCAGGAATTTTCCCCGGTAAGAAATTCCAGCGGAATATTCCGACATAATTCCAGCAGAATATTCCGCCGGAATTTCTTACCGGGGGAGATTCCAATGGAAAACCGGGGGAATAAGTTTTGTTTTGTTTTATACAAATTATATATTTGTTTCATTATTCTTATTTTAATTATAATTAAAAGATAGTACAAATAATAACAGTTACAAGATAGCATTGATATTATATAAAAATATGTATTATATATGCTATATAAACATATATGTGTACCATATAAACATATGTATACCTATAAATATATTATAAATAATTAATAGTTAAAAAATAGCATTGATACTATATAAAAATATATATTAGATATACTATATAAACATACATGTGTACCATATAAGCATATGTATACCTATAAATATATTATAAATAATTAATAGTTAAAATATAGCATTGATACTATATAAAAGTATATATTATATATCCTATATAAACATATATGTGTACCATATAAGCATATGTATACCTATAAACATATATAAATAATTAATAATTAAAAGATAACATTGATACTATATAAAAATATATATTATATATATTATATAAACATATATGTGTACCATATAAGCATATGCATACCTATAAATATATTATAAATAATTAATAGTTAAAATATAGCATTGATACTATATAAAAATATATATTATATATGCTATATAAACATATATATGTACCATATAAGCATATGTATACATATAAATATATTATAAATAATTAATAGTTAAAAGATAGCATTGATACTATATAAAAATATATATTATATATACTATATAAACATACATACACACACACACACACACACACACACACACACCATATAAACATATGTTTACCTATGAATGTATCATAAGTAATTTTCTGATAGTATAAATAATAATAGTTAAAAGATAGCATTGATATTATATATAAATATGTATTATATATACAATATAAATATAATAATAGTTAAAAGATAGCATTGATATTGTATAAAAATATGTATTATATATACTATATAAACATATATGTACCATATAAATATATGTATACTAATGAATTATTATCTTTTATATACTACATAGAATTGGTAATTTTATTTCCTTTAAAAAAACTAAAAGATTTTCAATGTATTTATATTGTACCATATAATCAATAAATATATTATAAACAATTAAGACATATTATAAATAATAATAGTTAATATGGATATGTACTTACACATACAATTTTGCCAAAAAAAAAAGAATTTTAAAAAATTAAAATTAGTTTTGCATCTAAATAGATTTGAACCTTTGACCTTTGGGATAGAAAAGTTGAAGCATTTCCATTAGACTCTGACCAAGTTCATTAAAAGTTTTTGCAATCAACAATTAATATTTAATTAAATCGAATTTCAGAAAAAAAAAACCCTGGTCCGGTGGAATTTTCCGCCGGAGTTCCGCCGGAATATTCCCCCAGATTTTTATATTTAAAAAAATAAAATTACTGTTGCAACTAAGGGGGTTTGAACCTTGGACCTTGAAGATGGAGAGTTATGCCCAAAATCATTAGGCTATGTCAAAACTTGACTTAAACTTTTCCAATTTAAAATAAAGATACAACCCGATCGAAATTAAAAAAAAAAAATTCCTGCAGAAATTTTCGCCGGAATTCCGCCGATTTTTTTTAACTTTTTCTTTTGAAATTTCCGGGGGAAAATTCTGCCGGAATTCCCCCATATTTTTTTAATTTTTTTTTTGGAATATTCCGGGGGAAAATTCCTCCGGAATTCCCCCGGATTTTTTTTTTAATTTTGTTTTTGGAATTTTCCGGGGGAAAAATTCTGCCGGAACTCCCCCATATTTTTTTCAATTTTTTTTTTTTGGAATTTTCCAGGGGAAAATTTCTGCCGGAATTCCCCCGGATTTTTAAATTTTTTTTTAATTTTTCGGAGGAAAAATTTAGGCGGAATATTTTTCGATAGTATGAACTGAAAATAATATATATATTGATAGAGGAGAGAGAAAGAGAAAAGAAAAAAAAATTTAAAAACATGTGAATAGTGGAAGAGAAGAGATGAAAGAGAAAATAAATTTAATAAATGAAAGATCAAAGAAATTAAAAGTAGTTATTAAACCAACAAACACCTTATTAATAGTTGGGGCCGTTTTTGATTACATGTAATACAACATTATCTATTCTCAGCCACTTTATATTCACATTTATTTTTATTTACTGAAACGGTCGGCCTACCGCAAATGATGCGGCCCGCTGAAATCTCATGTAATACTGGAACTTGGAGTCTCACCTCAAGGGGTGAGATATTATTGCATTTTTACTTTATTGTCCTTAGAACTTGTATTGACTTGTCCTCAAGGGGTGAGATATTATTGCATTTTTACTTTATTGTCCTTAGAACTTGTATTGACTTTTCTTCTGTCCTCCACCCAATTGAAGAAAAAAAATTATATCTCTGCATCATATTATTGACTTCTATCCGATCACCATCATCATTGTCACTTGATTGAATAATCCCATGCATTTTGTCAGTTAGAAAAACAAAAATCTTCTGCTCCTCCCTCTCCCCCTCTCCCTCTCTCTCTATGTGTGTGTGTGTATATATATATATATATATGTGTGTGCTTGTGTCATGTGTGTGTATATTCAAGAATTTATGTATGTATGGATTTTGGGACTATATTTGGAGAAGAAACAAGAAATGCAGATGCTCGAATTGAAGTGGGTGGGAGCCCCCTCCCCCCCCCCCCCACCATTATTTTATCTTTGCTTTCAGAGTAAATGAAAGAGAGATAAAAATGCATAAGTCTTAAAAGACTTGTATGTATCAGTTTGGAGAATAAAATTTTAATTGTGAAAATGGAAATCTTGGATTGACGAAATTAGGAGATATGTGGAGACATTTTAAATTGGTGATAAGAAATGATGAGCCAACAACGCCGTTGCACAATACAATTAAAATAATGTTATTAAGGAAAAATATGAGGGATATTTTAGACATTTTACATTATCTCGATCCATCATTCATATCATAAATCAAATGAGCATAGGGACTTAAGAAAATTGAGATTGTACAAACAATATCACAAATCAAATAACAATATCTAACTACTTTTCATACCCAAATTCCACTTATCAACTCCAAATGTAATAGTATCATATCACAAATGAAAAATGCCCTTAGATGTAGCCTAGTGGTTGGAAAGTGAAAATTTGTTTGGGCAGATTTTTATCAACCATACTTTAAACATCGCCTATGACAAACACTTCAAATATCTTGAGTGGTATCATGCCACACACTCGGTACCACATGAGCAATTTAGTCTCACAGGTTTCGAATTTAATCAACTTTAGTCCCGCCTTAACTAATTTTGATCCCGCTGTCTATATATTTTCTTTATATAAATTGGTGTTGCTAAATTATTTGTCACTCATGTATTTGTACTAAATTATACATTGTTTTTATCTATACAATTCTGAAAAGAAGGCGTAGGAACTATAAATTAGAGGCCAAATTTTTTTTAAAGATTATTGAATATATACATAATTAAACAAAAAAAAAAGCTTTCGTCGTTAATTATGAACAATAACAACTTGGCTACTATTCTTGGTAGAGCTAAGGTGTAAAGTACTATATCATTAATAAGAAAAAAGAAAAATATCAATTTCCATCACATAATTTAGACATTTAATTAATCTTGTACATTATTAATATCACTTTTAGTTTCATATATTTAGATTATGACTAATAAGCTCTCATCTTTACAAACCATAACTATGACTAATAAACTCGTAAAATACCTTATACGCTGTTGAATTTTATTATATCCAAATATTTTGATAATTTATTTTCAAAAATGAGAAATAGAAGCTTATAAGCTTCAAGCATATCCTACAAGCTTATAGGTCCCTAAAGCTTGGGATATCAAAGATAAGCTTAGCCAAACACCAGTTAATTAAAGCTGACATATTATCAGTACTAGTTCGTGGTTATGCACAATTAGTGCATGTGCGAAATAAAAATAATATATCATTTTTATTATATTTTTGAATTTTGATAATATAAAATTATAAATATCTATTAAATTCTATACATAAATATATATTTAAATTATTTTTAACGAAGTTTATTGAATTTAGTATAAAAGAAATCACACGACAAAAAAATAAGAAAGAGAAAATTAAAAATTGATCGATAGAGGAGGAATGAAAGAAACTTTAAAAGAAAATATTGACAAATGAGAGAGAATAGAAAGAAGATGGAAGCAAGAAGAAAGAGGATATTATTAGATATTGACAAATAAATAAAAGGATGCCAAAGACACAAAGAACACCAAAACAGGTATTATTAACAGTTTGATGTTGATAATTAACATGCTTTAATTTTTTTGCATCAATATATTCGAATTTATGGTGCATTCGCTTTCTAATTCATAAGCTTATATTTGGTACTTTTTCCTTTTTGCTAAATTTGAAATGTAAACAGGGATAGCTCTTGGGATCATCATTCTGCTTCTGGTTGTGCGCTTGTTGTACTTGAAACTCAAGAGAAGAAGGTCGAACAAGATGAGGCAATTGGTCTTTCTTCAAAATGGTGGCATGTTGTTGCAAGAAAACTCAACGGAAGAGAAAGTTCTGCAGATGCCACAAAAATTTTCAGTTCATCCGAACTACGAAAAGCAACGAATGACTTCCAAACCAAATCGAGCAATTCGTCTATAAGCTGATTGTTCTTTCCCAAATAAACCATAGGAATGTGGTTCGGCTCATTAGTTGTTGCTTAGAAACAGAAGTCCCTCTTCTTGTATATGAATTCATCAACAATGCACCGTTTCTGCCCACATACACAATCAGGCAAAGGCACGCTATCTAAATTGGGACATGCGTTTAAAGATAGCTGCAGAAGCTGCAGGCGTGCACTCATATTTGCTCTCTGCGGCTTCTACTCCTATTATACATAGAGATGTCACGTCAAATAAGATCCTTTTAGACCATACTTTGACAGAAGTGTCTGATTTTGGAGCTTCAAAATTGGTTCCTTTGGATCATACTCTATTATCTACTATGGTGCAAGGTACGTTTGGACACTTAGAGTATATGCAAACGAATCAATTGACTGAAAAAAGCGATGTTTATAGTTTCGGAGTAGTCCTGTTAGAGCTAATGACAGGAAGAAAGGCAATCAACTTTGATAAGCCAGAGGAGGAGAAGAATTTAGTCAGTTTTTTTCTTGCTATGCTAAAGCAAGAGCGCTTATTACAAATTATTGATGATAACATTGTGCCCGAGATAAATAGGGCACAAATAGTCGAAGTTGCGAGGCTTGCAAAAGGGTGTTTAAATGTGAAAGGGGGAGATAGGCCTAGTATGAAAGAAGTAGCAATGGAACTAGAAGGATTAAGATTCGGAGGAAAACACTCGTGGGGAAAAACACAACACAATGCAGAAGAAGAGATGGAATACTTGCTTGGCGAGGGATCAAATATCTTTGCCAATAGTGATGGTTACAGCACAAGTGTTGGATATGATAGCCTTAGGGGTCATGCTATGTTGCCAATGAGTGGTGGGTCATGATATACTTGGAAATTTGAATATGGAATTACATTAAAGATATATTCTTCTTATATCATACTATTGAAGCCTATTTCAATGTCATAGTGACGCCTCGTTTTGCTCCAAAAGAAAGTGATAGTCAAAGTCCATTTTTCTGTTAATGTTACATTGTTGTAAAAGGACGTATGAAGCAAGAATGTATTAGGATTTTGGGGCGGAAAGAACAAGGGCACAAGTGTCTTTCAAGCTATTGGTTTTCCTCATAAAATAGCAGCAATTACAATGCCCTCCTCTGTACTACATACAATTACACATGTATTCCTTCTTGGTTTCAAAAATTACGCGTACCTCCTTTGTAACTTATTTCTATCTTATAGTTACCCCCTTCTGTTGGCAATTATACATAATTCAATGATATTATAGTTTAGTTAGTGACTTTTTCAAATAATTCTCATCCAGACGATTGTATCCAGTTTATTAGTAATTTTTTCAAGTTTTGATTAAATTCTGATGATCAAAAGGGGGGTATATTTAATTTTGAAAGTAAGGGATGAAGTTTGTAATTACACATAATCCCCCCCCCCCCCCCCCCCACCCCCACCAGAACCCACAATTAAAGAAAAATAAAACTCTGAAGTTTGATGATTAATCTGAGTTTCCAAATGTCAACCAAACATGGGATATTCGTTATCAACCTGCACAATCCTGCCAGCCAAATGTGTGATCTCATTTTATATTTCAAACTTACACTATTATTTCCATGGCTATACTGATGCAAAATTCATCGAACAGTAGTCTCCCAACAGATTTTGTAAGATTGGATCAAGATATTTTATCACCGCTTGCTGGGAAAAAGCAGTTTACGTATATGAGCTACAGATAGATACTTACTGCTATGACCAGCTATTGTCCATTGGTTCTGTCTGATGGCACATTTTGTTTTCATAGAATGTCCCTTAAATGTCCGGGATTATATATATCTTCCTCAATTTAGCACACGTCATCCAATCTCTTAGCTAGTGGTGATGGTACGAACAAGGCTATGATTTCTGGTGATGTGTATATTCATCCAACTGCTAAGGTAGAGAGAGAGAGAGAGAGAGCAAGAACGGTTTATAATTGTTTAATTTGATTCCATGTTGTCTGATGTGAAAGAGATTGGTCCGAACGTTTCAATCTCAGCCAACGCTCGGATTGGAGCTGGCGCAAGGCTTGCCAACTGCATTATTCTTGATGATATTACCAAAAATGTTGGTCTAATTTTATGCTCGATTTAGTTATGCCCGGGCGCGATAGATTGGTGTTCAGTTAATACTTAATAGTACTTGTAAATTCTTGGGTTGTATGTGATATTCAAAATATTATTATATTTGACAATATCATCATGTACACATTCGATGTTCCTCGTTTTTCATGTTATTCGCTATTAATAATTAGTCTTCTTTCATTTTTTGACGAAATTACTTTGTAATTCAAAGCATCACCAACGGACATTTATCCAACACATTTGGTGGAAATTTGTACAAGAAGTTTTTGGAATTTTTATAAATGCACAAATTCGTCGCATACAAGATTGCTATTTTGAGTAATAATAACTTAGTCTTACGTTGTTAGATTAGTAACTTTGGTGGCATAGTCTTGCAGCTTCAAGTACATATAACCCAAGGCAATAATATTTATATTCATATGTGGAACCTTGTTAGGGGGCATGGTTGTTGAGAAGAAGAGAAGACTTTATGGGATTTTTTTTTTCTTTTGTCGAATTTCATAGCTGCTCTGTGTTGGAAAATACAACCTTTCTTTTCTTTTTTTTCTTTTTTTTTTAATCTAAAACAATATATTGTTAGTTACTTTTCTTTGTCCATCCACTTTATTTGTGACAAATATTTATTTTTTCATAAGATCTTTTTATCAAATTCAAAAGAAAAATACTATGGTAATCATATTTGTTAACACTATAATTCTTTTTAAAAAATGAATTATGAACAATAAATATATAAATTTAAAAGTAAAAAATAAAATTCATAACTTAGTTATTTGTTACAAAAAGTGTTAATAGTAACAAATATTTTGGTGTTACCAAATGTTAAAAATTTGGTCACAAATACATGTTCGTAACTAGCACAAAAATGAATAGTAACAAAAATTTAGTTCTTGTAACGAATTTTACCTTTTGTTACAATAGAAATATTTTTTCGTAACAAATAAATATCAAAAGCAACAAAATTTGTACTTAGTTATCAAAACGCTGATATATGGTAACCAAAGTGCATATTGTTGTGTTGTATGTTCTTCTCCAAGCCTTTCATTATTTTTATTTACCTCTGCACCCTAATCTTCACAGCTATTATTTTTTTCGTTGAAATATGAATGTGCAAGTACTCTGTTGTGTTGCAGATATAGATGAATGTCAACTTCCATATGAACTCAGAAAGTGCAACCATACTTGTGTGAACACAATAGGGAGTTTCAGTTGTTCTTGCCGCAAAGGGTACGATGGTGACGGAAAAATGGGAGGAGAAGGTTTCATTAGAAGATGACTTGGTGACTCAGCACTTTTGCTAAAAGTTGTGACAGCTTAGTGACGGCCTTTTACCATTCCCGTACATAAGTAGAGATGGCCATGAGCGGGCTTCATCAGCCAGGTTTTGCCAAAATCAGAGACCATTTGTAAGATTTTAAAACTGTCACTAAGTTTTAAAATCGTATATTTTGTTTTTTATATATCAAAGACGTAAATTATTCATTGACGTAATAGAATTAGTTTGATATACAAAAGTATCGTATTTACATTTACTTTGTGAATTCGTAGGATATGCCCTACAACATGCCAATGATTTTTATGCTTTTATCATCTTGAATTCTTGATGCATGTTATTTAGTTTGTAGTCCATTTGTGTAACTTAAACAGTCGAAAGGGAAGCTTATGTGTTTTTTATTTTTCTTCTATAGATAGAAAGTGCCCTCGGGTTCAGCTTTCTGCTACTGCTTGCTGGCTGGTTGTACTTGGCACTTAACAAAAGAAGCTCGAACAAGATGAAGCAAAAGTTCTTCCCCCAGAATGGTGGCCCATTGTTACAAGAGAAACTCATTAGTAAAGGAAGATCGCCAGATGTGATGAGGATATTTAGTTCATCTGAGCTGAAAAAAGCAACCAATAACTTTGATAACAACATGATCATAGGCCAAGGCAGCTTTGGCACTGTATACAAAGGATTCTTACTAGATAATACCATAATTGCCATCAAGAAGTCGAAACGATTTGATCCGAACCAAATCAAGCAATTCATCAATGAGGTGATTATTCTTTCCTAAATAAACCATAAGAATGTAGTCAGGCTCCTTGGGTGTTGCTTAGAACATAAATCTCCCTTCTCGTATATGAATTTATCAGCAATGGTACCCATTCTGCACATATACACAATCAGGCAAAGGCACGTCTTTTTAATTGGGATGTTCGTTTAAAGATAGCTGCGGAAACTGTTGGCGTATTCGCATATTTACACTCTATGGCTTCTACTCCAATCATACATAGATATGTCAAGTTGGATAATATCCTTTTAGACAATACTTCCACTGCTAAAGTGTCTGATTTTGGAGCTTCGAAATTGGTTCCTTTGGATTACGCTCAATTATCTAGTATAGTGCACGTTACGATTGGTTACCTTGACCTTGAATACATGCAGACGAATCAATTGTCATGTCCCAAATCCAGGTCGCGGGACAGCGATGCCCCTTATCCAGAATGGACTCAAAGACACCAAATCACAGAAATCAGAACATACTAAAATCATAGAATATTCATTAAAAACCTTAATCAAGCATCGCAGCGGAAACGATAATAATCCTAACTACTATTGCAACTCCAATTCAAAAATGTAAATAAAGGACTAAACTATAATAGCCTTACCAGATAAAGTCATAAAAGAAAATAGCAAAACTAAATAACATTAACTAATTCTCTAAATAGGGACTCCTTCAATATGATCACCAACCCCAAAATTGGTCCTCGTCGTCTCTCCAGATACTATCCTCTGCAAAATGGTTATTGGTTGTGTAAGCGACAATTGCCTAGTAAGTGATCTCTTGACCCTCTATCGGACTCGAGCAAGTTACATACATATATAATATGAAAATCATATTTGTAAAACAGACAAGTTTCAAAATCAAATTTTACAACTTCAAGTTATAGAACAGATAACAAAGTAGAATCAAACATATTCACTTATATATCCATGCTTGTAAATATTCGGAATCTCTATTGACCAACTTGATCGAGCCCTAACTATAACCCCATTAGATGGGTTCGGACACTACTATTATTACCCGTAAGAGGACCTTAACTACAACCTCGTTAAGTGGGTTTAGAGATTGTTATTGTACCCATAGTACGGTCAAAAATTTTGGAACTCGTTCCTGTCAATAGAATTTCGAGTGTTCAGAGCATGATCATATATACACATATATAGCACAACATAAGATAATTTTTAACTTTACATAGAGAAAATTCATACAATAGCATGCTCAAAACCACATTTTATATAAGAAAATAACTTTCCCAAACAAGAAGTAAATTTAAGAAAAACCTATGTTTATAAAATAAATAGAGGAAAGAAGCCACTTACCATAATCTACTCGAGTTTCTATGATATCCAAGACTTAATGGATCGGGCACTAAGCGTGGTCATATGAATCTAATAATATAAGAGTATGAATATACGCTATCTTACTATTTTTGAAAATAAGTATATATATATATCAAGATATTTGTATATATGTATGCGTATGTATATGTATATGTGAAGAGGAGTTTAAAAGAGAGTAATATATCTATATATATGTATATAACCGTGTGTGTTTATGGGATAAGTGTGTGTGTTGATGAAAATGGGAGCCAAGCCCCCTATTTATAATAGTTGAAGCAAGAAATAGAATTACTTTATTAAGTTTTACCTTATATAATCTTAGCATATCTTATACAATCTTATCATATCTTATATCATCTTAGCAAAAATGACATTTAGCTAGGGTTGTATAAAAATATCCAAATTAATAATATTAACTATAGCAATAAAAATAAAGTAATAAAATTATAACCCCAATAGTAATAATAACAATATTAAAAATAATAATAATAATAAATGATCATAATAATAAGGTGCTTCTTAAAAGGGTTAGGGTATCATATCAATTGACTGAGAAAAGCGATGTTTATAGTTTTGGAGTAGTCGACTTAGAGCTTCTAACAGGCAAAAAGGCGATAAGCTTTGTTAAGCCGAGAATGAGAAAATTTAGCCATTTTTTTCCTTTCAATGTTTAAGCAAGAAAAGCTGTTCCAAGTTCTTGATAAAAATATTTTATGCAACAAAAATAGGGAATAAATAATAGAAGTCGCTAGACTCGCACAAGGTTGCTTAAATGTCAAAGGGGAAGACAGACCAAGTATGAAAGAGGTCATGATGGCGAGCTAGAAGGGTTGAGACTCGGAGGAAAGCACTCGTGGGCTCGAGTTGAACGCAATGCAGAAGAGATGGAATACTTGCTTGGTGAGGGATCAAATAGCTTTGCAAACGGTGATGGTAATAGCACAAGTGTCGGATATGATAGCCTTACGGGTCATGTTCTATTACCAATTAATTAGCGGAGGGAGATGAAATGGATGGGCCTTAAATGCAATGAAGTTACTAAAGTGAAACATTTTGAAATAGAGAAGCTAAACTGTAAGTGAGGCATACATAGCAAGGACTACTCGGATTTCTGTTATATTAATTAGCTAGACTTGTCCAATAATAGCAGTACTGCTATGAGCTGATCTATGATTTTTTTTGAATGGTCGTCTCAATTTTTTAGGGTTGTTCCAAATATGTAATTCGTTGCAAGATTATTCAGAATATGTAATTAAATGTTTCTTTTGTGAAATGTATATCTTGAATTCAAAAAGTAAATAAACGATTCTTTTGTGATTCCAAAGACAGGCTGCAGCCTACACCTGACTACTTTTCCTTACACTGCATTTCGATTTCATACTTTACCATCTCTGTTGGCAATATGTTCTAATCATATATATCGCCCGCTTACACACACATAATTAAGGAAAAAATAAAGAAAGAGAAAAATATGTGTGTCTTAGGGAAATCGCATTTTCTATCGTATGAAGTAGGTCTTTTTGAATGTGAGACCCATACATTACGACTTTGTAACATTGAATCCTATGATTAATGTGCTAAACTTCTCACTTTTAGCTAGTCTGACTCGTAGCTAACTTTCAGAACGGGCTTAGAGAAGGAAAAAAATAATCATCATTTCATAAATAGAGCCGAGTTTAGTGAAAATCCATCTCAATTTTAGAAAATCAAACACAGGATATCTTTTTTTCCCCCCTCATCTCTAAAACAGTGTGGTTACGGCAATGTGCCTCTCTCATGCATTTTCTTTCAAGTATTAGATGGAACATCGTTTATGGGTCAAAAGTGAACCAATTTGTACATTATGAGACCTAGTGTGAGAAGGTTAATGTTTTGAACTCAATTTGAAAGAACCTATTCTTTTGTTTTATCACGAGGGAAGTTCATTTTGTAAAATCAATCAAATCAAATCAAAACTTTAACAAACCAAAAGCTCGATATGCCGATCAAATATCATTTGAAATAAGATGTCCAAACGCTAACAAACGGGTGGTGTATAGGATGAACAATTTAGCTCAATTGATGTGTTTTACATGTATATATTACTTTAAAATAATTTTTGCTTTTAAATGAGGATTTTCGCCATTATATATACGCTACAAGAAAAAACATGATTTTCAGCAGAATTTCAGTTGGAAATTTCGCCGAAAATTTGAAAAAAATTAAAAAATATTAAAATTTAAATTTTCGACGGGAAATTCTATTGAAAATTTTAAAAATATTAAAAAATATTAATTTTTAAATTTTCGGTGAAAAATTCCACCGAAATTTTTTAAAAAAATTAATAAATATTAAAATTTAAATTTGTCTAGAATATGTTAAATATGATGAACAAGAATAATTTGGAATTCAATTAGTAAAAAAGAACCTTGTTGAAGAAAAGAACAACGTGAAATAGCTTCAAGGACTTGAGATTTCAAATGATGTATATTTCCCTAAAGGATTATCAATTTGTCTTGACACAATTATGGGTGATCAAGACCACATTTCATCACTAACTATCAGTTAGTCTAATAGGATGAGATGCTAGATGTCTTAAGCAATATTAAGAGTCAATGAAGTAATACTCGATTCGGATTAGTCGGCTAATGTGTCAGAATTGGGTGGGTAAGACCAAAAAAAAAGAGCACATTTCATCAAGATCTATTCTATCATTTTGAGATTACAAGAAAGTTTTATAAGACAATTTTGGCAAGCCACAAGTTGTCAAGATTTGCATGCTCCAACAAATTGTCAAGATTTATATTTTTCATTGAATTGGCAAGATTTGCAAGATTTGTATTTTCAAAAAGTGGCACGATATGTGTATCTTCAAAAAGTTGTCAAGATGTGTATTTCAAGATATTGTTAAGATTTGTCTCATCTGATTTAAAAGGAGTTAGAATATTCCCATAATCCTATATATATGTCTTGAAGGATTGTAAAAACATCTAAGTTTTATCTTAGTTTTAGTTTTAAATGAACTTAGTTTATATTTCACCACTTATATTATTTTCTTTTAGCATTATTGAGGGCCATGTGTAGCTAAATTCTCTATTTTCAGCCAAAGGTTAATTTAAAGTCGATATCCTACAAAGGATTGTGAGATCTAAACATTCTTCTCTATCTTTTAAATTTCAACTGTATTTAATATATTTTTTGTTTTAATTGGGAAAGACCATCCCCTAGTGTTGTTTTATTATTTGTTCAACCCTATTGGAATTTTTGTGACCGATTGGCCTATTTACAAAAATAGGTTTGTAACCGATTTTGTGACCAAAAAAATTGATCGTAAAAACCTTGGTAACAATTTTTTGTGACCAACATATTGAGATTGCGACCGCTTCTATGATCAATATATTTGGCCAAAAAAAAAAAAAGAAAACTTAGTGATCAAAATTTGGTCACAAAAATAAATCCTGACCGCATTTTTGGTAACAAAATTTGAGATTAGGTCACTAGAAATTATATTAGTAACTGAATAACTAGTCACAAAAGAAAAAAAAAATCTATGACCGAATATATGTCAATCACAAGATGCTGATAATTTTGTGATTGAAAATTTTACATTTTGACAAAATTTTACTTTGCCGAGAAAAAAAAATGTTTACAAAGTCAATAGTGATGAAAACAGTATTTAAATTGTCATCATAAAAAATGAGCGACAACCTATAGTGAATCTTAGCAGAAATAAAAGTTCTGTTACTAATCACGATGACAATATTTTCCATCCGTTCCCTTTTATTTATCATTTAAAATTTTTGCATAGAGATTAAAGAGAGCAATTAATAATAGAGAATTTTTATCTCCACTTTTATTTCTTTTATTGATAAATTCACTAAAATGCCCATCTATTTTAAAATAGAATTAAATACACTTTATCCCTTAATTATATACTATATATCATTTACCTCTATAAACTAATAAATTAACACCCCCCCCAACCCCCATCAATTATATATATCAATAAAAGTACCCTTAAATCTATACAAATGTATGTATGTGTTTGTATATATATATATATATATATATATTCACAAAGTATTTATACCAATTTTTATAATCTAAATTTAATTTTAAATATGTTTTAACTAAAAATCAAGTTATTTAATTTTCAATCAAAAGTAAATTTAGACAGTTTTAAATTTATATAACAATATTATTTTCATTAATTATTTCAATTTTCATTTTTTTAACAAACTGGTATACTCATTTTTAAAAAATTTACATTTATTTAAATATATCATAATTTAATTTAATAAAAAATATTTAAATTATAATTAAAAAATATTTATTCACTTTTATTCAACATAGTCTAACTTTACTTAGAATTTATACTTAATAGATTTATTAAGTTAAAGAACTAGAATAGTTTTTTGTATTTAATTTGTAGGTATTATTTCAATAATTTTTAATTTAGTTTTATTTCAAATTACTTAAACTAGAAATCATTTTTAAAATTAATTTCTTTTAACTAATAAAGGATTTGAAGTTGAATTTAGAATACTAAGAAAAAAAATTAAAATTGTATAAATGGAAGTGGTATGAGGGCAAATTTTATCAATTTGTTAGTTGGGCGAGGTAAGTGTCACCATTTGATAGTTTAGGAGTATGAATGAAACGTAATAAATAGTTGAGGGAGTAATTTTATCCAATCATGTTACTAAAATGCCCTTTAAGAGTTCTAATCTAATTATTGAGTAGTTAAGAGTCTTTTAGAAGTTGATAAAAGATATTTATTATAAGTTAAAGAAGTTAATTGGGAGAAAAAAAAACGATAACTGCTTCACAGAAAGTTGAAAATAACAAATGTTTTGGAATAAATTTTATTTGCTAAAGTCGCAATTAAAAAGGAATGAAAGGAATATTATTTGATAACTATTATCAAGAAAAAATAAAAAGTTATTATCAGCTACTTGGCTCTTCGTCAATGTCTTTGGGTATGTTTCTTGGTATTGATGATGTGAAATCACAGGGGGTAGAACTATTTTGTTGTGATTTTGAAGTAAGCGAACGAGGACCGGCAATTTTGATAACACCACCAGTTTATTTCACACTATGTGAATAGATATTTTTTGAAAAAAAAAAATACATTTCATTCAATTACATTAATAATTTATTTATTAAAAATTAAATTATTTTATCATGAATCAGAGCATAGATCTAACATTACAATAAGTGTAACATTAAATTTCTATTTCATTTGCCTTCAAAACTCATAAAAATATCTCTATTAATATATAAAGAAGATTTTAAAAATAGCCACTGTAGCTGCATTAAAAAAAAAAGCATTTATTTGAAATTGCGTCAGTATATAACTTTTAGAGCCAAATTATAAGATTTAAAGGCTTCTTTAAGTATGCCTCTAAAAATTTGTCAATATCTAAAAGGACATACGGTTAAAAATCAAAGTCTTCCATAACTCATTTTTGGAGACCAATTTATACTTATCTTCAATTAATTTGCCCCCAAATTAATATATTTTAGTAGTGAAACTATTTTGTTATAATGAAACAAATGAACTATTATAAAAGTAGAAATAATATACACAACTAAGACCAAAAAGAAAAAGAAAAAAAAAAGAAATAAGATACGCATGCTTTGGTGGATTCCAATTTCGTCAATTGAAATAGGACTTGAATGAAGTTGATTATCCGTTCAATTATGAACAAGGATGAACACATAAATTTCAATTTTGAGGTATATTATTATATATTTTATAAAATATAAAGAATAAATTTATCATTTATAAAAAAAATACAATTTATATTAATTTAAGAGAGGGGCAGATGCCGATGCCAGTCCACTCGTCCTCTCCTCATTACGATAGGGAAATTTCTTCCCTACACCTAGTATGGGGCCCTCAAATGTACCAAACCATTATTTAATTCCCAATGCCATGCTATTTGTTATAAAATTTTGGGAAACAACCTTTAAAATAAATTTTTATATCAAAAAAAAATCATGAAATTAATTTTCAATCTTATGGACCCGTTCTACTAATTTTTCATTCCGAAAACCCAACAATCGATTTTTTTGACAAAATTATCCTTAACCTTCTATACTAAAAAAGCTTAATGAATCATTTTTTTTTTTGATAATTTTCTCTAGAATTCTTTAAAATGATTTGTACCAATGACTGTTTTAATAAAGTAACTTTGTAATTAATTATAATATATATATATATATATATGCACATATATTATGAAAAGTTTTTTTTTCTCAAATTTAAAGATATCTAAATTATATTTGAGAAAATTTTATTTCTTAGAAATTACTTTTTGAAAAGATTAACATAATAAAAAAAACAACAGTAAAATCTTCAAAAATTAATTTTAATAAATAGATATTTTTACATGTGGATTAACAAAAGTAAGTGAAATTAATTATATGTAAATATATATATAGAAAAATTGTTAGAAATTTAAGGGTAATTTTGTCCCAAAAAAGGTTAAAATTCAATGATTGGATTTTTTAAAATGAAAAATTAATATGAGTTTTTAGGATTGAAAAGTAATTTTAAAGGAGTTTTAATAAATTTCCATAAAGTTCTAAAACGTACATGTGTTATTAAAAAATTAATTAGACCACACAAAGAGATCAACCTACAAATAAAATTATTTAATAATAGTGTTATGTACATACTGTAATAGATATTGCTGTCCCTTTAACCATATCTTAATTTTATAATACTGTGATATATATATATATATATATTATTTAAATACGTAGAAATAGAGAAAAGAAATTAAAATTTGATAAAATTAATTCAAAATAAATAAATTCCATTCTCACATAGTCAAGGAAGTATAAATTCTACAAATAGGAAAAAATTCATGTAACATGAATGAGGTGTTTTCTCTTAATTCACATTTTGTAGCCTAGCCCGAGTTAAATAATTAATTAATTGATTTGACATTTTTTAATTCCGTACTGAGATGAAATAGCATGGCATTCGGAATTCAATAATGATTTGGTGCATTTGAGGACCCCACACCGGGTCTAGGGAAGAAATTCCCGATAGATAGATAGAAGTTCTGATAAAATTTCACATATTGCTTTGAGAAGTCAAAGCAATGGGCCCAGTATAATTTATTCCCTTATAATAATTGAAAGGAGCTAGCCAAATATCTCTTTAGTTGGCAAATGTAAATAACCAACGAAGACCATAAATAATTCCATATCGTACCTTTTTATATTAGTTCCTTATCAATATACGTAGCGTGTAACGATAATTACAACACACGATATCATATGATCGTATAACAGAAAATTTTGACTGGGAACTCACAAGCCAAGAAACACAAGAAATTCTAGCCTAAATCTAGTTAAGTTGAATTAACATTGATTATATGTCAAGTGTATTACACTCACACACTACAAAAATATGAGTAAATTGGTGATCTGATATATAATATAATAAGTGATAATAACAAAGCCCACCCTCATTATATACATTTAGTGAGGAAAAATTATTTTGTATGAGAATAATTTGCATAATGTTACTTAATGGTCATAATATAGAGTTTAAACCATTGGTGACAACTTAATAACAAGAAAAATCTTGTCACAAAGTCATCAAGTTGTTACTATTAGTGGGTTACTAATTGTTGGTAGTGACAAATAAAACGTTAATTCTTGTTACTATTTAGTCTTTTAACATTTACTAAGCATTAATCTTTGTCAAGTTAAATTAGATATTTGTGACAATATATATTAATGGGTATATACCTAGTCATATTTAAATTATTGATGATAATATGATAATGTGATAAAGTAAATATCGATATCATCATTTATGTATGATTTAATAATTCACAATTTAATGTGATATAAAGTACTAAAGTGACATATACATGACCTGAGCTAGTAGGTTGCATCGTTCAATTGTGGCCGACCCGGCTAACCATGAAAGCAAATTTCATTATGTATACCAATAATTAAATATTTTAGTCGAAATTTAATTTTTCTGTGTAAATATATAGCATAAATTTAATAATTTAATTTTATCGTATTTTAAACTATTTTACTTTTACTTAGTTTAAACTATTTGGGTAAATTGCAATCCATCCCCTAAAAATTGTGATTGGGCCTAAATCCCCTAGAAAAAAAATAAAAAAAAGACAGATTGATATATAATTGATCATGATCCTAATTGATACAGGCTAACAAAAAATGAAGTTACTATTTATAGTCTCACCTATGTATTTTAGATTGGTTTGTTTACTGAGTAATTAATTAGGTGGGCTAATAAAATTTAAAGAGGTAAAATGTTAAGTAAAATATTTTGAAGGGTTGAATGTTTCTGAAAGCAAATTCAGGGGTTAAAGTCTAATAAATACTCTGAGAAATGAAAGCAAAATGCTCTGGTAAGTAATTAAAAAGGGTAAAGTGCTTTTTTGTTTTTTCTTAGGAAGTTTAGTGTCAAAACTAAAATTTTTTAAGCAATTTGTCCTATGTAGTTTCAATTTAATTTATCAAAATTTAAATACATAATTATTATTTTTTTTAATTTTTCTCACGGATGAGTTTAAAATTACTTCCTTAATTATACACTTGGACTGGAATCTACGCGCTTGGTGTATATCTATATATTGAAATAGAAGATGAAACACAATTTGTAATAAAAGCTTTCATATGGTAAACGAAAATGTCAAATGATCGTGTAAAAGAAGATTCCGATTGACAACTCCCGAACATACCGTGTGTATTATGCTTAGCATGTATTTGCCTCCACGCTTGTTCAGGTCAAGATTTTGACATCCATAGACTTGGGCACAATTTAAGAAAGCTACCACAATCCTACCTCTTGTGTCTATTTATACATTGAAATAGAAGATGAAACACAATTTGTAATAAAAGAATTCATATTGTAAACAAAAATGTCAAATGACCGTGTAAAAGAAGATTCTGATTGACAACTCCCAAACGTACCGTGTGTATTACGCTTAGCATGTATTTGCCACCACGCTTGTTCGGATCAAGATTGTGACATCCATAGTATACTTGGGCAAGAAGGCTACCACAGTCCTACGGTCCTACCCATCTGTTTGCTAGGATATGTGTTCCAAACATAGCTAGTTCAACAATTAACCATGGTGCTTCATCATCTTCTACACCACCTTCTCATCATATTTGCCTTACTTTCTACTACAGCATCACCACATAATTTCCCAATCACTACAAGAAAACAGATTTTTAGTGACTGAAGTTTAGTGACCGACTATATCAATCAAGATTCGTGATTGATTAGTGACTGATTACTTGTAAAAAATAGATGATAATCACTAACGAAATAGTGGTTGATTGGTGACCGACATTGTGACTGAAGTAATTTCAGTCACCAATCTGTCGCTATCTCATGTGATGGACATTAATTCAGTCACTAAAATGTCAATAAAATTTTATGGTTACTTAGTGTTATGTAATACCGGTCATTTATCGGTCATAAATTTGTTTGAGTCACTAATCAGTTACTCATGGTGACCAATCATTAGGTCACTAATTGTTGGGAAATGAGATCGATCAGAAATTCATCACAAATCTGTCAAGTTTTAATCCGTCACTATATAATCACATTTTGTGACCAATATTGTGGTCACTACTCAGTCACTATCAGGTTTCAGTCACAAATCTGTCACAAAATTGTCCACTTGTCATATGTCACTAATGAGTCACGACTTGTGACTGATGCGTAATCACAAATCTATTACAAATTTAGTGCAGTCTTAAATTAGTCACATTTTACTTATGTAATTCTATCAACAAAATCAATTATTTAATTCATTAAATATAAATGAAAAAAAAATTGAAAGAAACATTTGAAGCCATTAATATACACTCATAATTCGTCTATGAGAAACTAATAAGTACTCTATTTGGCTATGATCTCAATTTGAGAATTAATATTTTCGTGATACATCGGATATCATCACCTATAAAAAGCATGAGCAAATTAATTTTTAATTTAATTAATTTATCATGAAAATAACTTTTGAATTAAATGTTTGTTAGCCAGTGTTATAATGTTCTTTTTGATTCTTTTAACAAAATTTGAATAGTTTATGCTTTAGTAACAATAAAATCTTATAAAATTAAAAAAAATTATAAATAAAAACTAATCCAATAAAAATTTTAGTTATAAATTAATTTTTTTTATTGTTGATGATTTAAATTAATAATCCTATTATATCAATTCAAAGTTTTGCTTCTATTAACAAAATTTAATAGTATTTTATTTTGCAATTGCACAATGATTGTTTAGATAAATAGATCGTACTTTTCACTTGATGTGCTATGGATACTTATTTTAAATTTATTTATTAAAATGAATGTATTAATATAATTTATTATGTACTAGAGATTGTAATTAGATATCCTACACACATCCTAACATTATATTAAATTTTAAAATTTATAAGTTCTTTCAATATTAAATATATGAATGGTTCAACAAAGATAAACATTTAAAAGCAAAAAGAAAAAAGAAAAGGAAAAATAGGAAAAAGGAAATAGTGCACACATAAATTTTACACAAAGCAAACATTTTAAGTTAGTGAGTGTATTTTATATATATAATAACAATATTTAGTACTTTTAACTTAAAAGTATAAAAAAGATAAAAATATTTTTTTAGAAGATATAGAGCTTAAGTAAAAAGAAGATGAAGTATTTTGTTGCATGTAGGATTTGTGAATAGAGTTATAACACATGCAACTGAATAATAAATTAAAAATTCAGTAACAGATTTGTGAATAGAGTTATGACTCGTTCCTGGTGGCGGCTTCACAACCGCACATACAAAATCGACTGCAGCGCCACGTGTGTCGGCTAGTTACAACGATTATACAAAGGTTTACAACTTAACTAATTGTGGCTACGCTTTTCTTGCTGAGGATACTGCATGTAATTTTTCTCGTGAAAGTGTCACCAGCTTAAAGCATGTTAGAAAGCTTCCCATGGTGGTTGATTGGGCCATTGGGATTTGGGAATGCGACATCATGCGAAGAGGCCCGGATGAAATCGTCTGCTTATGCTTGTAGAAGTCGAAATTTTTAATTCCTGCTTCAAGCCTGACAATGGAGCAGGGTATCGGTGCCGTCGCGATGAGGGTTATTACGGAAATCCTTATGTAGATGATGGTTGTAGAGATACATACATACATACTATATAGGAAAAAATACAAATTCTGTCTTGTTATAAGTCCAGTCTTTTTGGGTTTCAATTCTTTTGTTAACACGGTTTTAGTTTTCATTCTATAAATTTTTAAAATTGACAATTTTGGTTCTAGTTTTGCCAAAATTTTAATTTTTCGGTGGGATATTGTTGAGGGGATACCGAAATAATTGAGATATACCGTCAAAAAATTGAAATCAAATTAAGATCAAAATTGACAATTTTTAAAAACTTACAAGATCAAAACTCAAATCGTGTAAATGGACTAACTAATTAATTAATATTCAAAACAAGTTAACTTATAGGACAAAAATTGCATCTCTTATATGGCTACTTGTTTCATGATGTTCTCCAATTGTCTTGGACTATGGCTGGTTTGGTTACATTTCGTTGAAATATGAATATGCAAGTACTCTGTTTTGTTGCAGATATAGATGAATGTCAACTTCCACATGATGTCAGAAACTGCAACCATACCTGTGTGAACGCAATAGGGGGTTTCAAGTAATAGATATCAACATGTGATTAACACGTAGCTAGCTATTAGAGACGGATTTAGGCACGGGAAAACAATCGTCCTCATTCCACAAATAAAGACAAATTCACAGACGAATTCAGTGAAAATCCATCTCAATTTCTGAAAATCAAAGACAGGTTTTTTGTTTTCATCTCTAAAAGAGTGCGGTTATGACGAATTCAAACATTTGACGGAACATCACTTATGGGAACCAAAAGTGGAAAAAGTCCTATCATTATGTGTAGGGGTGGCAAATGGGCGGGTTGGGTTGGGTTTGGGTTGGGTTCATATGGGTTGGGTTTGAAATGGGTTGGGTACAAAATGGGTTCAAGTATATGGGTTCAAGATGGGTTGGGTCTGGGTTGGGTTGGGTTGAACCCAAATGGATCCAAATTTCAAAATGAAAAAATGTGTATTTCTTATAGTTGGAAGATTGTATTTATCATTATTTACTTTATTATTCTTATTATTATTATTATTATTGCTACTACTTTGAAAAATATAAAAAATTTTAGCTACCAATTTAAATCGATTCCTATCATCAATTCAAATTTTTATTTCATTATTTGATAAGTTAAAAAATCAAAAAGTTTCACACACACACACTGCACACACACACACACACAGTTTCACACACACACACACACACACACTGCACACACACACACACACACACACAGTTTCACACACACACTGCACACACACACACACAGTTTCACACTGCACACACACACACAGTTTCACACACACACACACAGTTTCACACACACGCACACACACACACACAGTTTCACACACACACACACACACACACACACACACACACAGTTTCACACACACACACACACACACACACTGCACACACACACAGTTTCACACACACAAACACACACACACACGCGCACTGCACACAGTTTCACACACTGTGTGTGCAGTGTGTGTGTGTGAAACAGTGTGTGAAAGCACACACAGTTTCACACACTGTGTGTGTGTGTGTGCAGTGCGTGTGTCTGTGTGAAACTGTGTGTGCGTGTGTGTGTGTGTGAAACAGTGTGTGAAAGCACATACAGTTTCACACACTGTGTGTGTGTGTGTGCAGTGTGTGTGTGTGAAAATGTGTGTGCAGTGTGTGTGTGAGTGATGATAATAAAAGTAATTACAAATTATAAATCCACACATTCCAAACCCATTTGAACCCATTTTAAACCCAATATAAACCCAAAACCATCTTAACCCAATTGGAACCAAACCCAACCCAACCCATTATAAATTTTTTAAACCCAACCCAACCCAAAACCAATTAAATTGGGTTGAACCCATGGATTTGAGCCCATTTTGCCACCACTAATTATGTGAGAAGGTCATAATATTTTAAATATAATTTAAAAAGAATCTATTTGTCTGTTTTATCCCTAGCTGTGTTCATTTTGTGGAACCAACAAAATCAAATCAAATCAAAACTTTAACAAACCAAAAGTTCAATGTGCGGATTAAATATCATTTGAAATAAAATATCCAAAATATGTTATAAATGTTGAACAAGAATAATTTAGAGCTTAATTAGCGAAAAAAAAAAGAAGTGATGTTGAAGAAAAGAACAAAGTGAAAACAAATTTGTAGTGAAAAGAAAAGAAACATTTGTCCTATAAGCCACAGGCACGGCTAAGACAAAAATAACTTCAAGGACTTTAGATTTGAAATTACCAAGAAACTTTACAAGACAATTTTTGCTAAGCACAACTTATTAAGATTTGCATGCTCCAACAGATTGTTAAGATTTTTATAATCCATTCAATTGCCAAGATTTGCAAGATTTGTATTTTCAAAAAGTGGCAAGATATGTGTCTCTTCAAAAAATTATCGAGATTTGTATTTCAAAATATTGTTAAGATTCGTCTCTTCACAAGATTTTTATTTTTAGAATTTGAAAAGAGTTAAAGTATTCATAGAATCATATAATAGGTTTTTTTAGAGGATTGTAGAAAACATTCAAGTTTTATCTTAGTTTTAGTTTTATATTAATTTAGTTCATATTTCATCACTTATATTATTTTCTTTTAGAATTATTCATGGTTATGTGTGGCTACATTCTCTATTTTCAATCGAAGGTTATCCAGAGTCGATGTTCTACAAACAATTGTTAAATCTAAACATTCTTCCTTTTTTTTTATCACTTTAATTTCAGCAATGTTTTATATTTTTTTTTTGTTTTTATTGGGAAATTCCATCCCTTATTGTTGTTTTATTATTTGTGCAATTTTTGTTGGTCGTTTGAGTAATAGAATAACATAAATCCAATTAATGATGTTAAATCTATAATTGTTCAACTCAACTAATACCAAGTGGAAAGTAACGTAGTTTTATTGTGTCAAAACTTTTAGGTTATGTTATGCAACTATATATTTTTTAGTTCTTGAATAAATCACGTTTGTGATTTGATTTGTTGATTAGGATCGAATTTTTGTAGTTCTCAATGTAGTTAATAAATTGAACGTTGTCCTTTGATTGGTGTTATTTATTAATCATAGAAAGTATTCATTGTGTTTATATGTTTAAATTTAATATTAAAATAGGATTAAGTCGGAGGATTATGTTCCTTAATAAAAAAATGACTTTTTCTTAGTAAAAACAATTCAAATTGGCCTTTTGCTTCCTTAATAAATGTATGTGCTCCTTGTTACGCCCCAAAATCCAAGACGCAACATAGCAATGCCCCTTAGCCCGAATGGATTCAAAGACACCAGCCACGGAAATTAGACATACTAAAATCATAAAATATTCATTAAAAATCTTAGTTTGAACATCGCAGTGGAAACGATAATAATTCTAGCTATTACAATCCCGCTCAAAACATAAATAGAAACTAATCTATAATAGTCTCCATAAATCAAAGTCGTAAAAGAAAATGACATAACTAAATAACATTGACTACATTCTATAGGCAAAGATGACTTCCATTGGATCGCCAACCCCAAAATTGACCCTTATCACCCTCATTGGTACTAACCTCTGCAAAATAGTTATTAGTGGTGTGAGCGCACTCGCTCAGTAAGGGATTTCTTGATCCTCTATCGGATTTGAGCTAATTACATACATAGACAACATGAAAATCATATTTGTAAAACAAACAAATTTCAAAATTAAGGCTTTACACTTTCACGGAGTAGAACAAATAACAAAGCAGAATCAAACATATTAATTTATATATAAATGCTCGTGAATATTCAGAATCTCTATTGGTCAACCTGATCAAGTCCTAACTATAACCCAGTTAAGTGGGTTCAGACACTACTATTATTATCTGTTGGAGGGCCTTAACTACAACCCCATTAAGTGGGTTCAAAGATTGCTATTGTACCCCGTAGCACGGTCAGAAATTTCGAAACTCGTTCCTATCGATAGAATTCCAAGTGTTTCAAAGCATGTTCATATATACACATATAGCAGAACATAACATACTTTTTAACTTTTCATAGAGAAAATTCATAAAATAACATGCTCAAATCCACTTTTTACATAAGAAAATAACTTTCTCAAAACAAGACGTATATTTAAGAAAAACATATGTTTATAAAATAAATAGAGGGAAGAAACCATTTATAAGACAGTATATACTACAAATGGGAGAATATAAGAGAAGTAGGAAAGTGGGATTTTAGAGAGAAAATTTGAGCGTGTAGTGTGTATGAGTCGGTGTGTGATTGTGTGTGAAATGTGAGCAATCCCTCTCTCTTATTTATAGTGTAGGGATCAAGACACAAATTTATTATATAATAAGATCTTTTCCATAATTAATGCATTGATCTTATCTAAATCTCAAGCTTATCTATTAAGAATCTTATCCATATGTATGTAATTGATCTTATCCAAATTTCAAGCTTATGCTATTGTTATGCTTATCCTTATCCTTATCCTTATCCTTATCCTTATCCTTATCCATATCCAATGTCATGATCTTATTCAAAACTTATACAATCTTAGCATTAATGGCATTTTTTAAGGCGAAAATGACATTTAACTAGCTAGGGTTTAAAATAATATCCAAATTAATAATATTAACAATAGCAATAATAATAATAATCATAATAATAATAATAAGCATAATGTGTTTCTTAAAAGGGTTAGGGTATCACACTCCTCACATGTAGTATTTTTGGGTGAAAGTTCTTGATGGATCGGTTCTTGGGTTCTCACAAACCCATTTCCTTGTCTCCTTATATATAAGCTTGATTCCAAATTCGAGTTCAATACTTTCTTTTTTTTTTTTTTTTTAAGTTGGTCAATGAAGGTCAAATTCGACAATACTATATCAAACATTTAGGCTAAATTTATGAGTCCACTGAATTCAAGATCAAATTTGTTGATAAGCTTGAGTCCAAAAATCATATAAACTATTGATATTAATGATGATTTTTAATATTTTTTTGTTATATGTAATACTATCTTAAAAAGTTATACTATAGTATAAAATTGTTTATATGATGGATTAAATAAGTTATTATTATTATGGTAATTTATACGTATTTACTATCAGTCACTATTAAGTTTAATCTTCCATATAAAATAAAATAAAATAATGGTAATAAGAGAAAAACTTATAATTTAGTCCACATATTTTCAAAACCTTTATTTCGATTTAAATTTGACTTTAAAAAAGGTCAAACTTAAGCTCAAAGTTGAGGGGAACATCACTTCATTTAGCTCACAATTTAGTTTACAACTCTACCATCAAACCGATAAATAACATAGTTCTATAAAATAAAAATAATATATCAATTCATTGGTCCATCATTTACAATATATAGCTTTCTAAATTTCAATAATAATATCAACAATTTGTTTCCACAAGAAATGTTCTTAGTTTCTCCAATAGATTTTTACAATTTTTTTTCCCTTTTTCTAGCCTCAATAATTTTATCAACATATTAATATAACATTGTTCTCTATATATACGTGTCATATGTAAATTATAGAAAAATATTATAATCTAATGTGTAAAAATAATATGTACTAATAATCTCAATAGATATACTTATAAATATTATTCCTAAAACATTATTCATTACATGAACAAAAAAGGTGGCGCGCGAATATGTGCTATGTGACAATGAAAAAACTATTATCAATTATACACATCAAGTCATGAAAAAAATTATTTTGACAAAAAAATAATTTCCACAAAGTTGATAGTGATAAAAATTGTATTTAGATTGTCACCATTAACAATTAATAACAATATATAAGTGAAAATTGTATTTAGATTGTCCATAGAGATAATATTTTTTATCAAGAAGTTGTGATTATAAGTGTAACACAAACATAAATAGTAGCAAGTAAAATACCAAAATTTGGCACCTTCACTTCTTTTAGTGATAATATGAAGAATGATTATTATAATACATATTACCAATAATAAAATAAAACATATTATTTCTCAATATATCTTAGACGTTATTTAATTTGTGATGTGAACTCACAAAAGGAGGTGGAACTATTTTGTTGTGATTTGGAAGAAAGATGACTTGTAATTTTGATGGCATACGTTTCGATGGAAAAATAAAATTATTAAATCATGATTTAAAGTATAAATCAAATTATTTTATTATAATAAAATACATGAACTACTGTCAAAATAAAAACAAGACGCACATGTTTCGATGGAAAAACATATCTAAGACCTTGTAGTTTTGGGGACTCAATTTCGCGAATTGAGATAAGTCTTGAATGAATAAGACTATTCATTCAATTATGATCAAGTATGAACACATAAATTTTAATTTTGAGGAATAAAAATATCACTTAAAATATTAGGGAAAAAAAATTACTTAAAATTTCTCTACTACAACATTGAAAAGTCATAGGACGTCCATTTTACCCTCAAAGCATGTTGAATTGAAAAATTAAAATTCCAGAAGGTGAGGTGCAGGTTACACTAATCAAATTAGCGCGTCGATCAGTATATCAAATGGGTCCCTTGATAATAATTGAATGGAGCCCCGTCACTTGGAAAATGTAAATATTAATACCCAAAAATAAAAGAAAAAGAAAATGTAAATAGTTAACGAGTACCACAAATAATTCCATACCATAATTTTTTCTTTATTCTTATTTCAATTCTTCACTGATATATCACTACAAAAAAAATAATAATAATATCATTGACAAGATTTTAAAGTAACATTATAAAAGTTATCATCAATAATTGTATTAAATGATAATATTTTATATTTTGTCACTAATTAAGTTTTTTTAGTGACAATAATTTTTATGTTATCACAATATCACTCATTAATGACAATAATTAATATTTTAGTTGTTACTATTAATAATTAGTAACACACCTATAGTGACAATTTGGTGACAATAAAGATTGTCATTAGGATTTTGTGATAAAAGTTTATCATCACTAAGTTGTCATAATATGTATACCACTAATTATTAATTTTGCACTATATCGTCACCATTGATATTATGCAAACTATATTTTGTGACAACATAAATTTATTGTCACTAAATGTATATAATTAATGACAATTTTTTCATTATCACTGATTATATTGTCACAAATTTACTTATTTTCATGTAGTGCATGAAGCGTGTATTGATAATTATAACAGAACATGTCATGTGACCGTGTAACAGAAGATTTTGATAACAACTCACAATCCAAGAAACACAAGAGACAATTTATTTAGTTACATAAATAGCAATTTATGGTAAGCGTATTGCACTTAAAAAATAGTTGGTGTATTTTCAAGTTTTGATAGATTGACTAATTACATAGTAAAAGGAATAACATTATGCCACATAATTTGTTGGTTTTGGAAAAACTGGTTAGGACAAATTTATATGGAATATATAGTACTGAAAATTAATTCATCGTAATTCTTTTTTGAAGGATATTACATTATTATTAAATAAATATAAATTATAATCAAATATGTCATCAAATATCAATTGCAATCGACAAATATTACAATTATCATCAAATAACCAAACAACCATGCAATAAAATGAGAATTACTATAAAAATAGAAATACAAACCCACACGAATTGATGGGGAATGAAATCCGAGATCTCATAGCTCTAGAATCTCAGATTAGCTAGTTGAACTAATCCTCATCAGATAAAATTCTTGGTAATTGCGACCGCGAGCTTGCCTATTGCAACTTGCAGCCAGAATTGTTTGGGGTCAAGATTTTGACATCCATTGACTTGTGCAATATTTAACAAGACTCGTCTGTTTGTCTAGCTAATATTTCAACAATTAGCCATGGCGTTTCATCATCTTCTTCTTCTGCACACCCTGTTCATAGATCTAGCAATATTTCTGCCCATCGTATTTGCGCTTTCTACTGCAGCAACACCACAAAATTTCCCCGTAGCAAAGCCCAACTGCCTCGATCGTTGCGGCAACATAAGCATCCCATATCCTTTCGGCACAACAGAAGAATGTTATCAAAGCCGCAGTTTCTTCGTAACATGCAATCAAACAGCTCACAGTCCCCCAAAGCTATTCTTTGGAAACAGCTCAGTAGAAATCACAAATATATCCCTCGATGGCCAGGCCAAACTCTTGCAGTACGTAGCATATGATTGTTACGCACGTAAGGGCATCAGAAGTTCGTACCGTACTTGGATAACGTTGCAGACATATTTTACGGTTAATAATACTGCGAATAAGTTCACTGTTGTGGGCTGTGATTCATATGGCTATGCCTTCGGGAGGCGGCTTAGTCGGAATTACACCACGGGCTGCATTGCCACCTGTGAAACCAAAGAAGACTTGGTAGAAGGGTCCTGCATGGGTTTAGGCTGCTGCCAGACCTCTATACCCAAAGATGTTTGGAGAGTGGATATTAAATTGGAAAGTTCTCAGAACTATAGTCGGGTTTGGGACATGGATAATTGTGGATACGGTTTTGTTGTCGACAAGAGCGCTTTCAACTTTTCATCGGAAAATCTTACCAACTTGAAAAATGTTGACAGGCTTCCCATGGTGGCTGATTGGGCCATTGGGAACGGGACATGCGAGGAGGCGAAGGCGAACTCCTCGGCTTATGCTTGCAAAAGTCGAAATTCGATGTGCTACAAGCCCGATAATGGGTATGGGTATCGATGTCGTTGCAGCGAGGGTTATCGAGGAAATCCTTACCTCAATGATGGTTGTCAAGGTATGCTTATAATAATAATTAAAATAAAATTCAAATCATTTATGTTTAGTACAATTTGATACGAATTAGATTGAGTAACTGATCAAAGTATTTTATTTTTAAATAAATATATTCTTTTAATTTAAGAACGGTAATTTATAGATTAAAACTATGTGCGAAATAAAAATAGTATCATATTGAAAGTAAAACACTTCATTCAATTAACTGAAATAACTAATAATAAATTGTACAAATAAATGATAATTTTTTTTTGTGTGTGTTTTATTAATTTACTTAAACTATAAACATTTATAAAACAAATGACGTTCTTGAAACTTAATGCACTAAGAGAAAAGATTAAGAATAAATTTTATTTAAAAATAATACGATAATACACATGCATATCACAATAAGACGTACTTTGTCAAATTTAAACAATACTATTTTACTTAGTCAACTGGAAACAATAAGTAATATTTTTTAATGCATAAGAAGGTAAGTATTACATTTGATGTAATACGCGGGGCAACCTGTACTTAGCCCTAGTTTTTATTACTAGGCAATACTAAAGTTGGGACATATTGAAAGGACAGTCTCCCACAACCCCTCTTCAAATTTATATGGGTCATATATATATATATATATATATATATTATTATATTTAAAGTTTAAAATTTTGTTCTCTAAAAATAAATATTTTTTTTAAATTTAATTTTGAATCTTGTGAAAATTAAATCTTACCATTTAAACTTGAAAGTCTTTGACTCCATCCATCGAAGTATGTCATTGTGTGTATGATTCATCCTTGTAAGCAAGGGTGGAGCAGAATTTTTTATTTGGGGGTGAAACCGAATTTCTATAAAATATTAAAGGTATTTCTTTTTTTTTGGGGGGGGGGGGGGGGCATGTAAAATTTGGTTTCATCAAGATATGAGGAGTGGGGGACCGCACCAGCCAGCCCCTCCCTTGGCTCTGCCTCTGCTTGTAACGGCCAAGTAGCAAGCCACAGGGTTTGTTAATTTCAATATATGTTGTTCAGAAGCCTTGTGCCTAGAATAGGAACTGGCTCATTAATGTGCTAATATTAGTGATCTTTCTATGATTTGTTTTCATTCTTCATATGTTTTTGCTGCAGATGTAGATGAATGTAAAATTGCAGGTTTCAATAAGTGCAAATATGGTTGTGTGAATACGGAGGGTGGTTTTGAATGTCCGTGCCCCAAAGGGTATCGTGGTAATGGAACCAAAGGAGGAGAAGGTTGCAGTCGTCGTGAGTCACTTATGCTAAAGCATGTCGAAGGTTAGCATATATACATGACTGTGTACCTATATATTCGTGAGTCACTTATGCTAAAGCATGTCGAAGGTTAGCATATATACATAACTTTGTACCTATATATTGTACAAAAGAAGCCTCTAGATAGACCGTTATGGGGGAGTAAGTACTCCAATCGTGGCTGGCATAAATACGAGTAAAAGAGCTAGCATTAATTGTTTTATATTTTGTCATTTTTATATGGAAAAGAATTCCTAGGGTCTCATCTTTACAAAGCACAACTATATATCCTGATAAGGTCCTAAAATGTTTTATTTGCTATTGAATTTTATTTTGAAAATTGTTATTGGCATTTCAAAATTATTATAAGCACTCCACTCTTATTTTTATATTGAAAAATTGAATAAAATGCCCATTCATTTGAAGATATGATTAAATACACTTTACCCCCTTAATTATATCTTATATATCACTTAAATCCATGAACTAATAAATGTAACGCTCCCCCCCACCCCCCAAGTCATATATTTCGATAAAAGTACCAAATCTATGCAAATATATATATATATATATATATATATATATGTCTCTGACAAAGTATTTATACTAATTTATAATCTAAATTTAATTTTAAATATGTTTTAATTAGAAACCAAGTTATTTACTCTTCAATCAAAAGTAAAATTAGACTCTTTTAAATTTATATGAATAATTATATTTTCATTAAATACTTCAATTTGCATATGTTTTTCTTTTTCTAAAACAAATTGGTATACTTATTTTTCAAAGAAATTATAATTATTTAAATATATCATAATTTCATTTAATATAAAAATATATTTAAATTATAATTAAAAAATATTTATCCACTTTTATTCAAAATAGTCGAGCTTTACTTAGAATTTATTTTTGATGAACCAGAATAGTTTTTTGTATTTAATTTTTAGGTGTTATTATAATAACTTATTAATTTAGTTTTTATTCAATTTACTTAAACTATCAATTATTTTTTAGGAAAAATTATAATTTTCGTCCGCTATCTATTGCATTTTTGGTTTTTATTCCTATAAGTATACGTTGTTCAATTTTAGTCCTACAATTTACGAAAAATTATCAATTTTGGTCCGATTTTGCCGGAGTCCGGTGACTTGTGCTGACGTGGACAATTAATTTGGGACTTTCCGGCAAATTGTATTGACGTGGAAAATTTTAATGACATGGCATGACATGTATGTATTTATACATATTGTTAAATATCCACATATACAATTTTGACACAATTAAAAAATAAATTCTTCAAAAATAAAAATTATATATCTTCCCCAAAATAAACTCTATCTCACCCTCCTACCCCCTACCCCGCCAGCTACCCTACCCTCCTCCTCCCACCACCAACCACCGCCACCCCCACCACCACCTGCATCTCTCTCTCTCTAACCCCCCACCGCCGGCTCCCCCACCTTCCTCCACTACCACCACGTTGCCGTCCCAATCCCTTCTTTCTCTCTCTCATCACCCCCCTCCCAACCCGCTCCCCAACCTACCCTCCCCCCCACCTCCTCTCTCTCTCTCTCCCGCTCCCCACCGCACGCCACCACCTTCTTTTTCCTCTGCCACCACAATGCCGCCTTCGCCATCCTCTACCACCACCTCCCTTGCCGTCTCTAAATCTAGATCTATCCGCCCCACCACCACCATCGCCGTCCACCAACCCGCACACAGAGAGAGAGAGAGATCCAGAGTAGAGAGAGAAAAGAGGGAGGGGGCGGCAGTGTGGAGGAGGTGGGGGGGGGGAGGACAGTGGGGAGAGAGGGTGGTGGCGGCTGGTGGTGGAGGGAGGACGGTTGGGGAGTGGGGGGGGGGGGAGGGGAGGCGGGGGGAAGATAGAGAGAGAAAGGGAGAGGGAGAGTCAGGTGCTAAGGTGGGGGGTAGGGAGGGGGGTTGGTGGTGGAGATAGGATTTTTTTTTAGAAAAAATGTTGTAATGTTTATATTTAAGGAATTTTGTTTTTAACTATGTAAAAAATATTTAAATGGATATTCAAAAAAAATCAAAAATATGTGTAAATATATACATGTCAGCCACATCATCAAAATTGTTTACATTAGCGCAATAGATCGGAAAGCCCCAAATTAATTGTCCACATCAACACAAGTCACCGGACTCCGGCGAAATCGGACCAAAATTGACAAGTTTTCGTAAATTATAGGACTAAAATTAAACGATGCATATTTATAGGACTAAAAACTAAAAGGGTAATAGGTAGCAGATGAAAATAGTAATTTTTCCTATTTTTTATGACTAATAAAGGATTTGACATTGAATTTAGAATTCTACATGCAAAAAAAAAATTGTATAAATATGAGGGTATGAAGGCGATTTTGACTAATTTTTTAATTAGGTGAGATATGGGTTTAGGGGGGTAAATTGAGACTTAGAAATTAATTGAGGGAATAAAATGTATCTAATCACATTTTAAAATAAATGGACATCCTGGCCAATTTCTCAATAAGAAAAGTAATGATGGAGTGCTAAAAACAATTTTCTTTTATTTTATCTAAACATTTTGGTACTTTATTTTTAAAATAAGAAATAGGAGCTTCTAAGCTCGAAACATATCTTACAAGCTTTAGGGACCTATAAGTTCTCAAAAATAAGCTAGCCAAGCAGCCACTAATTAAAGCTGACATGTTATTAGTAATAGTACGTAGTTGAGCACTTTTGATGTATGTGCAAAACAAAAATATATATTATTTTAATTACATTTTGAAAGTTTATATTATAAAATTATAAATATTTATTAAATTTCTACATAATATATATTTAAATTATTTAGCATACTTTATTGAATTTAGTAAATAAAAAATCATACGACAAGAAAAGAGAGAATTAAAAACTGATTGATAGAGGAGGCAAGAACAAAACTTTAAAAGAAAAATGTGTACAAATGAGAGAGAAGAGAGTGAAGAGAGCCTACACAGAGAAAGCGTGTGCGAGGAGAAAATAAATAAACGGATGCCCAAGACACAAAGAACACCAAAACAATTATTAGGCACCCTCACACATTATATAATGGAATAAATAAGTAGTGTAAATTTTATAAATAGTACAGCTGTTTTTATTGGATACTATTAACAGTTGGATGTTGATAATTAACATGAGATTTAATTTTCTTGCATCGGTATATTTGAATTTGTGGTTCATTTGCTTCATAATGAAGCTTATATTTGGTACTTTTTCCTTTTTGCTTAATTTGAAATATAATCAGTGATAGCTCTTGGGATCATCATTTTGCTTCTGGTTGTGTGCTTGCTGTACTTGGAACTCAAGAGAAGAAGGTCGAACAAGATGAAGCGAATGCTTTTTCTTCAAAATGGTGGCATGCTGTTACAAGAAAAACTCAACAGAAGAGAAATATCATCAGATGCCACAAAAATTTTCAGTTCATCTGAACTACAGGAAGCAACGAATGACTTCCATAACAATATGATCATAGGCCAAGGAGGCTTTGGCACAGTGTACAAAGGCTTTTTACCAAATAACACGATAGTTGCTATCAAGAAATCTAACAAAGTTGATCCAAATCAGATAGAACAATTCATCAATGAGGTAATTGTTCTTTCCCAAATAAACCATAGGAATGTGGTTCGGCTCCTCGGTTGTTGCTTAGAAACAGAAGTCCCCCTTCTCGTATATGAATTCATCAGCAATGGTACTCTTTCTACCCACATACACAATCAGGCGAAGGCACGTTATCTAAATTGGGACATGCGTTTAAAGATAGCTGCAGAAGCTGCAGGCGTGCTCTCATATTTGCACTCTGCAGCTTCCACTCCTATTATACATAGAGATGTCAAGTCAGATAACATCCTTTTAGACCATACTTTGACAGCTAAAGTGTCTGATTTTGGAGCTTCAAAATTGGTTCCTTTGGATCATACTCAATTATCCACTATGGTGCAAGGTACGTTTGGATACTTAGATCCTGAGTATTTGCAAACGAACCAATTGACTGACAAAAGCGATGTTTATAGTTTCGGAGTAGTCCTGCTAGAGCTAATGACAGGAAGAAAGGCAATCAACTTTGATAAGCCAGAGGAGGAGAAGAATTTAGCCAAATTTTTTCTTGCTATGCTAAAGCAAGAGCGCTTATTCCAAATTATTGATGATAACATTGTGCCTGAGATAAATAGGGCACAGATAGTCGAAGTTGCGAGGCTTGCAAAAGGGTGTTTAAATGTGAGAGGGGAAGAAAGGCCAAGTATGAAAGAAGTAGCAATGGAACTAGAAGGATTAAGACTCGGAGGAAAACACTCGTGGGGCAAAACAGAACAAAATTCAGAAGAAGAGATGGAATACTTGTTTGGTGAGGGATCAAATATCTTTGCCAATAATGGTGATGGTAACAGCACAAGTGTTGGATATGTTGCCAATGAATGGCGCGAGATGATGAAGTTGGTGTGTAACTGTAATGATATTACCAAATTGATGGTCTAATTTATGCTTGATTTAGTTATGCCTGGGCGATGTAGATTGGTGTGAAGTTAAAAGTACTTGTAAATTCTTGTATCATATATGATATTTATAATATTACTATATTTGATAATATCATAGTACGCATTTTGATGTTCCTCCATTTTCATGTTATTCTCTATGTAATAATTAGTCTTATTTGATTTGTTGACGAAATTACTTGTTAATTCAAGGCATCATCAACTGACATTTATCCAACACATTTGCTGGTAATTTGTACAACAATTTGTTGGAATTTTTATAAATGCACAAATTCTTGGCATACAACATTGATATTTTGAGTCATAATAACTTAGTCTCTCACATTGTTAGATTAGCCACTTTGGTGGCGTAGTCTTGGAGCTTCAAGTACAAATAACCCAAAGCCATAATATTTATATTCATATAGGGAACCTTGTTAGGGGGCATAGTTGCTGGGAAGAAGAGAAAACTTTTTGGGATTATACTTTTTTCCTTTTGCCCTCCATTTGGTTTTAGGATTTTGATAAGGAAAATAAAATGAAATTTTTTTTTTGCTTCAAATGATAGTACTTTATGCTTTCATTTCATTTCTTTTTTTTTTATCATCTAAAACAATATATTGTTAATTACTTTCTTTGTCTGTACACTTTATTTGCTAATTAAGAAGTAATTTCAAAATAAATAAATTATGATATAAATAAGTTTTTAAAATTACTTATGTAATTAAAAAAAATTAATTAATAATATTTGTTGCTCAATTTTTACAAAAATTGCATTTCATTCACACCCTGCACTATGCATTATATTATATCAATTGAACCAGTATAAACCCGCAAAAACCTGTTTAACCGGCACCGATTCGAATAGGAGGGACCAACAGTTCAAACTTCTTTTTGCTTTCTTCTTCACCGGGGTGTTGCTGCGTTTCTGCGTGGTGGCTCTGACGATAGAAGTGCATCATCATCATCATCATCATCATTATTATTATTATTATTTGATGCCGCGCCACCTTTTAGTTATTGATTAAGTTTATGTAAGTCTTGAGAGATTAATGATTGAAATTATTGTATAATTTTATAAATATTAGATTTGTAGGGAATAATTACTTGGATTAATATGAAACAGTCTTTTAACATCTACTAAGCATTAACATAGTTAAGTTAAATTAGATATTTGTAATTGAATCAATTGTGAAATTTTCTTCTTTTAGAATAATTTAAAATATGACCAAAAACTCAAAAATAAGATTTAAATATTTTTCTTATATTATTGGATATTTCTATTTTTGGTTATTCATAATATTAGTATATAATTAAATATAATTATTACATCATTATGATGTCATACTAATTGAATTAGTGGTCGAAAAAATTGAATCGATCAAATCGAGAGCCAATAAAATCACTTGTTCTTTCTCCGGTTCAATTTTGAAAACATTGTAGCTACGCCACTCGAGTTGACTTATTGAGGGCTTTCAATTAATAAATAGATAAACCAAACAGAACCTTGCATATACTATTTAAAATTTCTTGTAATTTTTTTAAAAATTTCTGGTTATTGGCTGGCCAAGAAGACTTCAATTATGGATAGCAACATGACTAGTTAACGGTAATAGAGATGTTATTTGCAAAATTATATTAATTGTACCGTTGTAACCATTGGTTTGGCAAGGAATAGTAAACGCCTTTCTAACCGATTGGTTTGTAACCTACTTGATTATGACAATATATATTTATTAATGGGTAACATACCCGGTCCCGTTTAAATTATTGATGATAGGTAAATATCGATATCATCATATGTGTATGATTTAATAATTCACAATTTAATTTGATATATTCGCACTCAAGTACCGTATAGTCGCATATATGACGTGTTAGTTGTGGGTTGCATTGTTCAATTGTGCTTGACCCGGCTAGCCATGAAAGGAAATTTCATAATTATATATACCAAGGGTTAAATATTTTAGTTGAAATCTAATTTTTCTTTGTTAATATAGCATAAATTAAATAATAATGAAAATTAAAATTATCATTTAATTGGTTAGATACGAACAATCAAATTTGAATTAAAATTTTCCCATATGAAATAAATTTAATTATATATATGACGTCCATTGACTACACCATTAATCTTCATATATCAATATCGATTGCGTAGTTTATTCTCAATTTCATTATCGTGTACATTGTTTAATTTATACGAGCAATATAAATTTCATTCCATCTTTTCCCACCAACGCTATATTATTAAGTGCATTACTATAATAATATATTTATGATTCTTTTAAAATTTTCATCATCCTCTTTCTTTTTCTTTGTCTTTTTCATCGCTGCGAGCATCGATCCTTTGGCCGGAAAAATTCGACCCGTTATGTTCGGGACTTGGAAGACTAAACAAAAGTTTACACTAATCTACAATAGTGAAACATGATATCTACACGTCATCATGAATCTTGATTCAGTGATACGTGTCGGCCATGTGTTATCCGAGTCTATATAGAGCAGAGACTCTCCCGCTAAACTCTCTGCACGGACAGATTTCATCGAGGAGAATCCTCCTTGAGGAGGGTTACCCTCCTCGTAGTAGATCCCTTTCCTCGAGTACGCCCCACCCACTACCAAGTGGGTGACAAGATGTGACACGTCGAGCAGGTCTTGACGAAGCCTCATCATGTCGCTGTCACCCTTGACAACCTCCTCAAATCTTAGCTATGGGCTAACCTACCCTGTAGCCGCCAAGATGTCCTAGGTTGGTCACGTCGGCTAAGCCATCCTATGGGTTCATAGGATTACGCACTTGGCCCGGGCTCCAAGGAGCAAGGCCAAAACACAACCTACTATAAATACCACTACTAGAAAAACAGATTTAGCTAGGGATTTCAACCACAGATTTGGCAAAAATTCGTGGCCTCGAAAATTAGCTACAGATTAGCCACGAATTTTATTCGTGCCACTTAATTCGTGGCTAAAAGTGACATAGCTAATTTTAGCCACGGCTTTACACAACTACGGATTAGCCACGACCGCCACTAATTTCTAGCCACGAACATTAGCCACAGTCAAGACGTGGCCAATTTGGCCACTAAGTTCTAGAAAATGCTAGGTCGTGGCTAATTCGTGGCCAATCCAAAAATAATTAAATAAATAAAAGCTCCCCAAGCTCCCCCACCCCTTAAACAACCCCACACCCCAAAGAGCCATAATGATAATTGTAACATTTCTTGCACTCCATGGGATTTGAACCATGGACCTCATGGTTATAATTACAGCATCAAACCACTAAGCCACTTGACATCTTTGGTTGTGAAACAATTTTTCTTATATTTAACATATATCTATATTATATTTTAAATGTAAATTATCTAAATAAATTTCATTAATTTTATCTATTTTTATAATTTATTAGTTTTACTAATTTTTGATTTATTAACCAATTTTTATTTTTTATTTCAAATATTTAGGTAAAATATTTATTTCAAATACTAATTTTATTTTCCTATTGAGTAAAATGAATAATAATCCTAAATCAATTTAAATACACAAATCAAATATTCAAATTTATTTTGTTGAATTAGTTGTTTAAATTAATTTTTGACAAGTTATATCAAATGATTTTTGATCACTAGTTAAATCAAACTCGCTTTATATTTTTTGTTCATAGATGTATTTAAGTATAGCTCTATCTTTATATTGTGAGATAACTTTCATAATTTAATGAAACCATTTATGTTGACAAGTAGTATTCCAAATAAGTGTTTCATCTTCATATTTCTACTTTATTGCGTGAATATACATCAATTGCAAACATTCTAAATTAAGTGTATACTTAAGAAAATAATTTTAAACACATAGTTCTATAGCATCAATGTACATTATGAAATAAAAGATAAAATATCATCTGAAATATGAAATCTTATTCGAGATATATATATATATATATACATACATATTGGATTTTCAAAATATTTGAAGGCTACAACTCGAATAAGAGAATGTACCATGACATATATAACATTATATATATATATAATGTTATATACGTCATGGTCCAGTCCTTTATTTTTTTTTTTACTAATCTTTGGCTTTTCTTTTTTTGTTATTGAAAAGTATTTAGTGATTGAATAAGCAATTTATTAATTATAAAAAATATTTAATAAATTAATAGCAAAAACAAAAATTATCACAAAAATTTATTTAGGTAATTTATATTTAAAATTTCGCATAATTTATATTAGTTAAGTATAGCAGAGACTAATTTTTTAACAAAAAATTGACATGGTGCGTGGTTTGATACTTTAATTTCAACCAAGAGGTTAAGAGTTTGAACCACATCAGATTCAAAAAAATAAAAGATTTTATTCTGTGGCTAACAACTAGCCACGGTCAGACTATGGCTCCACGAACTAGCCACTAATAGCCACGGACTAGCCACGGCCTAGCCATGGTTAATCACGGCCTATTTAGCCACGATCTAACCATGGCTAATAGTTACGGCCAGACCATGGCTAAACCACTCTGGCCACGGTTTCGCCACGACTAATACTAATTGGTGGCCTTATTAGCCTAGTTTTTTACAATGAAATATTGTAAATTATCGATAACAATTATACGTTGTTGAATTATTAATAAAACTATAATATAAGTTATGACAATTGATCAATTATAAACTTTCAAAACCAGATAATTAACTCGTATATATAAACAATTGACAATAAACGTTGAAATGGACTGATTAGGAGTATACTCACATATTTATACATGTAGTATAATCCAAAATATTGTGATATTATAATAAAATGATAAATTAAATGTAAAGAAATAATTATGAAAAAATAAGTTGTATATCGTCAAATAATTGAAACGATCATCTGTCATTGGAATTGATGTTGAAATAAACATTGAAATATATAAATCATCTATATGAAACAAACATATATCAGTGTATTATATATCTAATATATGTTATGTATGCACATATATATCTGATATATATACATCAAATTATATATAAATACAGATATATATATATAAGTTTATCTAATCTTATGTGTATGTAATATATCGAATCATTTATTATATACATCAATATATATAATATACATATATTAGTTAAGTATAGCAAAAACTAATTATTAAACAAAAAGTTAAAGTGGTGTAGTGGTTAAAAAAAAAACTTGGCCACAAATTTTCAGCCACGGCCAGGTCGTGGCTAATCCATGGCTGTTAGCCATGGTCAAGTTGTGGCTAAATTAGCTACGGTCTAGCCGTGGCTAAAAATTGGTGGCAAATTTCGTGCCAATTTTAGCCACCAAAAATAGCCACGGCCAGGCTATGGCTAATTTACCAAGGGCAATCCGTGGCTAAATTTTTTTCGTACTTTTTTTAAACCTTGGCTAATCCGTGGCTAATAACCATGGATTAGACATGGATTTTTTTTGTGGCTAAAATCTATGACTATTAGCTATTTTTCTATTAGTGTACTCCAAGGAGATCTCCCCACAAAGGTAACACACACATTATGCATTTAACCTCTACTCGATTTTTTGCATATTTTCGATTATCCTCCATGACCACGCTGACTTAGGTATTGGAGGGTCTTGGCCAGTGACATTTCCAGCCAAACTCTCGTGTTTTCCATCCTAGCAGGACAAATCAAATATTCGAATTTATTTTGTTGAATTAGTTATTTAAATTAATTTTTGACAAGTTATACTAAATGATTTTTGATCACTAGTTAAATCAAACTCGTTTTATTTTTTTGTTCATATATGTATTTAAGTATAGCTCTATCTTTATATTGTGGGATAACTTTCATAATTTAATGAAACCATTTATGTTGACAAGTAGTATTCCAAATAAGTGTTTCATTTTCATATTTCTACTTTATTGCATGAATATACATCAATTGTAAATATTCTAAAGTAAGTGTATAATTAAGAAAATAATTTTAAACACATAGTTCTATAGTATAAATGTACATTATGAAATAGAAGATAAAATACCATCTGAAATATGAAATCTTATTCGAGCTGTAGCCTTCAAATATTTTGAAAATCCAATATATATATATATATATATATATAATGTTATATATGTCATGGTCCATTCTCTTATTCGAGTTGTAGCCTTCAAATATTTTGAAAATCCAATATATATATATATATATATATGTATAATGTTATATATGTCATGGTCCAGTCTTTTATTTTTTTTGTTATACTAATCTTTGGCTTTTCTTTTTTTGTTATTGAAAAGTAGTTAATGATTGAACAAGTAATTTATTAATTATAAAAAATATTTAATAAATTAATAGAAAAAATAAAAATTATCACAAAATTTTATTTAGGTAATTTATATTTAGAATTTCGTATAATTTATATTAGTTAAGTATAGCAAAAACTAATTTTTTAACAAAAAATTAACGTGGTGCAGTGATTTGATACTTTAATTTTAACCAAGAGGTTAAGAGTTTGAACCATATCAGATTGAAAAAAAATAAAAAATTTCATTCTATGGTTAACAACTAGCCACGGTTAGACCGTGGCTCTACGGACTAGCCACTAATAGCCACGGCCTGGCTGTGGTTAATCACGGCCTGGTTAGCCACGGCCTAACCATGGCTAGTCTGTGGCTAATAGCTACAGCCAGACCGTGGCTAAACCACTCTGGCCACGGTTTCGCCACGACTAATACAGATTGGTGGCCTTATTAGTCTAGTTATTTTACAATGAAATATTGTAAATTATCGATAACAATTATACGTTGTTGAATTATTGATAAAACTATAATATAAGCTATGGCAATCGATCAATTATAAACTTTCAAAACCAGATAATTAACTCGTATATATAAACAATTGATAATAAACATTGAAATTGACTGATTAGGAGTATACTCATATACTTATATATGTAGTATAATCCAACATACGTTGTTGAATTATTGATAAAACTATAATATGAGTTATGGCAATTGATCAATTATAAACTTTCAAAATCAGATAATTAACTCATATATATAAACAATTGACAATAAACATTGAAATGAACTGATTAGGAGTATACTCATATACTTATATATGTAGTATAATCCAACATATTATCATATTATAATAAAATGATAAATTAAATGTAAAAAAATAATTATGAAAGTTAAGTTGTAGATCATCAAATAATTGAAACAATCATCCGTCATTGGAATTGATATTGAAATAAATATTGAAATATATCAATCATCTATATGAAATAAACATATATCAGTGTATTATATATCTAATATATGTTATGTATGTACATATATATCTAATATATATACATCTAATTATATATAAATACACATATATATAAGTTTATCTAATCTTATATGTATGTAATATATCGAATCATTTATTATATATATCAATATATATAATATACATATATTAGTTAAGTATAGCAAAAATTAATTATTAAACAAAAAGTTAAAGTGGTGTAGTGGTTTAATGCTCTAACTTCAACTACGAAGTCAAGAATTCAAAGCATACATGGTGCCAAAAAAAATAAAAACCTTTGCCTCGGATTTTTAGCCACAGTCAGACCGTGGCTAAATTAGCCATGGCCACGGCAAATTTTGCGCGAATTTTAGCCACCAAAAATAGCCACGGCCTAATTTAGCCAGGGGCAATCCGTGGCTAAATTTTTTTCATATTTTTTTTTAATCCGTAGCTAATAACCACAGATTAGACACAGATTTTTTCATGGATAAAATCCTTGGCTATTAGCTATTTTTCTATTAGTGTACTCCAAGGATATCTCCCCACAAAGGTAACACACACATTATGCATTTAACCTTTGCTCAATTTTTTGCATATTTTCGATTATCCTCCATTACCACACTGATTTAGGTATTGGAGGGTCTTGGCCAGTGACATTTCCAGCTAAACTTTCGTGTTTTCCATTCTAGCAGGACAAAAAGCCACCAACATTTATTAGATGGGGACTCCACATCAGCCCGAGAAGAACTGCCAAGTTCCGACCACATTAAATAGCTTCTCAAAATAGATGGATTTGTCATTCACCCTATAAAAAATGTTGGAAGAAATAGAAAGGAAAAGAACGATTCCAAACCTTAATTAGTTAGTTTATTCAATTGTGGCTGTCACAGCAAACATCACAATAGTTTGATGATGTCAAACAAAATGTAATTCGTTTGTTTGTATTTTTTAAACTATGGAAGAAGGAAGTAGAACTTTAATGGCTTTAAGTCCAAAAGCCATGATAAATTCTATGTACTTCCTAGCTGATAACTGTAAAGGATATCTATATGCTTTCCGTGTGAATGAACAATATAAGTGTGAGTGTGTGTGTGGGGGGGGAAGGGATGAATTAGAATAAATTTTGCAGTTGGGACGGGATTTTATTTTTTTGGCGAGTTATGAGGGTTCTAGACCACAATATACGTTCGATATATTGATTTTTTATACTGTGGGCGATCGATTTGACTTGAGTTAGTAACCACGATGGATCACTATAACCAATTCTTTTAATAGTCAAAAGTCTGAATATTTAAATATAAGGTTTCATTTTTATATCCACAAGTTAAGATAGCTTTCTACAAAAGATGTAATTTTAGTTGGTTCATAAAAGATATAATGTACTTAAATATATTTCCTTTTTTTAATTACTTTCTAAAAATAAGATTATATTATAGTCCACTCTCTGCGATATGTATTTTCTTGAGGATTGTTTCATTATTTTTAATCATTTAATTTTATCTTATTTTAAACTATTTCACTTTTACTTATTTGAAAATTAATAAATATTAAAAGGATTTATTCATATAGAAAATTTAATATATATTTGGGTAAATTGCAATTCACCCCCTAAAAATTGTGATTGGCCCTAAATCCCATAAGAAAAATAAAAGAAGACAGTTTGATATATAATTCGATCATGACCCTATTTGATACAGGTTAACAAAAAATAAAGTTACTATTTATATTCTCGTAGATGTATTTTAGATTGGTTTGGTTTGTTTACAGAGTAATTAAATAGGTGGACTAATAAAAGTTAAAGCATATACTATTTAGATTTATTAAATTATATATAGATATTCCAGCAAATAGTTAACTATACAAAAAAAAAATGATAAAACTTTTAAAGTGGTAAAATGTTAAATAAAATAGTTTGAAGGGTTGAATGTTTGTGGAAAGCAAATTTAGGGGTTAAAGTCTAATAAATATACTGAGAAATTCCTTGAGAGACAAACTGCGCAAGTACAACCAATTCAAAGGGGCAAGTCGTATAGGAATGGTGCCATAAAGTTGACCGGCAAGCGAAATGTTTTGGTGAGTAATTAAAAAGGACAAAATGCCTTTTTTGTTTTTTAAAGAAGTTTAGTGTCAAAACTAAAAATTTTTAAGGGGTAAACTGCAGTTTGTCCTAAATATTTTCAATTTAATTTATCAAAATTAAAGTACGTACATAAATTTTTTTTTCAATTTTTCATACCTATGAATGTACCTATTAATGATTATAGGCATTGATTATTAATATTGTTGATTATAATTAAAAAACAAAGGTGCAGGGTCTTCATCAAGTTGAGGCTTAACATCGACTTGAGTAGAATTTACGACAAAAAAAAAAAAAGGACGACCTTCATCAAGTTGTGAATCGTGACATCTTTGACTAGAGCAAAACTAAGAAGATCCCCACCTTTTTTAATTTCCAACACTTAGTATAAAATCTATGCTCTAATCTTGTTTTCCTATCAATCATCCCACAGAAAAAAGAAAAAAAAAAGAGGAACATGGGGTTACATGTGCTGCAAACCCTGTTCATAAATCTTGCTATGTTATTTCTGCCCCTCATAACTATTTTGTCAGCCTCAACACCTCAAAATTTCTCCATAGCAAAGCCCAACTGCGTCGATCGTTGCGGCAACATAACCATCCCGTATCCTTTTGGCACCACAGAAGAATGTTACCATCACTATAGTTTCTTTGTGACTTGCAACCAAACTTTCGATCCCCCAAAACTGTTCTCACAGGACACCACAATAGAGATCACAGACATATCCCTTGATGGCCAGTTCAAAGTCTTGCAGTTCATAGCATATGACTGTTACGACGAAAATGGCATCAGCATTTCCAATTCCTATCCCTGGATAAGTCTCGCACGATACCGTACGGTTAACAATACTGCTAATAAGTTCACTATAGTAGGCTGCGACACGTACGCCTTTGTTTCCGGGTCGCGACTCAACCGGAATTACACGACAGGTTGCACCGCCATGTGCGACGCCAAAGAAGATTTGGTCGACGGGTCGTGCATGGGCTTGGGGTGCTGCCAGACTCCGATTCCTGAAGATGTTTGGGAAGTGAATATTGACTTGAGGACTTATCGAAATTATAGCGACGTTTGGGACTTCAACAATTGTGGCTATGCTTTTCTTGCTGAGGCATCTGCTTTCAATTTTTCACCGGAAAGCTTTAGCAGCTTGAAGAATGTTACAGAGCTTCCCATGGTGATTGATTGGGCCATCGGGAACGGGACGTGCGAGGAGGCAAAGATGAACTCGTCGGCTTATGCTTGTAAAGGTCCACATTCATCGTGCTACAAGCCCGACAACGGTTATGGGTATCGATGTCATTGCAACGAGGGTTATCAGGGGAGTCCTTACCTGGATGATGGTTGTCAAGGTATGGTCACGGTGATTTTTGAGGGTAAAACTCATTTTTAATCTCACTAAGCACACAATTCTTCTTCATTTTTAGACTCGCTAATTAGAAAATCTCGAATTTAGTAACATCATTTTTCATCTTTCGGTTAACATTTTGATGGTGAAAAGTACTATTCGGCATCGAGTTTAGGAGGGAAAATTGTCTCAAACAGCAGTGAGCTAGCGTTGCTCGTGATTTCCCTCCAAAAATGCTAACATATAGATGGAGCATGAGTCAGAGAATTCATGATAAATGAGACTAAAAATGAACAAGGGCTAACTTGCGGAACTAAAATTGAGTTTCTCCCGATTTTTTATCTTATAATTTAAGAACCTATAAATTAGTCCACAGAAAGGAGTTATAATGTCAATTATTTATTTTGAAAAAAATCCCTTCAAATTTGTTTAATATCAAAGGAATATCGAGTCACGACGAGATATTTCCGAAAGATGTATGTGGGGCTAGTTTAAATTACTTAAGAGATTAAGAGCTTATAAGTTTTCAAACAACTTGTTTATAAGATATTTTGAGAAGGTTATAATCTCAGTCAAACACTCTCCATGCATATTTCTTTAATGTGCATGCTTATTTTTCTTTGCAATGTAATTATGCTCCTCAATTGTCTTGCAGATATAGATGAATGTAAAGTTCCAAATCTCAATAAATGCAGTCATCTTTGTGAGAACACAAAAGGGAGTTTTAGATGTGTTTGCCCCAAAGGTTACTATGCTGATGGACAAGGTTGCAGTCGACCACGTCGTGGTGATCAATCCACACTGATGCTAAAACTTGCAGCAGGTTAGTAGGGGTCTACTAGCATATATCTAGATATTATACGCATCTAAGGGCAAAATTGAAAATTTTGGCCCTGTCGTAAGTATGGTTTTTCTTTATTCAATTTTGATCCAATTGCCTTTTCTTACATTTTATCCATTATTTTTCATTTTGTACCATTGTTAGCACTACTGTTGACTTTTTGATTTCTATATTTCTACGAAATTGCTAAAAGACTCCCCATTTTAAATATGAAATTGCTGAAAACCTCCCCTCCCCCCCCCCCACCTATATATATATATATATATGTTCTTTTTGTTTTTCTCTTTGCCCCACCCACCCTACAGTTTGGATGGTCTATTGCATAATCGCGCTACATTTTCTATTATACTCATCAATACAAATCACGTGTCATGTATTAATAAGTGTAATAGAAGATCTAGCACGATTATGCAATAGTTGATCCGAACTGCCCACCCTGCCCCCTTGGCACCCCTTGTTTCAGTTTCAAAACAAGGGGAAAAAGGAAAAAAACACACTTGCAAACCTTCATCGCACGTACACACACAAAGTAACCTCCAAAACTTTAATGGAATTTTAGATTGAGCATAAGATTGGATGGCTTATGAAATAAACAACAAACTCATGAAAAAGAAAAAAGAACAAATTGACGAAAAATAGTTGAAGTCGGGAGAACCCTAACTCAATATCGCCGCTCTGTTGCGCAGCGGTTTTACCACCTTCAACCATTTCTTCTCAAATTTTTCCATTGATTTGTCTTCACCTCATCGACAATTCATCCATATGCTCAATTTAAAGATTCATCAATGTTTCTTTGGTTAATTTGTGTGGTGTGATCTACACAATACTTCAAAGCTTTGAAATAATCCCTCTAAATACTATGTGTTTGCACAAATATATGTATACTTTAATTATACTCCATTTGGACACTTATACAATTATAATAGATTTTAATTTCAATTTGTAAAAATATATAATTATTCATAATTATCTAAAAAAAACCAAACATTTATCTAGAATTTAAGATAACACAAGCTATATTTTAATTCAAATGCAAATAAAAAAAATAATTTTTTATTTATACTGTCATTTACGGTATATACATACATATATATATATCAATTAATTTTAGAGTATTAGGATAATTTGTCACTTATTTCTATATAATTTTTTTTCCAAAAAAGTTCATGACATAATTATATCAAAATGAATATTGGAATTGAACAATTTTTTTTGTTATTAACTGGATTTTTAAAGATATTTATTTATCGATTATTTTACTATAGTATGGCCTAAAAGTTTTATGTTCTATAAAAAAAATCAATTGATTTATTTACTTTTAATCTGATAAAATTTATTATAATATATATAAGATTATTTGTTTCACGTGCCTTAACATGGGTTGAATAAAAATTTAAAGAATAGAAAAGGAAGCTTATATGGTTCTTTATTCTTCACTCTTTCTATTTTTTTCTTTTTTTATCTCCCCTTCTTGAAACGTATAAACAGGGATTGCTCTTGGGATCATTTTTCTACTATTGCTGGCTTGTTGGTTGTACTTCACACTCAAGAGAAGAAGCTTGAACAAAATGAGGCATAAGTTTTTTCTTCAGAATGGTGGCATATTGTTACAAGAAAAACTTATCAGAAAAGAAAGATCGCCAGATGTAGTGAAAATTTTTGGTTCATCTGAACTGGAAAAAGCGACAAATGACTTCCATAACAATATGATCATAGGCCAAGGTGGCTTTGGCACAGTATACAAAGGTTTCTTACCAAATAATACCATCATTGCCATCAAAAAGTCTAAAGGAGTTGACCCAAACCAAATCGAACAATTCATCAATGAAGTGATTGTTCTTTCCCATATAAACCACAGAAATGTAGTTAGGCTCCTTGGCTGCTGCTTGGACACAGAGGTCCCCCTTCTCGTGTATGAATTCATCAACAACGGCACCCTTTCTGCCCACATACACAATCGGGCAAAGGCGAGTTCTCTTAATTGGGACACACGTTTAAGGATAGCTGCAGAAACTGCTGGAGTGCTCTCGTATTTACACTCTGCAGCTTCTACACCAATCATACATAGAGATGTCAAGTCAGACAATATCCTTTTAGACCATGCTTTCACTGCCAAAGTGTCTGATTTTGGAGCTTCAAAATTGGTTCCGTTGGATCACACTCAGCTATCTACTATGGTGCAGGGCACGTTCGGTTACCTAGATCCTGAATATATGCAAACAAACCAATTGACCGAGAAAAGCGATGTTTATAGCTTTGGAGTAGTCCTCTTGGAGCTACTAACGGGTAGGAAGGCGATAAGTTTTGATAAGCCAGAGGATGAAAAAAACTTAGCCAACTTTTTCCTTTCTATGTTGAAGCAAGAACGGTTGTTCCACATTCTTGATGAAAATATTTTGGAGGAGAAGAACATGGATGAGATAATAGAAGTCGCTAGGCTTGCGAAAGGGTGTTTAAATGTGAAAGGGGAAGTTAGACCGAGCATGAAAGAGGTTGCAATGGAACTAGAAGGGCTGCGACTTGGAGGAAAACACTCATGGGCCCAAACCAAACACAATGCAGAAGAAGAGATGGAATCCTTGCTTGGTGAGGGATCAAATAGCTTTGCAAATGGTGATGGTAATAGCACAAGTGTGGGATATGATAGCCTTAAGGGTCATGTTATATTGGCAATAAGTGGAGGGAGATGATGAATCTAGAGTCTAAATACAATGACTTTCCTAAGTTGGCAGTTTAATAAATGCTTGATATTTGTTGGTCTCGAGTCACGTAGATTGGTGTATGTTAATCGTATTTGGGTAAGAATTTTCCTTTATGGTGATACTGTTATTGTATTTGGTAAATATCATTGTGCTTACATTTGATGGATTTTTTGTTCCATGTTATTCTCTATGTATATAATTATTCTTATTTAATTTGTCTACAAAATTACTTTGTGGTTCAAAACATCAATTTCATTCTTTGTGTGTGTGTGTATTATTAATTACTCCCAAATTTTTACAATAATTGTTTGAGCCTTCACATGACCCCTTCAATTGGATCTCCTTCCAAAGTTTCTTCAAAACTAGAACAAGATATGATTGTGTTTTAAGTTTTGAATCAACAAAAAATCGCTCAATTTTATCAATCTTCAGGGGAGGAATATCAAGAAGATAAAAGATGTAGAGGAATCGCTAGATGCTTAACACATTCATCTCATACTAGTTATTGACATCACACCAAACCCCAACTTTGAACTTGGAATGTCACTAGAATAGATTTTAATCCGAATTCGAATAGAATCTAGCTTGGATTTAACATGTTTAACTGATAAAACTATCTGATGGAACAAATTCAATTAAAAATATCCATAAATTGAAATAAGTGGATCGAATATGAAATTAAATAATCCAATCTGTTAAATATCTAGATCCGACTTTGAGTTGATAAAAAACTTTTTATCTATTAAATAAAAAAATTAAAAAAATTAACAGCTTTCATATCAACGTGGTTAATGTAAATTATCCTATTATTTAAATTTTAAATATTATTATAAAAATATATAGTAACAAATATAATATATGGTTAATGAAATATTGAAGAAATTTAGAAGAAAGAAGATGGAGCAATTTTCTGGGTTCTTTTCATTCAACACCTCAAGGAGAAAATACCAGTTGCTAGCTCACTTAAAAGGAAGCTAGGCAAAAAAACGTCTTTTAACTAAATGACAAAAATAGAAATACGCATTACACTATAAGTCGCACATGACTTGTAAAAATGTTGGAATAAAATGACATGAGAAATACGCTATGCTTCTAACCACCATAACTAAAAAAGGGGTGGGAAATGAGGAACACATTCAATATTTCAACAGCCCCCCCCCCCCCCCCATCAAGTTGGAGATTGGTGGATGTCAACCAATCCCAACTTGGACAAAATGGTAGCAAAACGTGGAGCTGGAAGAAATTTGGTGAAAATATCCGCTAGCTGAGGTATGGAGGCCACATGTTGTGGGAGAATAAAACCAACCTATAAAGATTACATACGATGTGACAATCAATATCCAAATACTTAGTTTTTTCATGGAAAACTGGATTAGCCGTTATATGAATTGCAACCTGATTGTCACAGTGAAGTGGAATAGGCTAATGAACAGGAACACCAAGATCACGAAGAAGATAGGAAATCCATTGAAGATCACATATTGTAGATGCCATACTACGATATTTTGCCTCAATAGTGGATCAAGAGACAGTAATCTATTTCTTTGATTTCCAACAAATCAAAGAAGTACCAAGGAAAACACAGAATCCAGTAACCGATCTTATAGTATCTGGACAAGCTGCCCAATCAACATCACTGTCTGCTTGAAGAAGTAAAGAGCTTGAGGAAGAAACCAAGGGAAGGGCAACCTTTCAAATAGCGTGCCACATGCAACGCTGCATTCCAATGAGAGTCTCTAGGAGAGTTCATGAACTGACTGAGTTGTTGAGTTGCATAGGTAATGTCTGGCCTAGTCAAATTAAGATACAACAATCTCCCTATCAAGGGTCTGTATTGATTCAGTTCAGTGAGCAATTGACTTGCATCATCATGCAAGATTTGTGCCTTAGAGAGTGGAATAGTGGTTGGTTTAGCTTCAAGTAACCCAACATCCTTAAATATGTCCAAGACATATTTTCTTTGGTTGAGATACGTACCAGTGGTATGTTAAACAATTTCAATTCCCAAGAAGTACTTGACATAGCCAAGATCCTTGATGGTGAATTTAGCATGCACATAGAAGTTCGCAGCCTGATAGCAATATCACTAGTCCCAGTTAAAAGAATATCATCAACATACACCAAAAGGGCCAAGAATTCTCCATTAAGAGATGCAGTGAACAAGTAACGATCATTATTTGACTAAATAAAGCCATATTGTTGCAATGTGCTAGTGAATTCAAGGTTCCATTCCCTTGATGCCTGTTTAAGCCCATAAAGTGATCTTATAAGTTTGCAAACTTGCCCTTCCTTAGCTTTATTATATCCTTCTGGGGGTGTCATGTACACTTCCTCATGAAGAAAACCATGCAAAAATGCATTATTTATGTCAAGTTGATGGAGAGCCCAATTTTTAACAGAAGCCAAAGCCAAGAACAATCTCACAGTAGCCAATTTTGCAATTGGTAAGAAAGAGTCAGTGTAAGCAATGCCCTCAACTTGACAATAACCCTTTGCTACAAGCCTGGCTTTATATCTATCCAGTGTCCCATTTGGTCCATATTTTACCTTATAAACCCACTTACAACCTATAGGTTTCTTTCCCTCAGGCAAGGTTGTGAGAATTCAAGTTTTGTTTTGTTCTAGAGCTCTTAACTCTGCATTTATAGCCTCAACCCATTCTGCTTGACCACGCGCTTACTTGTAAAATGTAGGCTCAGAAATACTATAGAAATTAGCCATGAAAGCCAAGCACTCATGATTAAAACAACTAGGCACATTGTATGGATAAGTAGCAATGGGATAAGAACCATTTTCACTTACCTGACAACTTGTGCAGTCTTGAGCAGGTGAGGGTGATTGCATGACCGTTGAAACATAATCATTGAGCTAAGATGGAGGTTTTCTGATTCTAGAGCTCTGGTTTAGTGGCACTGATGGATTAGAACAGGTGGAAGAATCAATAGAGCTGGGATTGAATGGTGTAAAAAATGGGGAACGATTATCAAAGCAGGGAAGTGGAAGTGAAGTAGAATTAGTAGGTTCAAATATGAAAGGGAAAACTTTTTCATGAAAAACAACATCCCTAGAAACCAACAATTTGTGTGAGTCTAGATCATACACCTTATAGCCCTTTTTCCCCTAACTAAAACCAAGAAAAATGTATTTTAGTGCTCTAGATTGAAATTTATCCTTGTGTGGCAAAACATTTGTGACATATCACAAGCACCCAAAAACCTTGAGAGGTGTATAATCTGGTGTTGGCCCATAAAGTAAATCATGTGGTGTTTTCCACCCCAATTGTGCAGAGGGAATCCTATTAATCAAATATGTGGCCATAAGAACAAATTCTCCCCAAAATTTGATAGGTAGATGAGCTTGAAACAAGAGGGCTCTTGCTGGTTGCAATATGTGCCTATGTTTTTTGATGCAATGTTCCAACAGAGGAAAAAAGGTATTAGCACACTTGATTGAGAAATTCAATTCCATTATCACTTCTGACACTTTTAATGGACTTTTGAAACTGAGTTTGTACCATTTTGAAGAAATGTGAAAGGATTTTTGGCACTTGAGTTCTGTGTGAAAGAAGGAAAATCCAAGTTGCTTTGCTAAAATCATCTACCACTATTAAGAAGTAATAGGCTCCAATTAAAGATGCTTGATGGTATAGCCCCTATACATCAAGATGAACTAACTCAAAAAGACTAGTGGTACAAGTACCACTAATGGGAAAACTCAATTTGTGTTGTTTTGCTAAAGGACAAACATTGCAAGGAGATATATCAACATCATCTTTGAAATTCAGGAAATGCAAATGGGATAAGACTATATAAGACGCATGGCCAAGCCTTTTGTGCCAAAGAGTAACATTCTTGACTATTTCATCAAAAGTAGAAGAAGCTAGATTACTATTACAATAGTTTGAATGAAATGACAACAAATCAGGGGTGAAACTTTCTGAGTCTAAAACATAGAGTCTTCCAATCACCTTCCCCACTGCCAAGATTTGCCCTATGTCAAGGTCCTGCAAGATACAATGATTGGGAAAGAAAACGAACTTAATAGAATTAGAGCAGGAAAGCTTGTTCACTGGCAATAAGTTGTACTGAAATGATGGAACATGTAGTGTTTGAGACAAAATGATGTTTTTGCTTAGCTGCACGTCTCCAATATGATTCACCACTTTAAATGTGCTATCTGGTAAATATATATGAGTGACAGACTTAACAGGCACAGTCTGAGAAAACAGTTTGAAATTATAACACATATGATTTGAAGCTCTTGTGTCAACTATCCAAGCATTTGGAGCCAAGGAATCAAGAGCACTAAAACTATAATGTGATGGTGTAATACCTGCAAAGTCAGTAAAGTGTGCCATATTCACAGAGACATTATCTTGCACAGCCCTCCCTTGCATGAGCTTACTCCTTTCAAACTGGATCATGGACTGTATTTTTGACTAAGATCTCCTGTTATTTCAGAATCATTGCTTGACCTTACCTCTTTAGCTATTTCCACCATGTTAATCGTATTTGTATACCCTAGTTTCTTTCTATTCCCCATTAACTCTTTATACCAGTCAGGTGTTCCATAGATTTTGAAACAAGTCTCCCTAGTGTGCCCTATGTAATTACAATTGCTGCACACTAGATGAGACTTCCTATCAGTATTTGTCTTTTTAAAATTCCCAAACCGTTTAGGATTGAACCCCTCACTACTGTTGTTTCTTGGCCTTTTTGAGTTTTCCCCAACCACCATTATGGCATTTTGTTCACTACTGTCAATAAAAGTGGTCTGCACCTCTCTTTGTTTTTCAACTCTAAGAACTAAGGAATAGGCCTTGTTCACTGTTGGAAGAGGATCCAACAATAGGATTTGATTTCTTATATGGTCATAACCATCATGTAGCCCCATCAAAAACTGGATCAAATGCTCAGAGGATGTGTAATAAGCTACTTATGTTTGCTGATCCACATGTGCATTGTGGGGTTAGCATCAGACATTGAAGCTCATCCCACAATTTCTCCAATTTTGTATAATATTGTGTCACTAATTGATTGCCTTGTGAGACTGAGCTTATTTCCCTTTGGAGTTGATACAACAAAGGGCCGTTGCATTCCACAAAATGAGCTTGAAGCTCTTCCCAAAGTTCTTTGGAGGATGAAGTAAACAAAAAAGCATCCACTATTTCTCTAGAAATGGAGTTTAAGATCCATGACTGCACCATTCATTCAACTCTGTTCCACTGATCGAGCTCAGCTGAATCTAGATCTGGTTTTATACATCTCCCATCTATAAAACCTAACTTTTCCTTTGCACCTAAAGCAATTCTCATAGATCTACTACTCCAGCTAAGGTAGATGTTTCCAGTTAAGAGTGACGATAATAGCACCAGACATGGATTATCTGATGATTGCAGAAGAAGAGGATCGCCATTGTTGACATTTTGAGGCCTGAAGAGTTGTTGGTTACGATTAGACTCCGCCATCATAAGATGACAAATTCACAACACTCACGAACAGATCAACACTCTAATTCTCTGTATGAGCCAGGATCAACTTCGCTCTGGATACCATGAATAAATTTAAAAGAAATAAGATAGAGCAATTTTTTGGGTTCTTTTCATTCAACACCTCAAGGAGAAAATACCAGCTACTAGCTCACTTAAAAAGAAGCTAGGCAAAAAAAACGTCTTTTAAATGACAAAAATAGAAATACGCATTACACTAGAATAAGTCACATATGACTTATAAAAACGCTGGAATAAAATGACATAAGAAACACACTATGCTTCTAATTACCATAACTGAAAAATGGTTGGGAAATAAGGAACACTTTCAATATTTCAACAAATATATAGTATTTTCATTACCAAACCACACACAACAATCAGGATTTAAACACTGATGCTAATCTCCTATAACCTAAATAGATGGGTGCGTGCCCATTAGGCTAAAAGCCTCGAGCTCTTTTTATTTTTTATTTGATGATATCTCTTTATTAAGTTTAATTTTTTAGAGTTTTATTATTATTATTATTATTATTATTATTATTATTTGATTAACCAGGTTGTATTTTTTTTCTATCAAATTTCCGGTTGTATTTTTTTTCTATCAAATTTCCGAATCTTTATCAAGATTGGGTTTTGAATTGGTGGATTTAGATCTTATAACGGTTATAGGATACTATTATCATTTTTGAATTTGGATATTTCAAATCCTTGTTCAAATCCGACCAAAAATCTTATAGGATTTAAATTAATGAATTTTGATTCCGAGTTCCATATAGATATGAAATTTTAATAAAAAAAATTCTGACCCAATTATAACAATAGGGACAAAAGAAAAAAAAAAAGGAAACTAAATTATCAGATATCAACAAAAAAAGATAAAAGGAGAATTTGAGTACAACTACTAAAAGAATAATATTTTTTTCATGTGTTATGTATTATAGTTGTTTTTATATACTTTTATAATATAATTTCTTAAAATTTAAATTATATAAATTTAATAGGAAAGTGAATAAAATTCCGTATTAATGAACAATATTTAATATAAAGACAAAGACATTTAATAAGTATTCCTAATGTTCATGCAAAACTATTAACCATCAAATATAATGTTTTATTTAAAACTTAAATAAAAAAATATATGAAAATATTATTTAAGAATATTTTATAGGTATTGCTAAATATAATGTATATACATTTATTTCCTCTTAAAATCCTTTATACATATTATATTTAAGGTTATTTAATAAATCATCAAAATTCAAATTCGAACCTTTAACCAATCAAATTGCGCTTGATTCCATATTCGATCTACTTATTTTGAATTATGGATATCTTGTTGTGTTTCATTGAATATTTTAATCAATTGAAACTATTAAAATTAGGATCGAACTCAAATCGGATTCAAATTAAAATTTGCTCAATTGACAACCCTACTTTAAACTCCCTTGGTGCTAAGGTTGTCAACGGATTGAATTCGGAGTGAATTTGGGAAATGAGAATCTGAATTCGATAAACTTTCTTAATAACTGAATTTGATGTATATCCTATAGGATTGACGGTCATTACTATTGAGTCTGGATTCAATAAAATTCGATAAAAAAATATGATCTGATTAATAATTAAAATTTTAAAATTTAAAATTTAAAATCAAGTAATCAATAGAAAAATATTTTTTATGTAAAAAATAAATTTAATCAAGTATAAAATTATTTCAGAGTATATATAAAAACTGTACATTATTTTGTTCAAAAATTTACTTTGAAAAATAAAAAAAAATAATGTATTATCTATACACTTTCATAAAGTACCAACACCTTTAATAATTGCTTCGTGTTTTTGGTTTTGGCTTTTAATTTCTCTCTCCTCCCTCCTCTTCACTATTTGACCTCTCATCTTTTTTCTCTATTCTATTATTCATGTTTTTTTTCTTTCTCTTCTCTGTATTATTCAACCTAATCTTATATTTTTTTCTTTCCTATTTATTTTTAATTATATAATTAAGTCTTATTTCAATTTTTTTAATTATTATTAAAAATATATATTCTATATAATAAAGTTAAATACATAATTAAATTATATTTTAGTTTGATTTGGCCCACGCATCGAGTATGCACTTGCGCTAGTTAATTATAATGATTTATATATTTTATTTTGTTTAAATTTTTTTTACTAACATCATATACATAAGATTATTAATTTGATTTAAGAAAAGTATCATTAGAGTTTGGATTTTGATATTTAACAGATCGAACTGTTGGGCTCAATATCCTATTAATTTATTTAAAATTATAAATATTCATAATTAAATATAATATATTAAATATTTTAATTGATTAAATATGTTAAAATTTGAATTGGACTCGCATCAAATTAGAATTAAATTCCGCTCCGTTGACAGCCCTGCTTGGCGCCTTTGTCTATTGATGGGCTCAAATCTCAATCTTGACATTCTTCTTTTGGGCTTTTCTCATCGGTTCCAATCAGCTGGCTGCCTCAAGCAAGTAGCCCATTACTGCCCTATTAGAAATAGCCAACTTAATGGATTGACAATGAAATTTTTTTTTTCATACATGTTTGTTGCAATAAAAGTTTATTATTATTATTATTATTATTATTATTTTACCAATACGTTGTATTTTGATTTTGTGTTATTTACATTATCCTACAAGTTTGGTACTTTTTACTTCAAGAAAGCACATTTTATATACTAACAAAAACATTTGAGATGGACAGACTATATGTTGTATATATACGAAAGACATTTGTAATTAATTTGTAATAAAATTTCATTAAAAATAACTTTGAAGCAACAATTAATAACAAGATAATCAGTAACAATCTATTGTGATAAAAAAAATTATTAAAAAATTTCATGATGAACAAAGTTCATCCTGGATGGATATTTTAAGGTCATTTTATTAACTTTATAATGAATTATTCTATCAATAGAAGGGGTACTTCCTCGATATGATTAAATTTATTTTTGTTATCACCGATACTTGTAGTCGTCATTCAAGTATTTGGTAGCAATTTTTGAAGCCCATGATTTAACATACGCCCAGTGCCCAATTCAATTGGAGAAGTGATTCTGCATCCTATCCCCTAAGTGGGATCTGTTATCCCAAGAAAAATGATGGATCGTATATCCTCATGGAGTGGTATCATGCACAATCTCCAAAAGCTACCAAACCACCTTAATAAATACATAAACTAACCAAACAGAACCCTGTTTATATTATTTGTAAGTTTTTGTTATTTTGGTTGGCGAAGAAGACATTTTAAATTTTAGATATCAACATAAAATATTTACCGGTAATAGAGACGTGATTTTCACAATTATATTAATTAAGGTAACCGTTGTCTAATTAAGCGACAAGGAGTGATTAAGCGATGGCCGTCTAATTAATTTGGCTCGTTCTCAAACTAAGTTGATCATGACAATATCCAAATTCTAATTTGTTGATGATAAGATATGATTTAGTAAATTAAAGATTTATATAATTATGTATGAATTGTTTAATAATTTACAACTCATCTCGATATATACCCACTTAGCATGATCAAACTGAGCTATTAGATTGCATCATTTAAATTGTGCCCAGTCGGGTAGCTAAAAAAGCAAAGTTTCATTTAAAAAATTTCAGTCGAAGTTTGATTTTACTGTATTTAGAATAAATAAACCAATAAATAAAGTTATTATCATATAATTCGTCTGTATCATGGAAAAAATTCGATTGTTACGACAATTTATAAATATTTCACGCGCTGTATTTAGAACTTGGAAGTCGAAAGGAAACTTCATACTTTTATTATGTATATAAAATAGTTTTAGCTAAGTAATTATGCATATAATATAAATATATTTATATTCATTTGCTACATTTTTAAACATGTTTATACCTAAAATTAAATTTGAGTTAAATCCATTTTTAGTCTCATAGGAAATCTTCAATTTCACATTTAGTCCCATAGGATACGTTTTCTCACATTTAGTCCCATAGGAGTAGTTTTTACGCCACATTTAGTCCCACCGGCGGATTTTTTTGCAATTAAATTATGAAATTGGGTGATGTATCCGATTACCAAATCTATGTTGCATTTTCTTCAGTGTATTGAATATGTGGCATATGACTTGGCATTTTCTTCAATTTTTTATATATTATATTTGAGTTTAAATTTTTATAATATGTATTTTTTTATGCAATTTTTATATTATTAATTTTTTATATATTTTTTTAATTATATTTTATATTTTAAATGAATTAAGTGTTTTGTTATTGTCATGTCATGTACCACATATGCAAAAAAAATATTGAAAAATGCCATCTCAGCGTTTTTTTTCTTATGTCAGCAACGATTAATGCCACATGGGCTGTTTTGCCGGACACATCAGCAATTTTAAAAATCATAAATTAAAAAAGCCGCCGGTGGGACTAAATGTGGCGTAAAAACTACTCCTATGGGACTAAATGTGAGAAAACGTATCCTATGGGACTAAATGTGAAATTGACGATTTCCTATGGGACTAAAAATGGATTTAACTCATTAAATTTATATAAATAAGTACTTATGAAGTTTTTAGGTAGTAATATGACAATATTAATAATTATATTTAAATAGTGTGTATATATATATATATATGTATACTGTACGCGATTTACTTATACAAAATTAGTTATAAATAATCTGTCGCGTAAGTGAACTTATTTATTTATTTTAGATGCTTCTATAATTGGATAGATCATATGGGATAATTATAGTGTTAATATTATATTACTTATTATGAATTAATGTCCATTATTTGTAAATGTTTAGACATAATTTCAAGTAATAAGGTTACATAAATTATTAATATGTAGCCTAATGGTTGACGAGTGAATTATGCCACCTATCAAGTTACTGTCGCCTCAGCAACTCTCTTCAAATACTAGAAATCTCTAATTTTTTTAAATAATTCTGACAAGTTTTAAAATTTTCAGCAATGTCGAACTTTCCTTAACTGTCAAATTTGTATTGAAATTGCTATTTTTTTTAAAGATGTTTTGTACTTAAATTGCCAAACTTCAAATAATATGCCTGAAGTGAAAGTAGGCGACAATAACATACATCATGAATGATGTAATTGTCCCTAATTTGGATCTTCTGTTATATAATTATGCTACATTCTAATATGTCACGTGTATTGATGATGAATTGAGATAAAGAAAAAAAAACTTATGTTATTGAAAAAATTTTAAAGATTTTTTTTACTTATTTCAACCATCCATACGTGGCATGTATTAATAAGTGAAGGAGAAGAGAATTCAAACTGAATTTTCCGGAAAATTTGTTCATCCGACCTTTCAAGTTTTTTTTTAATTTAATAGCCCTCAATTTTTTTTCCCTTTTTTTTTAAGTTAAATATCCGATGTGGCATAATTTAAAGGTCAATAAAGTGAACTAAAAACTTCAGGATTGGACGGGGGTCGATTTGTAAATAAATAATTTTATAATTTATACTATATCGATCAATCGATCGTCTATATGTGTTGCTTAATCGATCAAAACATGTCGCTTAATCGATCACAACATGTCGATTAATCGATCACAACATGTCGCTTGATCGATTAAGATATGTCGCTTAATCGATCCAAAAAAGTCGATTAATCGATCTTAATATGTCGATTAATCGATTATCGTATATCGCTTCATCGATCTTCATATATCGATTGATCGATCATATGATATCGATTGATCGATCATAGCGTATCATCATAATAGACACCGCGCGGTACACTTTCTTAGTTCCTTCTCAGAGACGCTTCACATTCCTCCTTCCTCATCTCTTCTCTTCTTTCTCATCTCAGTTGGAATCCATTTGAGAACTCAAGAAAATCGTCGTGAAACCCTGATAAAATCCCAAAAAATTTAATTCTCCCCTCTTTGTCTCGTCGATTTCCCAAAAAAAATCCCTTGAAAACTTTAATCACGTTTACACTTTACTACAAGACCTGTTAAAAATGGAAGAAAGGAAAGACCAACAAATCGATGCTGTACCACAAGAAGCACAACAGCCATTGGAGAACGAGCCACTGGTGAACGAGCCATTGGTGAACGAGCCGTTGATGAACGAGCCGTTGACGAACGAGCCAGTGGTTAACGTGGAAACCGGTGCTGCTCCACAAGAAGAACAGGTACTTTAATCCATTATTTTCAACCGTAACCGTTGGTCGATTGTCATTGTCGATTGAGGGATTTAAATGTCGATTGATCGATTTTAATGTCGATTGATCGATTTTAATGTCGATTGATCGATTTTAATGTCGATTGATCGATTTTAATGTCGATTAAGCGATTGTCCTTATCGATTTAGGGTTTAGGGTTTAAGGTTTTGCACTATTAACTGATTTTTTGGTGTTTTGTTTGAACATAGGAAAATAAAGAAGAGGATGTTCCAGTTGATGATGAGCTATCCATTCCATCTTGTTCGCGGTCTATCAGCTTTAATAGTTACCAACTCCGGACAATATTGGATGACATCAAATACTTCCCAGTGAGGGTGACTGTGAGATCTTCTGTTGCTAAGCTTCGGAAAATGGAGGAAGTTTTAATGGGTTTGGGAGAGAATATGTTGTCGAGGTTCTCTGAAACCTGTTTTGGCCATTTATTACGTATGACGAATTTCTGGTCATTTTCTGGACAACTCTGCCATTACCTTATGCTCCGTCAGATTCAGTGCAAGAAGCAGTGGGAGCTATGGTTTGCCATCGACAACAAACCCATTCGTTTTGGCATGCCGGAGTTCGCCATAGTCACTGGTCTGAATTGTGGTCCCCTCCCTCCCAATAATGAAATGGACAAGATGAGAAACGACGAGAAGAGCAAAAATTTCTTGCAGAAGGTTCTGGGTAATAAGAAACAATCAGTAAAAATTCCAGACCTGGATGCATGCATGAAAAAGAAAAGTTTTTCGGCAGAAGACAAGTTCAAACTATGTCTCGTATGGTTTGTTCATACATTCCTTTTGGCCAAGGACGACCACAAAAACGTGAACGAAGACCTTCTTCTCTTTGTCAACAATCTGGAATTTTTCAATTCTTATCCATGGGGAAGGGAGTCGTTTGTGATGACAATGGAGTCTCTCCGGACAAGAGAATTGAAGAAAAAATATTTCCAATGGGTTCAAAAAGGAGAAGACTTCCGAAAAACAGAGTCCTACAATATTGTCGGATTTCCTTGGGCCTTACAGGCAAACTCATATTTCTATTCAAATATCGATTGATCGATCATTATAATCGATTGATCGACTAAATGTATCGATTGATCGATTTATGTTGTAGATCAATCGATCTTTATATCGATTGATCGATATATTTAGTCGATTGATCGACTGTTATGTCGATTGATCGAATGTGTTGTCGTCGATCGATCGATACATAGTATCGAGTGATCGATTGCATTTGTCGATCAAACGATACACTGTCGATTGATCGACTGTGTGACATCGATCGTTCGATATGTTTTATCGATTGATCGATACATATTGTCGATTGATCGATGTTTTGAAAATTTTCAGGATATTCCTTAATTGATCGATTTGTTTCTTTGCATTTAGGCTTGGGCTTATGAGGCTGTCCCTGCTTTTGAGAACATCGGGTTTCCCATGGTTCCAGATGAGGATGATCCGTTGTTGCCACTTCCAAGAATTGTGAGGTGGCATTCCACAAAATCGGAAAAGTTGCCTTTTGAGATGGTTGAAGATGCAATCTCAAAATGCAAAGAGGTGGTCGTGCGTCCCTTCCTACGCCCAACAAAGAGGGAGTTGAGAGAGCCTTACATGAGATTATTTGATGATCTGCAAGAGATTTCTGACGATCTAATCGATCAACTCACTCGAGACTTGGAAGGGATTACAGAATTGAGGTCTTCTTCTGAGCATGATGCTGACTTAATTGAGTTTAAACGCGAAGGGGCGCCACATTTCCAGCATCATGAGGAAGCGACAGTCTCAAGAACCCCACCTCCCTCCCCAAAACCAATCCTGAATAGAACTCCTGCCCCCAAACCAAGCCTGCCTCTTGAGGAAGACATTCGTCCACCATCATCGTGTGCGCATCACGATGAAATAATGGAACAATTGAAATGCATCAACGAGCAAGTCACTTCAGCTCAACCCAAGGAAGTGAGGGAGTCTCCATCTTCATCGTGTGCACATCATGATGAAATCATTGAACAACTGAAGTCTATCAAGGAGCAAGTCACTTCTGCCCAACCCAAGGAAGCCGGTGCGTATCCATCATCGATTGAAATTATGGAAAAAATTAAAAGCATTGATGATGGAATTCTCGGGTTGAAAAATTTTCTGACTGAACGAATGGAGAAGACAGAAAAAAGAATTGACTTGCTGTATGCATTGGTGGACAAGAAACCGGAGAGAACGAAAAAGAAAAGCAAATACGCGAAGTCTCCGTTCACTCAAGAGGGTGGGAAAGGGAAGAAAGCGAAAGTGGCTGCCCAACCATCCAAGCCTGATTTGTTTACGCCACTTGATTCAAAAAGGTTATCTGACTTCTTACAGTGGTATGAATCAGGCCCAGAAGGCAAAAAGGTTTATGGTAAAATGGGGACGTTGGACAAGCCATTTTTCCACACGCTTTTGGGTGAAGGCCTATGGCTCCAATCAGAGGTAAGTTACAGTTTTTTTTCAATAAAAATAAACTATCGATTGATCGATTATTGTGTCGATTGATCGATATATATATCGATGGATCGATGTTTATTATCGATTGATCGATATATATTGATAAAATAAAATTAGAATTGTCGATACATTCATCGATCGCTCGATTTTTGTTTATCGATTGATCGATACATTCATCGATCGCTCGATTTTTTTTATCGATTGATCGATACATTCATCGATCGCTCGATTTTTGTTTATCGATTGATCGATACATTAATCGATCGATCGATTTTTTTTATCGATTGATCGATAGGTTCATCGATTGATCGATTTTTTCCGTCGATTGATCGATATTTATTTCCTTATTAAATTCTTGACATATTTTTTTTATTTTTGCAGCATATCGACGAAGCTCTATGTCTTATGAGGATTAGACAGAGGCATTATCCAACTTTGTATGATCAAGACGTAGGTTTTGTCGATTGTCAGTTTATGCAGCTGCTTGAAATTGCTTATGATCGGCTTTTTGTTGGAGTGGAACCCTCCAAAGTTGATAGCTGTAGGTACACCGACAACGAGTCTTTGAATAATGCAATCGAACTCATGCATATTATGCCGAAATTATTGGACTATGCAAATGGCAATGAACCAAAATATGCCGACCCATGGGTGGAATTCAAGAAAGTCTATGGGGTGTTGAACATACAGAATCAGCATTGGGTTGCCGTCGCATGGATTTTGGATAAGGGGGAAGTGCATGTTCTAGATTGCAACAATAAAGTTTGTCGGGGTCCAGAGCTTAAGAAGCTGCTCGCACCAGCATGTTTATTATTCCCCAAAGTCTTGAGAGAGACGGGTCACTTTGGGGCGTTGGGCAAGCTGCTTGAACAAAAATGGAGTTTACATCTAGACAAATGTCCATTTAATAAGCGAAGGTATTTATTTTCTTTTTTATGTAATGTATCACATTTCCTTTCTTCTTTCTTTTTGTTCTCATATATGTGCTTCATATATTTTTGCAGTGGGGACTGTGGGATGTATGCATTAAAATTCATTGAATTTCACTTGACCGGCACCGCGATGGACAAGTTGAACGACGATAACATCATGGAGTTCCGGAAGCGGTTAGCTGTTGAAATGTTCTTTGGAAAAATGGATCCACTTGTCCCTACTTGAAACACTGTAAAATTGCTTCTGTGTAAATTTTGTAAATTGTAATTGTTTTTTGAGATGTGTAAATATTGAGGTGTGTAATTGTAATTGTAAATTTTGTAAATTGTAATTGTAAATTTTGTAAATTGTAAATATTGAATCATAATATTTATTGAGATGTGTAAATATTGAATCATAATAATCGATCAAGCGAACTTGATAATCGATCAACCGATCACAACAAGATTTAGAATATTGCAAAAATCGATCCATCGATCTTTATAATCGATCTATCGATGACTATAATCGATCAACCGATCACAGCATGACTTGAAAATGTTATCCAACAACAAAAATCGAACAATCGATCTTTGTAATCGATCAAGCGATCACAACAAGATTTAGAATATTGCAAAAATGGATCCATCGATCTTTATAATCGATCTATCGATTCTTGTAATCGATCAAGCGATGACTATAATCGATCAATCGATCACAGCAGGACTCGAAAATGTTATCCAACAACAAAAATCGAACAATCGATCTTTGTAATCGATCAAGCGATCACTACAAGACCAGTATTTGAACAAACAATTAATCGATCCATCGATCAAAAAAATCGATCAACCGATCATTATACGACCAATATTAACAAACACATAATTGATCAATCGATCAGTGTAATCGAACAAACGATCACAACAAGATGAATATTATGGAACAATCGATCGATCGATATTTTTAATCGATCAAGCGATCACTACAATAATATATATGTAATACTATAATATATATAATATACAATAATATGTCATACTACAAACACATAATTGATCAATCGATCAGTGTAATCGAACAAACGATCACAACAAGATGAATATTATGGAACAATCGATCGATCGATATTTTTAATCGATCAAGCGATCACTACAATAATATATATGTCATACTATAATATATATAATATACAATAATATGTCATACTACAAACACATAATATATATGTCATACTATAGATATATATATTTTTATATTATGATTAGATATATATGTATTATGTATGTATTGCAATTGTATATATATGTCATACTATAGTATGATTAGATATATATCTATTATGTATTGCAATTGTATATATATGTCATACTATAGATATATATATTTTTATATTATGATTAGATTTATATGTATTATGTATGTATTGCAATTGTATATATATATGTCATACTATAGTATGATTAGATATATATGTATTATGTATTGAAATTGTATATATATGTCATACTATAGATATATATATTTTTATATTATGATTAGATATATATGTATTATGTATGTATTGCAATTGTATATATATGTCATACTATAGTATGATTAGATATATATCTATTATGTATTGCAATTGTATATATATGTCATACTATAGATATATATATTTTTATATTATGATTAGATATATATGTATTATGTATGTATTGCAATTGTATATATATGTCATACTATAGTATGATTAGATATATATCTATTATGTATTGCAATTGTATATATATGTCATACTATAGATATATATATTTTTATATTATGATTAGATAGATATGTATTATGTATGTATTGAAATTGTATATATACGTCATACTATAGTATGATTAGATATTTTTATATATATCGATGGATCGATGTTTATTATCGATTGATCGATATGTATTGATAAAATAAAATTAGAATTGTCGATTGATCGATTTTTTTACTCGATTGATCGATACATTCATCGATCGCTCGATTTTTTTTATCGATTGATCGATACATATATTCGATAGGTGCATCGATTGATCGATTTGTTTTTTATCGATAAATCGATAGGTTCATCGATTGATCGATATTTATTTCCTTATTAAATTCTTGATCGATTATGTATGTATTGCAATTTTATATTTTTATATACATTGTGTCGATTGATCGACTTTTTTCTTTGCTTTAAGGCGTGGAGATATCGATCCATCGACAAATAATGTCGAATGATCGATTTACATTGTCGATTGATCGACTTTTTTTTTTTTTTTTTTTTGTGGTTCCAACACTTGTGCTTCTGAAACTGGTCAGAATAAGAGGAATAGGTATATCGATCAATCGATAACTTATGTCGATTGATCGATGAAATGTGTCGATCGTTCGATATTCCATGTCGACTGATCAACTTTTTTCTTTGCTTTATAAGGCTTGGCCTTCAGAAATTGGACAGAATACAAGTGGAGATATCGATCAATCGACATAATATATCGATCGATCGATATTTTGTGTCGATTGATCGATATAATATGTCGATTGTTCGATATATAAACACAAGAATTTGATTCAAAATAGACTTTTGATGATCAACTTGAAATTCCCTTTATTAAAAGTAGTGATATTTACAGGCACAAACTTGATCATAAACTACAAATTGTAAGGGGTTCTTTGCAGGTTCCTTTCTTGTGACCTGGCTTATTGCATCGTCCGCACTTGTTCTTCTTCTGATGAACCTCACAAGCAGTTGGGATCCTCTTGACTCTTTTCCTGCCTTTTGATGGATTCACATGAGGAGGATCAATGATAATATCTTTTATCGATTTAGGAACCACCCACAAATCCTCCGAAGGAATAGGATAGATTGTTTCTGCATAAGCATGCAAAAACTCATCAGTTCTATATGCAGAAGAGCATGCTGAGTACAATCTCATACCAAAATCGGGCAAATTCTGATGTCTAAAAGCAGCTATGGCATGAGGGCATGGGACCCTATCAATATCAAATACTTTACAGCTGCATCGATTATTGTTAAGATCAACAACAACATTCGGACCGTAGCCACGCACATGGTACTCATGCACGTTGAGTTGTACAACGTCAAGAGATGCTGAATTTTCCAAACTGTCACGAAGTTCACTTTCTTTTGATGGAACCAATCGTGTATTGCATTTAACCATCTCCGTACGACGCTCACAAAACCACTCTGACAAGATTTGTTGGATTGCGTTAAAAAGAGCATCAATTGGAAATTCCCTTTCGTTTAGAAGTCTTGAGTTGATAGACTCCGCAATATTAGTCGTCATAATATTATACCTATTACCAGGAAAATAAGCTCTACTCCAACGCACGAAGCCAATATCTTTTTCGAGGTAGTCAGCCACTTTACTTTTAAGTTGGCGTATTTGGCTGAAATGTTGTTGGAACTCACCAACTGTGTAAGATTTAGCTGCCGAGTAATATAGATTAAGGATATCACCGCATCTAAACTTTTGCTTCAAGTTCTCGGCAATGTGTTTCATGCAATACCCATGATGTGCTAAAGGATAAACACGTTGCACAGCCTTCTTGATAGAGCCGTGTCTATCGGATATTATGCATATCTCGTGACTATCGGGAATTATATCTTTTAGATTTTTAAAAAACCACTCCCATGAACGGTCATTCTCAGAGTTAACCACAGCCCATGCAATAGGATAAATATGCTTCTCACTATCTTGTGTAGTGGCCACTAGCAATGTACCGCCATACTTTCCTTTAAGAAAGCATCCATCAACAGCCATTACCTTCCTCATAAATGAAAAACCACGTATGCATTGGCCAAATGCTACAAAAAAGAATTGAAACTGATTTTTAGAGTTGACCACCAAATCTGTCTTGGTTCCGTTATTTTCTGACTCCAACATGAAACGATAGGCCTCAAGAACTGCATACCCATGCTCTGCTGTTCCCCTCACAAAATCCTTTGCAAGTTGTCGCCCTCTCCAACATTTCCAATAACTCACAGAACATCCTAAATTTTTTTCTACATAAGTCTGCACTCCGCTAGGTGTGAGTCCTTCCCCTTTGACAAATTGGTCCTTGACACATTCTCCTATGAGATTGGCCGATGCTTGGGGATGTTGGCCTGATATATGATCCAGCCCACATGTGTGCTCACTAATATATTTCTTGACAATAAATTTCTCCGAATTCATATACTTACAACAACGAATCCACCACTTGCATGTTGGGCTCACACATGCTACAACATATAATGATTTGTTTGATCTTTTGACGGAATACTCAAACTTTGCTTTCACAGCAATGAGTTGAATTTTTCTTACTACTTCGGCTTTGTTATTAAACAAACACCCCACTTGAAACTCCGACCTATCATCAAACGAATGTCGTGATTGACTTCCTATCACGCTCCTATCACTTGAAACATGTTCTTTATAAATGGGTTCTTCTGCGACATCAAAATCCACTTCATGTAGTTCTTGAGTCATAGCGACATCTTCGTGGACCATAACATCATTGTGAAGCAGTTCCTCTGTGTATTGCTCCTCCACATTGTCATTGTCACCAATTGATGTACAACCATATACTGGATTTTCATTGTTCAAATAATTGTCATTATTGTAAAAGTTGAAACCATCAATATTCGACTTGAACACCGACACTTTTAGAATTGGTCTCCAACCCTCACTAGCAACATCAGCAAAGTATACCTTCAAATCATCGTCCGACTTTATTTCAGCTGGATGTGTTATGTGTGGTGGAGGAGGTGCCTTTGTTATCATATACTTCACATTAACATTAGCCCGTGAACAACTTAGTTGCCCCTTCTCAATAATTTTATCAATCAAGCTATTGAAAGAAATGTCTTTAGTAACAACAAGAGGTGTCGTTACTTTGCATTTCCCTGTCCACTTAAAACAAGCCTCTTCTTCTACCCACTCGCCAAATTCAACAGCTACAACAAATTCTTCCTCCATATTTGCTGCCAAATACCTATATTATAAGATAACAGAAATGCAAAATTATCACGAGCGCCAAAAAATAATAATAATAATAAAAATGATCGATCGACAGAAAACAAAGGATCGATTAATCGATATAACATGGTCGATTAATCGATGCAAAGATAAAAAGATCGATTAATCGATATATTATGGTCGATTAATCGATGATAAATACATCGATTAATCGATATCAAATGGTCGATTAGGCGATATAAAGACAAGAAGATCGCTTAATCGATATTTTATGGTCGATTAATCGATATATGTGGTAGAAGATCGATTAATCGATAAATGTGGTCGATTAATCGATCACAAATACATCGATTAATCGATATAGGATGGTCGATTAAGAGATCGACCATTCACACAAGATCGCTTAATCGATATATCATGGTCGATCAAGCGATCACATGCATCAAGAGATCTCTTAATCGATAAGTTACGGTCGATCAATCGATCACACAAGGTTTAACTGTTTCACTTCCCCGTGCACGGGATCGCCATTAATGGTGAACCACCAACCCAACTGTCGAATTAATGGTTATTTTCCAAAACCCATTATGAAATGATGCAATAATGGTGCTCTATACAGTTAAAACCACAAAGAAGGGCGTTCTTACCTTAAGTAGTTACGTCTTTTTTGTGAAGAAACTCTTGTACAGTTTGTCTACCCAAAGAAATCGCAGGTTGTCTGATAAATCGCAGGTTGTCAATATTCGACTACAATATGGAAGGAAAAATACTACCCAAAGAAATCGCAGGTTGTCTGAGAAATGAGACGAGGGTTTTGATCGTGGGTTGCAATATTCTTGGTTTTAGGGGTTAAAATATAATGTCTAAAAGTTAGATGATTATTTATCTAAATCTCATTTAATTAGAGTTAATAAACAAAAAGGCTATCTAGCTAAAGATTAAAACTTGAGGGCTATTTAATTAAAAAGAAAACTTGAAAAGGCTATTTAACAAAAACGCCCCTGAATTTTCCCTATTAAGCTTTCGTATTAATTAGTTGATAATCATTATAGGCGTTTGATGATTAATATTGGCGAGTATTGAAAGCCGGCCTTAGAAAGAGTCACTGACTAGACCCATACTTAGAAGATTCCTGCCCATTTTTAATTCCCATGACTTGCTTAAAATCCTCTGTTTTATTCTCGTTTCTCCAGCAAAATTGTCAAAAACAGAAAGAAAATAACAGAAAAATCAAAAAAGAAACATCAAACGTATAATCATGTTGTTTCATGATTTGTTCATCAATCCCTCAACAACAGCATAAAATTTCCCCATATCAAAGCCCAATTGTGCCGATCATTGCGGCGACAAAAGCATCCCATTTCCTTTCGGCACCGCACAAGATTGTTGCCAAATCTATAGTTACTCTGTTACTTGCAATGAAACCTTCGATCCGCCAAAACTGTTCGCGCCAAACAGCTCGGTCGAGATCAGGGAGATATCTCTCGAAGGACAACTCAGAGTCCTGCAGCTCATAGCATATGACTGCTACGACGAAAAGGGCACTGGCATTTCCAATTTCAGTACCTGGATAGAGGTGGACCAGTACTATACGGTTAATAACACGGCTAATAAGTTCACCATTGTGGATTGTGACACGTATGGCTTCGTTTCCGGGTGGCGCCTAAAGCGGAACTACACGACAGGGTGCACGGCCATGTGCGGCATCTTGGAAGATTTGGTAGAGGGATCCTGCATGGGCTTAGGCTGCTGCCAGAGTCCTATTCCTCGAGACTTTTGGAGAGTGGATATTGACTTGAGGACTTATAGAAAGTATAGAAATATTTGGGACTTTAATAAATGTGGCTATCATGGTTCGTTGTCGCGCCGCAAAATAGGCTGGAACGACAGTTGCCATTCCATCGAGATAGATTGGAACCGCTGCGGGCATGGGTCGGAGCCAGTTCGGCGATTTATGGGCCAAATCGGCGTTCCACTCCGATTTCTTGGACCGAAACAGAGTAAGGTATTGGCAAAGTGTAGAAAAAGCAGAGAGCCGCTGGGGTTGTTGCTCGCAGTCGAAGGCGACAGACGACGGTGGCTATAAGGCCCGGCATCACCAATCGAGCACGGCTGCACGCTACTGAACTTTTTCCAAAGCTTGAATTAGATTTTCAGATCTGATTATTGACTCCTTTTGTTGAAATTCAAAAAAAAAAATAGAGGAAGAAGAAGAAATTGCAGAGCATGAGATAAGGTTCTGGAGAGAGAGAGAGAGAGAGAGAGAGAGAGAGAGAGAGAGAGAAAGTGAGAGAGAAAGAGAAATGACTAGAGAGAGAAATTGTCTGTCAGATATTTTTATTTTTGGCTTTTATCTTTTTTTATTCACACAAAGTAATAGATAAATTTTTTTGACCAGATTTTTTTTAGGACATATATCACATTTGTAATGTAATTATTTTTAATTAAATAAAATCAACTTGTTAAAGTACGTTGAATATTAATAATTTATAGTCTTTGTATATTTTTAGTTATTATGTTATGTAACATAAAAAATTATGTAATATTTAAAATTGTAAAAGTAATTTGTATACTTTTTTTTCATAATTTTGTATAGTTTTTAAAAATTTTATTTAAAAAAATACCGTTCCGACTGCGATCGATCCGTGTCGTGGCATTGGAACTGGAACGGACTAGCCCGTTCCGTTCCCGTGACCGTTCTGGGGAACCATGGTGGCTATGCTTTTCTTGTTGAGGAAAATGCTTTCAATTTTTCTCAGGAAAGTTTTAATAGCTTGAGGAATGTTACAAAGCTCCCCATAGTGGTTGATTGGGCAATCGGGAACGGGACGTGCGAGGAGGCAAAGATGAACTCGTCAGCTTATGCTTGTAAAGGTCCACATTCATCATGCTACAAGCCGAACATTAACGGTTATGTGTATCTATGTCGTTGCAACAAGGGTTACCAGGGGAATCCTTATTTGGAAGATGGTTGTCAAGGTATGGTCACGGTGATTTTTGAGGGTAAAACTCATTTTTAAACTCACAAAGCGATTCTTGTTCACTTTCGGGGGGTGTTTGCAATCTTTACTAAAAAGTTTTTCCCAACTTTTGCGGAAAAAAAAGTAAATAGTGAGTGGTATATTTTTTCAGATTCTGATGAAAAAAAATTAAAATAAGTTAAAATCTAAAAGGAGCTTTCAGGTTGTTGGCTTAGAGGGTTTGTATGAATGAATTCCGCAATGCTCGAGAGAGATTGTGGATATATTTGTTCATAGGCTTCACATAACCACAAAACTATTCGACTTAGGGATTGGATTAGAATAGGGAATTAGGTGGATGAAACCACCTTACACTTGCATTTCTCACCTTGATTATTTGTTTTTTTATTGTTATTCACAAGTTGTTTTTATTAAGAAATTAGGTTTTATTTAGAGATACAAAATCACTACCCAATTTGATCCATTTGGATAAACCAACACGAGTCATTTTTACGGGCCAAATCACAATCCCTGTGGGATTCGATACTCTACTCACTTTGTATTACTTGTAAGACTGCGTGCACTTGCGTAAGTCCCAACAATAGACTGAGCAATTGTTGGCAGTTGGCAAAGTAGTTGGGAGACTATACATTCTGGATTCCACTTGTTTTGATCCAGCCTTACTATCTTCACATTCCACTTGTTTGTATAAAGGTTCTTTTTCTGCTAAGACAGCCTTTGATCATTGTAATACTCTTTTAGGAACTATAGATCAGGCTAATTTTGTACCAGGTTTACCTTTATGGCATCAAAAACTTGCACATGCTTCTTCTTCTGTTATGGCACATTTAGACATTATTAAAGATAAAAATGTCCACAACATCTCTCATTGTGAAATTTGTCCTCAAGCAAAACAACATAGATTGAGCTTCCCTGTTAGTACAACAGAAACTCATAAACCTTTTGAGTTGGTTCATCTTGATGTATAGGGACCCTACTGTCAAAAATCTCTCACTGGAGCATCATACTTCCTCACTTAAATAGATGATTTCACAAGAACCACCTGGACTTTCTTTTTTTCACATAAATCCCAAGTTCCTTCTCTTATCTCTCAGTTCATTAAACTCATTCAGAATCAGTTTCATGCTACTATCAAAATATTCAGATCAGACAATGGCACTGAATTCACAAATGAGGAATGCCGGTCCATTTTTTCCACATATGGCATTTTACATCAAAAATCTGCCCCTTACACACCCTAACAAAATGGGGTGGTTGAGAGGAAGCATAAACACATACTCCAGCTTGCTAGAGCTCTCATTTTCCAGTCTCGATTGCCCAAGAAATTCTTGGGGGAATCGATTTTGATGGCCACCTATATTGTTAACAGATTACCTTCCTCTGTACTTGGGTGGAAAACACCTTTCGAAATCCTCCATAATACCCCACCAACTTATGAGAACATTAAAGTGTTTGGCTGTCTTTGTTATGCCACCAACACTCTTCCTCACAAAACCAAATTTGATCCTAAAGCCTTTAGGTGTGTTTTCTTGGGATATAATTTTGGTCAAAAGGCCTATAAGGTTTATGACCTTGATTCCAACAAACTCTTTATCTCTAGAGATGTTGTTTTTCATTAGAATGTCTTTCCTTATCATAATACTTGTTCAAACCCTACACCTCTACCTCACCCTATCCAGATGATTCCACTCTTTCCCCAGTGTCCACAAATAACCATTCTCTTCCCTCCACTCCACCTTACTTTCCTGCTTTACCAATACGCAGCACCAGAGTGAGACAAAAACCACAATGGCTCCAAGATTATGTCTCTATAGTCACTCAACCTACTTTCCCTGCTCAGAATTGCTCACTGTCTAAGGTTACTGCTGACTCTTCTCACCCTTTGCCATACTCTCCTTTTGCTTGCAATGTCATTCTCAGTGATCAGTATATGGATTTTCTGGCCAATGTCTAGAAGTGCACAGAGCTTGTGTCATATAAACAAGCTAGTGCCAATGAAAAATGGGTTGAAACAATGCGTGTCGAATTGGATGCATTGGAGAAGAATAACACTTGGATTCTTACTGATTTGCCACAAGGTAAGAAACCTATTGGGTGTAAGTGTGTTTCTAAGATTAAACAGTTACCAGATGGCTCTGTGGAAAGGTTCAAAGCGCCATTAGTCGCGAAGGGATATAACCAAATTGAGGGTATTGATTACTCAGAATCTTTCTCTCCCGTGGCAAAACTTGTCACAGTTAGACTTCTCTTGGACTTGGCAACGAGTAAGGGTTGGGCTATCCATCAAGTTGACATAAATAATGCATTTTTACATGGGAATTTGAGTGATGAAGTTTATATGCTCCCACCTGAGGGATATACTCTCCCTTCACCAGGCAAGGTTTGCAAACTCATTAAATCTCTCTATGGTTTAAAGCAAGCATCACAGGAATGGGACATCGAGTTCACGTCTAAGTTGCAAAGCTATGGTTTCACTCAGTCCACTAATGATCATTGCCTTTTCACTATGAAATCTGATGATCAATTATTGTGTTGTTGGTTTACGTTGATGATGTGTTGATTAGTGGCACAAGTGAAGAATTGATTCAGCAGGTGAAGTCTTTCCTGCATAAGACTTTCACTCTTAAGGATATGGGATATGCAAAGTATTTTTTGGGGGTCGAAATTGCACGCTCAACTACCGGGTCCTATATCAATCAACGAAGGTACTTCTTGGACATTCTGAAGGAGACAGGCTTGATGGGAACCAAGCCAACGAGCACGCCTCTTGTCCCAGGTGTGAAACTCACTGCAAACTCAGGTCTTCTTCTTCCTCATGCTGACCGTTATCGTCGCCTTGTTGGGAGGCTTCTTTATCTCAACATGACCAGGCTTGATATTAGCTTTGCCACTCAGCAACTCAGTCAATTCATGAATTCACCATGCCAATCACATTGGGACGCTGCTCTCCATGTCCTGCGTTATCTAAAAGGGTGTTCCTCCCTTGGTTTGTTCTTTCCTTCTGACTCTTCGTTACAGGTCCAGACCTTTTGTGATGCAGATTAGGCTTCCTGTACGAACACTCGACGTTCAGTTACCGATTACTGTATTCATCTTGGGTCTTCCCTCATTTCCTGGAAGTCCAAGAAGCAAACTACAATATCATGTTCCACTACAGAGGCAGAATATCGCAGCATGGCTTCCATTGTCTGCGAGTTGAAGTGGATTACGTACTTGCTTCGTGATTTTGGTGTTCCTATCCACCAACCAATCTCCCTATTCTGTGACAATCAAGCCACTATCCACATCACCGCTAATCCCGTATTTCACGAGCGCACAAAACATTTGGATATAGATTGCCATCTCGTTCGTGATGAGTTCAAGCATGGCTTCATTCTTCCACAATACCTTCCTTCTAAGGAGCAGCTTGCTGACGTCTTTACTAAACTGCTTCCCTCAGCTCAGTTTTCTTGTCTTGTTTCCAAGTTGGGGTTGCTTGCTCTCCATCAACCTCCAACTTGAGGGGGGCTGTAGAAATTGGTTGTTAGATAGTTGGTATAAACTAATTATTCAGATTAGTTGGAGTTAGTTGTTTTGTCGGTAGTTAGTTTTTTTCCAGCTGTAAATTTCTTTTTCCCGCCTTCTCTTTTGGCTATAAATAGCCCTGCTCCTGTACAATTTCACATATGAAATAGAAAACCAATTCCCTCAAAATTCAGATTTAAATCTTAACAAAACCGGTATTCACAGGCCCCATTTTCATGATATAAATGATGATCTATTTTTCTTTTTCTCTACATGATATATATATATATATATATATATATTTTGCTGTACCTGTATTGTTCTCACATGTTACTGTATTTTAATGTTGAAGTCTATTTCCCTTTTTTAAGCTATTGGACCAGTAGTTTTATAGATCTTTGGGATGAATTTTGAACCTTGATGGATTAATCTAATGAAAGACAAAAGGAGGAAAGACACGGGAAAAAAAAAATGGACAGAAATTTTGAAGTCTATTTCTGTTTTCGGTTTCCAGCCATTTTTTTCTCTTTCACGATATATCTCTTACATGAATTTTGATAAGAATTGAAACCAAACCAAAATTTTCCGTTAAAATTGAAACCTAATCAAACATATTTCAGTTTGACTTTCAATTTTTGATTTTGAAAAACCAAGAATTTTGATTAACCTAACCAAAAAATCAAAAGCGCTAGTTTTAATCAAATGAACACCCCCAAATGGCAAGAAGGAGAAGGTTATGTGCTCGATTCCCACAAATGTGGGTTTTATTTTATTGTATAGTAGATTATTTGTTTGTATTATTTGTTGATTCTTTGGATTTGATATAGTTACGAATGAGATCAAAATTATAATTAATTTGACATATTGATATAATTATTTAAAATATATTATATAACTGTCTATCAAAAGTAAATTATCTTTCCATTATTTTGAATTAGTTCAAGTGGGTAATTTAAGGGTTCAAAATGGAATCCAAATATTTTAAAATGGGTTGGATGGGTAAGGCTTTTGAGAGCTAGCTTAACTCTTAATCGAGTAATATAAGCCCATGTATCGTTCGCTGATGCATAAGGCCCAGAAGAACTAAAATATAGACACCGTTCTAGTCGCAACATCTGAACAAAAGATTTAAAAATTGAATCATTTGGATTGAAATTATTTAAAAAGTTATTAATTTAAATTCGATTATAATAGTCGAATCCAGCTCCACATCCTATATAATTTGTATCTACCAATGCTGTAACTAGAGCAGTAAATGGATATTAAACGGAGCGGATATGCAGTATCCGAATCCATATTCGATTATGTTTTCCGATATCCGTATCCAGTGAATATTCCAAACATCATATCCGAATTTGAATTCGACGGATAGTTTGTCAATCCGGATATATCCGAATCCGTTTAGTATTTCTAAAAATTTAACAAAATTATGAATATCCAGATATCTGAATATCTTGTTTTCGCTTATAATTATCTAAATATCCAAATATTCGAATCCGCTTATTCGAATATCCAAATTTGTTTATATAAAAATAAAATAAAATAAAATTTATATAGCTTATCTAATTGAATTATATATATAAGTATATGTTCATTAATATAAGTAAAGTTAATATATTTACTTATATTTTTATTTCGTTGTAAATTATGAAAATATGAGTCAATTAGATTTTTTTTTATTTTACTTATAAGGAGACATTATAATATATAAATACACACACACACACACACACACTACTTCTACTACTACTACTACTAGTAGTAGTAGTAACAATAATAATAATAGGAATAATTTTTTAATGTTATTTATCGGATACAAATACGGATAACGGATATATATTAAACGAATATATCCATATGATATACATTCGGAGCGGATATTAAACGGAACGAACATGCAATTACCATATCCATATCAGTTTATTATTCGGATACTTATAATCGGATACGTATAATATCCGCATTATACAGATACAAATAATATCCCTATAAACGGATACGGATGCGAATGGTAAATGGATTTTCGATTACCTATTTACAGCCCTAGCTGTAACACTACAAGAATGCATCATTTTCATTAACAAATAAATCCATTATAAGTTTGTTTCTTCTGATGGATTTCATAAATTACAAATTCGTTAGTGAACGTTTTTGTCACCAATTGTTGATTTATTTCTAAAATTATTTATATTAATTTATATTACAAATCTATCACAATTATCTCATATACGGGACAAACTTTATATCGCAAGATTTTTGTTTGTGATAGAATTGTTTTCTTGTAGTGATATTTGAATTCAATACAAATCTAAACTTCCAATTAACCCGATTATAATGACATCTTAACAGAAATAAAAATCTTGTTACTAATCAAGGTGATAATATTTTTCATCATGATGTTGTCATTATAAATGTGATGCAAATTATAAATAGTGTCAATTAAAATAAATACCAAATCTTATCACCTTCAATTCTTTTAGTGATAAAATAAAAATATTAATTATTTAACAAATTTTCTTAATACAAATGTTTAAAAAATCACGCAAGATGTATTATTTGTGATGTGGAGTAAGATCACCAACTTGGGACTTGGTCAATTTGTCTCTGCATGCGTTTCTTCGTATTGGTGATGTGAAGTTTCAGAAAGAGATTGTCAATACAAGTATTTTGTTGTGATTTTAAACTTTAAAGAAAGGGAACGAGAACTGGTAATTTTGGTAGCAACACCATATTGTCTGACACGGTATTAATTGATACTGTTTTGAAGAATGCATTTCATACCGGCAAATCTAGACTATCTAGTGAGTTCAATATGTGGTGGTATTATTCGGCATTTAATATGTAATAAAATATTATAAATATTTTTTTAAAGCTACGTTGAAAAATCGACTCAATAATACGCAATCAGCTAATATACAAATTAATAAAAGTATGAATATAATACGGATGTGAAAAAGAAATTTGGAAGTAAAAATCCAACTTAATTTCGATATTACTTTCATATATATCATGCTTTCTATATATCTTTAATAATGAAAATATTATTTAAAATTTATCATTAAATTATTTAATTTATAATCATAATATAGATTATATATAATTATTAATATAATAACTAATATTTTATAAAGTATTACAAATTTGTTGTTTGTATGATAATCAATTAATAATGATAATTTATTTGGATTTATTGTACCTATAAATGATTTTTATATATCATAAATTTAAAATAAATATAATAAATATTTTACAAGATGAAGTATTATTTGTCAAGTATTATATGGAATGCATATCTTGCGTGTATTAAATATATTATATCTAAAGTATAAGTACTATTCAGTAAGTTAAGAATGTGTATAGAAAATGGAAGTATTTTTTAATTATTCGTACGTACAGATACTAGACAGGTATAGTACGCATTTTAACAAACAGAATCATTAAATTAATAATTCATGTAATACAAATCAAATTATTATATCATAATTTAAAGTAAAAATCAAACTATTTTGTTACAATGAAATAAATGAACTACTGTTAAAGTAGAATAAGACGCGCATATTTTGGTGGAAAATTGAACTCAAAACTTCATAATCTTGAAGCCTCGACTTCGCCAGTAGAGGTATAGTCCTTGAATGAAGTTGATTATTGATTCCGTTATAATAAAGTACGGACACATAAATTTTAAATTTTGGGTATATTATTTTATTCTTGTAACACATAAATAATAATTAATTATATCATTTTCAGGAAAACAAAAACCATATGTGTGTGTATGTATGTATATATATATATATATATATATATATGTCAATTATAAATTAGTATAAACTTAAAAGAGGGATGGCTGCCGATAATAGCCCACTCATCTTCTCTTTATTAAGATAGAAGTTTCGATAAAATTTCACATATTGGATTAACAAGAATACAAAAAGAGAAAAGAACAGAAATTAAAAAAGAAGATTTGAAACTTCGAAAATTTATAGGACGTACGTGTCGATCGGGCAATTAATAAAGCAAATGGGTGACTTGGCAAATGTGAATAGTCGGCGAAGACCATAAATAATTCCACATCATATTTTGTTGCATTGTAAAAGAAAATGTCAAAGGACCGTGTAAAGGAAGGTCCCGATTGACAAGTCCCAACCCAAGAAATACGATAAATTAAATATCTTTTTGGAATGTAATATACCCTAACCATCATTATTAATAATTTTTCTTTCCTTTTTTTTTATTATATCAAAATCAATTAATTATATTAAAATTTTTAAATGAAAAATAAACATTTAATTGTTGACCTATTAATTAGGTAAGAAATAAACAAACAAAATCCCAACTAATAATTTTTTGTCCACATAACAATACGGCTATATGAATAATTTGGTAATTATTTTTTAATAGAATAATATTTTGGAAAAACACTCCTTTTTCTAATGTTTTTTTTATAAAAAAAACAAACTAAAGTTACATCATTTGTTGGGTAAGACAAAAATTGGATTATATAAGACAAAGAAGACTTCAATTATGGATAGCAACACGAGTATTTAACGGTAATAGAGATGTTACTGTCAAAATTATACTGATCGTACAGTTGTAACTATTGGATTAACAAGGAATTAGTAAGCGCCCTGGCCCTTTCTAACTAATTGGTTTCTACATGAACCAAGTTGAATATGCCAATACATATTAATGGGTTTATGCCCAGTCGCATTTGAATTATTAATGATAATATGATAATGTGATGAAGTAAATATCGATATTATCATTTATGTATGATTTAATAGTTCACAATTTAATTTGATATACATATATATATATATATAAATATATGTTGGCGAGTAAATTTCGTCCAGTCAAAAAATTGATAAGTTTAAATTAAAATATTAAATATTAATTAAATTTTCTATTTATACTTTGGAAATTTTCTAAGTTTAATTCTAATATTAAATAGTTAACTGTAATTAATATTTTAATATTTATTTTACCGACAAATAAGATGCCACCAAGTGTTCCACAATATCAACAATTTGTTTCCACAAGAAATGTTCGTAGTTTCTCCTACAAATTTTTACAAATTTATTTATTTTTTCCTTTTTCTAGCCTCAACAATTTTATCAATATATTAATATAACATTTTTGTTTATATATATGTGTCATATGTAAATTATAGAAAAATATTATAATCTAATGTGTAAAAATAATTGTACGAGTATCCGAGGGTGTTCCATCATCACTCAATATACCTTATACTTTATTTAAGTTGTGATGTGAAGTAAGACCAACCAACTTGGGTCTTCGTCAATTTGTCTACGCATACGTCTCTTGGTATCACCAGTCTGAAGAGGAAGAATTATTTTGTTGTGATTTTGAAGAAAAAGGAGGACTTGTAATTTTGATGGCAACACCAGGTTGTTTCACACCATATAATTAATTGATACATGTTTTTTAGTACTATATTTTATTTAATTATATTAATAATTCATGTATTACAAATTAAATTATTAAATCGTAATTTAAAGTATAAATCAAACTATTTTATTATAATGAAATACATGAACTACTATCAAAATAAAAACAAAACGCACACATTTTGGTGGAAAAATAAATCTAAGACCTCGTAGTTTTGAGGATTCAATTTTGCTAATTGAGATAAGTCTCGAATGAATTGATTATTCATTCAATTGCGATCAAGTAGTTTTATAGATCTTGAATGAATGTTGCTGTATTTTAATGTTGAAGTCTATTTCTCTTTTTTAAGCTATTGGACCAGTATTTTTATAGATCTTTGGGATGAATTTTGAACCTTAATGGATTAATCTAACGAAAGACAAAAGGAGGAAAGACACGGGAAAAAAAATGGGCAGAAATTTTGAAGTGTATTTCTCTTTTTGGTTTCCAGCCATTTTTTCTCTTTCCCGATATATTTTTTTTCCCTTCTCTCTTAGATGAATTTTGATAAGAATCGAAACCAAACCAAACCAAAATTTTTGGATAAAATTGAAACCGAATCAAACATATTTCGGTTTGATTTTCAATTCTTGATATTGGAAAACCAAGAATTTTGATTCATAGAACCGAAAAATCAAAAGTGTCAGTTTTAATCAAATGAACGCCCCAAAATGGCAAGGCGGAGGAGGCTATGTTCTCGATTCCCACAAATGTGGACTTTATTTTATTGTATGGTAGATTATTTGTTTGTATTATTTGTTAATTCTTTGTATTTGATACAGTTACGAATGAGATCAAAATTATATTTAATTTAACATATTGATATAATTATTTAAAATATATTATATCACTCTATCAAAGGTAAACTATCTTTCCGTTATTTGGAATTAACGCGTGTGGGTAATTTAAGGGTTTAAAATGGAATCCAAATATTTTATAATGGGCTGGATAGATGGAGCTCATGAAGGCTAGCCTATCTGTTAGGTGTGCTGTACAAGCCCATGTATTGTGCGCTCATTACATAAGGCCCAGAAGAACTAAAAAACGAAAACGTTCTGGTCCACAACATCTGAACATAAGATTTTAAAATTGTACTTGAATCATTTGGATTGAAATTATTTAAAAAGATATTAATTTAAATTCGATTACAGTAATCGAATTCAGCCCCATATCCTATATAATTTGTATCTACCAATGCTGTAAAAACAAGAATGCTATCATTTTACTGAAAAATTAATTCGTTATAAATTTACTTTTTCGATGGATTTCGTAAATTACAAATTCGTTAGTGAATATTTTTGTCATGAATTATTGATTTATTTCTATAATTATTTACATTAAAAAGTAAAATCCCAACCAGATTGATAGTAAATAATAATTTTTAAAACCAAATAAAAATGAAAAACCAGCATGATATATAGATAACAATGGGCTAAACCAGAATTTTCAGGAACAAATTATAAATGTGATAAAAAATAAGAAAAATTATTGTCTCGCAATATATATTATTTGTGATGTGAAGTAAGATCACCAACTTGGGTCTTCGTCAACTCGTCTCCACATAAAGAGATTGTCTAGAACCATTTTGCCGTGATTTTGAGCAAAGGCAACGAGGACTGGTAATTTTGACAGCAACGCCATTTTGTTTTACACTGTATTGACTGATACCGTTTTTAAGAATTCATTTCAAGTTGGAATTTTATTTTAATTTGGATTTTTATTAATTGAATATTTTATTTTAATAAAATAAAAAAGGGACTAAATTAAAATAATTAATGAGACTTGACTTATAAGACTCGATTTATTTGACTCACTATTGTTAAAGTTTTGATTTTAGCAAATGTGGTCTAACAACTAATATATACCCATCCTAAAAAACTCGTGATACGGGATCTTAAGATTATATTATATATATAGAAAAGTCCTATCTTCACTCTACATTTTGATGATGGCATGCTCCATTGAAAGTTCATCAACCATTGGTATAAGTTATGTTAATTTGAATTTATATACATGGAGTTTTAAAATCATGGCGTATTGATTCTATAATTACAAATTTTCTTAAATTTCGTTTCGTTAAATTAATAATTCATGTATTACAAATTAAATAATTAAATCATAATTTAAAATAAAAATCAAACTATTCTGTTATTATAAAACAAATGAACTACTATCAGAGTAGATCGACAAAACACACATGTTTTGATAGAAAATTGAACTTAATACCTCCTAATATTTGGGTTTTAGATTCACCAACAGAGGCAGACCCGGAATGAATTTAATTATTCATTAAATTATGATCAAGGATGAATACATAAATTTTAATTTTGAGGTATATTATTATATTCTAATAAAACATAAAAAAATAATTTTATCATTTTTAGGGAAATAAAAATCATATATATATATATATATATATAAATATAAAACCATAACTTTGTATAAACTTAAAAGGGGGATGACTGTCAGTATCAGTCCACTCGTCCTCTCATGACACATATAGATAGAAGTTCTAATAAAATTTCACCTATCGCATTCACAATATTTAAAAAAAAAAAAAAACAGAAATTAAGAAAGAAGACTTAAAATTTCTGTACTACAATTTTGAAAATTCGTGGGACGTTAAGGTGGGGCGCAGGTTGCATTAATGAAATTAGCGTGTCGATCGGGCAATTAAAAAATCAAACGGGTCCAATGTAACTTGGAAAATGTAAATAGCCAACCAAGACCATAAATAATTCCAAGTTTTTTTTTGCTAAATATTACTACAATTAAAAATAATTCTTAAATTATTACTTACTGAAAAATATTTTTCATAATATTATTCATATTGCCATATTCATCTAGGAAAAAAAATAATTAATTTGACTTTTTTTTTAATTTTTTTTATTTCCCCTACATTAAAGGACTATTGATTATTTGTAATCTCTTTTCTTTTTTTCTGTACCATTTATTGTAACTTATCAGACTTTCATATATTTTTTCTTCACATCAACTTCTACAATCAAGCAGTATATTATTTTTCGTCATTAATCTAGACTTTGTGTTAATATGCCAGTTTTACTAAGTTTTAGACATTATTTGCATTTGTTTTTGGTTGATTTTGGGTGATAAATTGGTTAGAATTATATCAAATTGATTTCTTATTGTTCATAGGTGGAAATTAATGAAAAGTAGCGTAAGAGGACCTAAAGATGATAAAAAGTATATAAGAATATTGTACAAGGAAGCTGAAATGGTAAATAAAGAAACAATCATGCTCTTTGCATAGAGCGTGATCACGCCGTATGACCAGAATATGCCAGATGAGAATTGAAGGCAGTTATTGATTTGTGACGAAGTTCATTTTTACTAATTTTTAAGTTTTGTTTGCATTTATTTTTGGTTGATTTTGGGTTATAAATATACCAAATTCATTCTTATTTTTCGTAGGCGTAAATTAATGAAAAGTAGCACAAAAAAAGCCTAAAGATGGTAAAAAGTGAATGGGGATGTTGTACAAGAAAGTTGGAATGCAAAACAAGGAATCAATCATGCTCTTTGCATAGGGCGTGATCACGCCCTATGACCAGAATATGCAAGACGAGAATTGAAGGCAGTTATCGAGTTATGACAAGATTTGCGTCGAACTTCTACCTGGAAAAAAACTCTCCTTTTGCCTATGATTTTTGGACTTTGTATAACGAATCTATAATATCAATTTAAATCTTGTCTTTGCATCGATGACTAATTCATAAAAACGTTGTGCGAAAAATTACCATTAACAAAATTTTTATATAGATTTGTTTTGTTATTAATCAATTGTGTTATTTTATTTTGTTGACTTTTTTTATTCAAAACCCCCTTTTTACTTTATTTTGCACTCATAGTTGTCTTGAAAATTTGTCAATAAGTTATTCTCAATAGGAATGACCCTACTCACCGTATTTATAATTTTATCTGTGTTCAGAGTAATAGAAATTATTTTGGTGGATTCAACAACCATCACTTTGTATAATATAAGGTGAGAACCAATAAATATAAATTGTTTGTATTATATCGAGAATTTAATAAGAGATTATAAAATGAGATTCTCATTTATTTTGTTAAACTTCTAAAATTCTTATTTAAATACATGAATCTAGTTAATATCGTTTATTGGGTAAATAAAGTTTATTTCTTAGTCTATTTAGTTTTGAAAAGAGAATCATTGTTAAGGATTCAATATGGTGCACTAATATTTATGATAATTGTTTTAATTTCTCGATAATCATACAAATTGGTTTAGTTTTTGCTTGTGATTTATTCATAAATCATTAAATTTTTCACTTTTTTTTTCCTTCTTCTTCTTCTCTCTCTCTCTTTTTTTTTTTTTTTTTGTCTATTAAAGAAAGCTAAAGGCAACTTGTACTATAATCATACTTCCAAGCAAAAGGTTGAATTCCAAGTTAAGTTCTATAACAATAGTTGTAATTATATATGATAAAGTTAATCAATAATACCTTATCGTTAAAAAAAGTAAAATTGTAAACTCATATTGTAATTTGATGATTATTTGACTATTTGATATTTAGATTAAGTGTTAGGAATATAATAATAGTTAAAAAATAATAAAAAAAGATAAATTAAGAAAATAAAAAAATACCAGCTAGATCTAAAAAAGGTAGGGAAAATAAATTAGGTTATCATGGACTTATAAAGTAGAGGAAAAGGAAAAAAAAAATCCAACCTATAGTTTGTTGCCTACATGGCATGTATGTATCAATGTGAGTAATAATACATTTGAGATCGTCTGTTGCAAATTGTGTTTCATCACCTATTTCATTACATGGATATACGCCAAATGTGAATTAAGATCCTAGGCCAAGTGTAAATTACGATCCCAAGCCAAATGTATAATTAAGGAAATAATTTTATAAATATAGCATGAATATATATATATATATATATATATTATAAAATAGGAGATGAAACGCTATTTTGTAGTAGAAGATCAACGGCTATGTGCCTCTCTCATGCATTTTCTTTCAAGTAATTGATGGAACATCGTTTATGGGGTCAAAAGTGAACAAATTCGGACATTATGGGACTTAATTCGAGAAGGTTAATGTTTAGAACTCAATTTGAATTCTTTTGTTTTATCATTAGGGTTGTTCATTTTGTAAAACCAACAAATCAATCAAATCAAATCAAATCAAATCAAAACTTTAACAAACCAAAAGTTCGATATGCGGATCAAATATCATTTGAAATAAGATGTCCAAACGCTAAAAAAATGGGTGGTGTATAGGATGAACAATTTAGGTAAGTTGATGCATGTGTTTAACATGTATATATTTTTTAAAAATAATTTTTGCTTTTAAATGAAGATTTTTGCCATTATATATATTTTGTCTAGAATATGTTAAAAATGGTGAACAAGAATAATTTGGAATTTAATTAGTGAAAAAGAACCATGTTGAAGAAAAGAACAAAGCGAAATAGCTTCAAGGACTTGAGATTTCAAATGATCTATTTCCCTAAAGGATTATCAATGGGTGATCAAAACCGCATTTCACCACTAACTATCAGTGGGTCTAGCGGGATGAAGTATTAAATCCCTTAAACAACATTTAGGATTCGAATCATAGAGTTGTGAATGGAGCAATTGGATTAAGAGAGTCAACCCTATAATAGACCTTTGCAATACCTAATTCGGATAGTTAGCTAATGTGCCGGAATTGAGTAGCTAAGACAAAAAAAGAAGACCACATTTCATCAATATCTATTCTATCCTTTTGAGATTACTAAAAAGTTTTATTTAGACAATTTTGGCAAGCCATAAGTTGTCAAGATTCGCAGGCTCTAACAAATTGTCAAGATTTATATTCTTAATTTAATTGTCAAGATTTGCATTTTCAAAAACTGGCACGATATGTGTATCTTCAAAAAGTTTTCAAGATGTGTATTTCAAGATCTTGTTTAAGATTTGTCTCTTCTCAAAATTTGTATTTTTAAGATTTAAAAGAGTTACAGTATTCTTATAATCGCATATATAGGTCATAGTGGATTGTAGAAAGCATCTAAGTTTTATCTTAGTTTTAGTTTTAAATTAACTTAGTTTATATTTCATCACTTATATTATTTCTTTTAGCATTATTCATGGCTAAATTTTCTATTTTCAGTCGAAGGTTAATTTAATGTCGATATTTTACAAAGGATTGTGAAATCTAGCTAAACATTCTTCTCTTTCTCTTTAATTTCAACAATATTTAATATATTTTTTGTTTTAATTGGGAAAGATCGCCCCCCATTGTTGTTTTATAATTTGTTCAACACTATTGGAATTTTTATGACCAATTTTGGCCTAAACGATCACAAAAATAGGTTTGTCATCGATTCTATGACCAACAAAATCGGTCATAAAAACCTTTGTCACAATTTTTTGTGATTGAATCTGCGACCAACTGAGATTGCGACCAACTTCTATGACCAATCTATTCGGCCACCAAAAAAAAAAAAAACCTTAGTGATCAAAATTTCGGTCACAAAAATAAATAGTGACCAAATTTTGCAATCACAAAATTTGAAATTGGTTTACTAGAAATTATATTAGTGACCAAATAATTGGTCGCAAAAGAAAAGAAATCTATGACAGAATATATGTCGGTCACCAATTGCCGACAATTTTGTGATCGAAAATTTTACATTATGACAAAATTTTATTTTGCCGAGAAAAAAAATATATTTACAAAGTCGATGGTGATGAAAATAGTATTTTAATTGTAATCATAAAAAATGAGCGACGCCCTATAGTGACATCATTGCTGCAATAAAAATTAAGTCATCAATCACGATGACAATATTTTTCATCATAAAGTTGTCATTAAAGGTGATAAGAATTATAAATAGTGCCGATTAAACTATCAAAGTTTATCACCTTCAATTCTTTTAGGGATAACATAAAAATAATTAATCCCTCCATTCCCCTTTTATTTGTCATTTAAAATTTTTGCAGAGAGATTACAGAGAGCAATTAATAATAATAATTTTAGGCTATATTACTAAAATTCCCTTTAAGAGTTCTAATCTAATTACTGAGTTGTTAAGAGTCTTTTTATGAGTTGATAAAAGATATTTATTATAAGCTAAAGAAATTAATTGGGAAAAAACGATAACTGCTTCATAGAAAGTTGAAAATAACAAATACTTTGGAATAAATTTCATTTTCTAAAATGGTAATTAAAAAGGAATGGAAGGAATATTATTTGATAAATATTATCAATAAAAAAAAAAAGTTATTATCACACAATACATATTATTTGACTTCGTCAATGTCTCTGCATATGTTTCTCGGTATAGATGATGCGAAATCACAGGAGGTAGAACCATTTTGAGGACCGGCAATTTTGATAGCAACACCAGTTTATTTCACGCTATGTGAATAGATTTTTTTTTTTTAAATACATTTCGCTCAATTACATTGACAATTCATTTATTAAAAATAAAATTATTCTATCATGATTCAGAGCATAGATCTAACATTGCAATAAATGTGGCAGTAAATGACTATTTCATTTGCCTTCAAAACTCACAAAAATGTAAATAACCAACGAAGACCGTAAATAATTGGCCATATCATACCTTTTTATATTAGTCCCTTATCAATACATAGCGTGTAGTGATATCATATGATCATACAACCCAAGAAACACAAGATATTCTAGCCTGAATCTAATTAAGTTGAATTAACACTGATTATATGTAAAGTGTATTACACTCATACACTACAAAAATATGAGTAAATTGGTGATATATAATATAATAAGTTATAATAACAAAGCTGACACTCATACATTTAGTGAGGAAAAATTATTTTGTATAAGAATAATTTACAAAATGTTAATTAATAGTGATAAGGCAAAATTGTAAAATTGGTCCTTTAACTTTACCTGTTTGGGGTTTTAGTCCTCTAACTTTTGAGTTTGCAAAAATACCCCGTATCTTTTGATTTTTTGGCAATTTTAGTCCTTGCAACCGGGACTTCCCTCTTTCCGGTTAAAATGCCTACGTGGCGAGTGATGTGTATGCAAAATTTGCAAAATTGGTCCTTTAACTTTACCCATTTGGGGTTTTTAGTCCTCTAACTTTTGATTTTTGCAAAAATACCCCATATCTTGTGGTCGTCTGGCAATTTTAATCCTAGGCAACCTGAATTTTCTATTTCCGATTTAAGGTATAACATGCACTAGACCACATGTATAACTTGCACTACAAGAAAACGCTAAATTTTCGGCGGAATTTTTCGGTGGAATAAATTAAAAATAAATAAAAAATATTTTTTTTTTAAATTTTTCGGCGGAGTTTCGGCGGAAAATTCCGCCGAAAAATTAAAAAAATTAAAAATAAATAAAAAATAATATTTTTTAAATAAAAATAATTAAAAAATAATTTTTTTTCAAAATTTTCGGCGGAAATTTCGGCGGAAATTCAGCCTAAAAATTTAAAAAATTAAAAATAAATAAAAAATAATAATTTTCAAATAAAAAATAATTAAAAAATATGAAAATAATTGTGTTCGTTGCAAAAGGTGTGATCACGCCTTAGGGTCAGAAGTTTCTTCGCGGTTAATTCAAGCCAACGTTTAAACAAGAATTGTGTGATCTAATCGAAAATAGGAAAATCCAAGTTTCCTAGGACTAAAATTGCCAGTCTACCAAAAGATATGAGGTATTTTTGCAAAATCAAAAGTTAGAGGACTAAAAATCCTAAATGGGTAAAGTTAAAGGACCAATTTTGCAACTTTTTCCATACACATCACTTGCCACGTAAGCATTTTAACCGGAAAGAGGGAAGTCCCGGTTGCAAGGACTAAAATTGCCAAAAAATCAAAAGATACGGGGTATTTTTGCAAAATCAAAAGTTAAAGGACTAAAATCCAAAACAGATAAAGTTAAAGGACCAATTTTGCAATTTTGCCATAGTGATAATATAGTGTTTAAATCATTAGTGACAACTTAATAACAAGAAAAAATTTGTTACAAAGTCATCAAGTTGTTGTTATTGGTGGGTTACTAGTTGTTGATAGTGACAAATAAAACGCTAATTCTTGTTACTATTTAGTCTTTTAACATCTACTAAGCATTAATCTTTGTTAAGTTAAATTAGATATTTGTGACCTAGTCATATTTAAATTATTGATGATAATATGACAATGTGATAAAGTAAATATCGAAATCATTATTTATGTATGATTTAATAGTTCAAAATTTAATTTTATATATACGTACTAAAGTGCCATATACATGGCATGAGCTAGTAGGTTGCATCGTTCAAGCGTGGCCGACCCGGCTAGCCGCGAAACCAAATTTCATTATTTATGTACACCAATAATTAAATAGTTTAGTCGAAATTTAATTTTTCTGTGTAAATATATAGCATAAATTTAATAATAATAAAAAACTAAAATGATCATTTTATTGGTTAGATACGAAAAATCAAAATTGAATTAAACTATCCCCATATGAAATATATCTAAATGCTTTCCCTGTGAATGAACAATATATGAGTGTGTGTGTGTGTGCAAGGGATTTTATTTTTATAGCAATTTTAATGATGTAAACCACGACATGCGTTTGGTAAATTGGTTCTTGATAATGTTAGCGACCGATTTAACTTGAATTAGTAACTGCGATGGGTCACTAAAACCAGTTCTTTTAGTAGTAAAAAGTTAGAATATTTCAATATAAGGTTTCATTTTTTATATCCACAAGTTAAGAGAATTTTCTAGTTTCTACAAAATATACAATTTTAATAGGTTCATAAAAGATATAATGTACTTAAATATATTTCGTTTTTTCAATTACTTTCTGAAAATGAGATTATATTATACTCCACTCTCTACGATTATGTATTTTCTTGAGGATTGTTTCATTATTTTTAATCATTTAATTTTATCTTGTTTTAAACTATTTTACTTTACTTATTTTAAAATTAATAAATATTAAAAAAAATTTATTGATCATTTGAAAATTTTAATATATATTTGGGTAAATTGCAATTCATCCCCTAAAAATTGTGATTGGCCCTAAATCCCCTAAGAAAAAAAAGACAGTTTGATATATAATTTGATATAGGTTAACAAAAAATAAAGTTACTATTTATATTCTCATAGATGTATTTTAAAGAGTAATTAAATAGGTGGACTAATAAAAGTTAAAGCATATAATATTTAGATTAATTAAATTATATATAGATATTATATTTTGAAGGGTTGAATGTTTGTGGAAAGCAAATTTAGGGGCTAAAGCCTAATAAATATACTGAGATATCGATTGAGGGACAAACTGCACAAGTACGATCAACTCAAAGGGGCAAGTTGTGTCAGAACGGTGCCAGAACGTTGACCGGAAATCAAAATGTTGTGGTGAGTAATTAAGGGGTAAAGTGCAATTTGTCCTATATATTTTCAATTTAATTTGTCAAAATTCAAGTACGTAAATAATTATTTTTTAAAAAATTTTCATAGTTACGAGTGTGCCTATTAATAATGATTTTAGGCATCGATTATTAATATTGGTGATTATAATTAAAAAAAACAAAGCTGCAGGGCCTTCATCAAATTGAGGCTTAACATCGACTTAAGTAGAATTTTTAAAAAAAATAAATAAATAAATAAAAAAAGACGACCTTAACCAAGTTTGTGAATCGCGACATCTTTGACTGGAGCAAAACTATGAAGATCCCCACCTTTTTTAATTTCCAACACTTAGTATAAAATCTATGCTCTAATCTTGTTTTCCTATCAATCATCCCACAGAAAAAAGAAAAAAAAGAGGAACATGGGGTTACATGTGCTGCAAACCCTGTTCATAAATCTTGCTATGTTATTTCTGCCCATCATAACTATTTTCGCAGCCTCAACACCTCAAAATTTCTCCATAGCAAAGCCCAAGTGCGTCGATCGTTGCGGCAACATAACCATCCCGTATCCTTTCGGCACCACACATGATTGTTACCAACACTACGAGTTCTCTGTCACCTGCAACAACACATTCGACCCGCCAAAATTGTTCTTCACAGATAGCTCAATAGAAATCACAAGCATATCCCTTGATGGCCAGCTCAACGTCTTGCAGTACGTGGGACACGATTGCTACGCTCGCAACGGCAGTAACATCTCTTATGTCAATCCATGGATAAGTCTGTCGACATATTTCACAGTTAATAACACCGCGAATAAGTTCACGGTTGTGGGCTGCGACACATACGGCTTGATTTTTGGGCAGGGGCTCAACCGGAGCTATGCAACGGGTTGCACTTCCATCTGCTACTCCGTGGATGATCTGGTGGAAGGGTCCTGTATGGGTGCAGGGTGCTGCCAGATTTCTATACCAAAAGGTGTTTGGCAAGTTTCTGTTGAATTGGGTAGTTATTCGAATTATAAGAATGTTTCGGAATTCAATAATTGCGGGTATGCCTTTTTTGCTGAGGAAAGTGCATTCAATTTTACTCGGGAAAATCTAACCAGCTTGGAAAATGTCGAAAAGCTTCCTATCGTGGCTGATTGGGCTATTGGGAATGTGACGACATGCGAGGAGGCAAAGATGAACTCATCGGCTTATGCTTGTAAAGGTTCGCATTCATTGTGCTACGAGCCCGACAACGGTTATGGGTATCGGTGTCGCTGTGAAAAGGGTTATCAGGGAAATCCTTACCTCGACGATGGTTGTCAAGGTATGTGATCGCAGTGAATTTGTAACATAATGGGTGAGAAACTTATGAATTAGTCCACAAAATGAGTAAAAGTGCTGATTTTTCACTTTTAAAGAAAAGAATATAAAAGCTCTGACGACAGAAAAATACCTGTTCACAAACAGAAGAATCCTTAAACATACTTATTGAAATCTGTCCCAAAATAATTTTATCACGAATTTTACTTATAAAAAAATCTACTAATAAATATTTTGTCATTCATTAGTGTTTTATATAAGTTTAAATAGAATTTAGTAACAAATCCATTAGAAGTCTTCTATCCATGATGAAGATTGTTCGTCCGCTACAAGAAAAAAGTAACATTAATGACAAAATATAAAAGTGACAACATAAAAATTATCACCAATAATTATATTAGGTGGCACTAATTCAATTTATTTAGTGAAAACTTTATTTTTGTCACAATATCACTCAATAGTGACGATAAATAATATTTAATTGTCACTATTGACAATTAGTGACGTACTTATGGTAACAACTTATAACATGATTCCATGCATTGTTACTAAGATTTTGTGACAAGACCTGTTTGTCACTACGTTGTCATCATAGATGCATTTTTAATTGTCAATGGTGACAACTTAAATATTATATTGTTACTAAATGTATATAATTGGTGACAAGATTATTATTATTTTTTTTTTGTCAACAAATGTATATACTTGGTTACAATTTTTTTATTATCATTTGTTATATTATCTCCAATGCACTCATTTTCTTGTAGTGGTCGCAGGTTTTCTATTAATGAATGTGGTATTTTCTTATAATGTTTGAAGATTGGTTAACATTAAAGAAAAAACTGAAGATGTATGTGGGGCTAGTTTCAATTGCTCACATTTGTTTAGTGTGCTTGCTTTGTCGCAGATATAGACGAATGTAAAGTTCAATGTCTTAGCAACTGCAGCCATGGTTGTGAAAACACAGAAGGGAGTTTTAAATGTGTTTGCCCCAAAGGGTACTACGGTGATGGAAAGGTAGATGGACAAGGTTGCAGTCGACGACGTCGTGGTGATCAATCCACGCTGATGTTAAAACTTGTAGCAGGTTAGTAAGGCTCTATTAACATATATCTATATATTATGATCATCAAAGGGCAAAATTGAAAATTTGGGTATGTCGTATATAACGTTTTTCTTTTTTAAATTTAAATTCAACTGTTTTGACTTTTTCTTACATTTTATTCATTATTTGTCATTATGTCTCAATATTAGGGCCACCATCAACTTTCTAATCCCTATATTTTTATGGAATTGCTGACTGACTCCTATCTTCAATATAAATTGCTAAAAATCCCCCTTGTACTTTTTTCTTTTTGTTTTTCTTCTTTCCCCGCCCACCCTACAGCATACGATTGGATTGCCAATGAAATAAATAATAAATTCATGAAAAAAAAGGCAATTTGACAAAGAAATAGTTGGAAGTGGTATAACCACAACTAGATATCTTCGCTCCCTTGTGTTGCAACTTTGCTACCTCCAACCATTTTTTCTCAAATTTCTCCATGAATTTGTCTTCATATTATGGGCAATTCATCCATATATTCAATTTAAAAATTCATCAATGTTATTTGGTTAAATTGTATGGTGTGTGTTGTCTATTATTATTTTTCGCTTTGCCTTTGTAAATGTTTTCTTTTTTTTTTGGTGGAGGGGGCTTTTGCCCTTTTTTTCTTTCTTTCTTTTCTTTTACTATTATTTTTTAATGCATGGAGTCTCTTAGCAATTTCACCAAAGTAGGGGTTAGAAATTTAACTATAGTATTAATATTGAGACAAAATAAAAGATAATGGATGAAGTAAAAATTGAACGAAGGCAAATGTAAAGTATCCAAAGTGAGATTTCCCCTATTGTTGCTTGTTATTCAATTTATATTGCTCCGTTTGTGTAATCAATACATAATTCTTCAAAAACTTTGAAATTATCCCTCTAAATATATGGATTGTTTAATGATGCAGTTATGCTCTATTTTGAAACATAAAATTTACAGCAGATTTTAATTTTAATTTGTAGAAATATATAATTATTCATAATTATCTAAAAAATCAATCATTTATGTAGAATTTCACATAAAGCAAGTTTTATTTTATTTCGAATTCAAATTAAAAAATTTATGTTTTATGTATAGTGTCCTTCACAATATATATATATATATATATATATATATATCAACACTTTAATTTTTGAGTATTAGAATAATTTGCCACTTATTTCCACAAATTTTTTTTTTTAAAAAATCATGACATAATTATATCAAAATGAATATTGGAGTTGAACACTTTTTGTTATTAACTGGATTTTTAAATATATTTATTTAGGATTATTTTAGTATAGTACGACCTTAAAGTTTTATGTTCTATAAAAAAAAAATCAATTGATTCATTGATTTATTTACTGTTAATCTGATAAAATTTATTATAATATATATAAGATTATTTGTTTCCCGTGCCTTAACATGGGTTGAATAAAAATTTAAACAGTAGCAAAAGAAGCTTATATGTTCGTTAATTCTCTCACTCTTTTTCTTTTTTTTTTTTTCCTTTTCTTTTGTGTTTTTTCTTCTTCAAACATATAAACAGGGATTGCTCTTGGGATCATTTTTCTACTATTGCTTGCCTGTTGGTTGTACTTCACACTCAGGAGAAGAAGCTTGAACCAATTGAGGCATAAGTTTTTTCTTCAGAATGGTGGCATACTGTTACAAGAAAAACTCTTCAGAAAAGAAAGATCGCCAGATGTAGTGAAAATTTTCAGTTCATCTGAGCTGGAAAAAGCGACAAATGAATTCCATAACGATATGATCATAGGCCAAGGCGGCTTTGGCACAGTATACAAAGGCTTCTTACCAGATAATACCATCATTGCCATCAAGAAGTCTAAACGAGTTGATCTAAACCAAATCGAGCAATTCATCAATGAAGTGATTGTTCTTTCCCAGATAAACCACAGGAATGTAGTTAGGCTCCTTGGTTGTTGCTTGGACACAGAGGTCCCCCTTCTCGTGTATGAATTCATCAACAACGGCACCCTTTCTGTCCACATACACAATCGAGCAAAGGCGAGTTCTCTTAATTGGGACACACGTTTAAGGATAGCTGCAGAAACTGCTGGAGTGCTCTCATATTTACACTCTGCGGCTTCTACACCGATCATACATAGAGATGTCAAGTCAGACAATATCCTTTTAGACCAAACTTTCACTGCCAAAGTGTCTGATTTTGGAGCTTCAAAGTTGGTTCCGTTGGATCACACTCAGCTATCTACTATGGTGCTGGGCACGCTCGGTTACCTAGATCCTGAATATATGCAAACAAACCAATTGACTGAGAAAAGCGATGTTTATAGCTTTGGAGTAGTCCTCTTGGAGCTACTAACGGGTCGGAAGGCGATAAATTTTGATAAGCCAGAGGATGAGAAAAACTTAGCCAACTTTTTCCTTTCTATGTTGAAGCAAGAAAGGTTGTTCCACATTCTTGATGAAAATATTTTGGAGGAGAAGAACATGGAAGAGATAATAGAAGTTGCTAGGCTTGTGAAAGAATGTTTAAATGTGAAAGGGGAAGGTAGACCTAGCATGAAAGAGGTTGCAATGGAGCTAGAAGGGTTGCGACTTGGAGGAAAACACTCGTGGGCCCGAACCGAACACAATGTAGAAGAAGAGATGGAATACTTGCTTGGTGAGGGATCAAATAGCTTTGCAAATGGTGATGGTAATAGCACAAGTGTGGGATATGATAGCCTTACGGGTCATGTTATATTGCCAATAAATGGAGGGAGATGATGAATTTGGAGTCTAAATACAATGACATTACTAAGTTGGTGGTTTAATATATGCTTGATATTTGTTGGTCTTGAGTCACGTAGATTGGTGTATGTTAATCGTGTTTGTAATTTTTCAGATTATATATGATGATACTGTTATTCTCTATGTATATAATTAGTGTTATTTAATTTGTCTACGGAAATACTGTGATACAAAACATCAATTTGATTCCATTTTTTTTTGTGTGTGATTAATTACTTCCTAATTTTTACAACAATTGGCTAAGCCTTCCCATGAGCCTTTCAATTAGATCTCCTTCCAGAGTTCTTCAAAAACAGAACTAGATATGGTTGTGTGTTTTAAGTTTTGAATCAACAAAAAATCGCTCAATTTTATCAATCTTCGGGGGCGGAATATCAAGAAGATGAAAGATGTAGAGGATTAGCTAGAATGCTTAATAAATTCATTTCATACTAGTTATTGACAGCACACCAAACCCCAACTCTGAACTTGGAGTGTCAATAGAACAGATTTTAATCTATTTCCGATTAGAATTCATTTTGGATTTTAGCATTTTTGATTGTTAAAAATATCCCCTAAAACAAATTTGATTAAAAATATTCGAAATTCGAAATAAGTGGATTGAATAGGGAATAAAAAAATTCAATTCGTTAAATATCTGGATCTGAATTTGAATAAATAAAAAACCTATTATCCATTAAATAAAAAAACTTATCTGTTTTCATATCAACATATTTTAAATACTATATTATAAAAATATATAGGAACAAATATAATACATAGTTAATGAAATAGCATTTTTTTTTAAGTCATTGTATTCATACTCTCTTTTCATCTTCATTTTTTTGTTTTTATTTTTATTTTTTTGATAATATATACACACCCTACTAGGATTTGAACCATGGTGCTAATCTCCCAAACCTAAATAGTTGGGGTATGTATCGATTAGACTAAAGTCTTTGGACTTTTTTCATCTTTATTTGAGGATATCCCTTTATTAGGTTTAATTTTTGAGAGTTTTATTATTATTATTTTTTATTTTTTGGTTAACCGAGTCGGATTTTTTTTTTTAATCGAATTTCCGAATCTTTATCAAGATTGGGTTTTGAATTGATGGATTTAGATCTAATAAAATCTTAGGTCGGTTACGGTTACTAGATATTGTTATCATATTCGATTCTGGACATTTCCAATCCGTGTTCAAATTCGACCCATTGATAGGCTTCGCTCCGAATCCAATCCAAGATCTTATAGGATTCAAACAATCAATTCTAATTCCGAATTCAGTAAAGATATGAAAATCCAATAAAAATTCCCAGCCGATTATAACCAACGGGAAGAGAGAGAGAGAGAGAGAGAGAGAAAGAAACTGAAAAACTAAACTAAATAAACAGATATCAACAAATAAAGATAAAAAGAGAATTTGAATATAATTACTTAAATAATAATATTTTTTCATGTGTTATGTATTATAGTTGTTCTTATATACCTTTATAATAAAATTACTTAAAATTTAAATAATATGAATTTAATAGAAAAATGAACAAAATTTCGTATTAATGCAAAATATTTAATATAAAGACAAAGACATTTAATAAATTATTCCTAATGTTCATGAAAAACAATTAACTATCAAATATAATGCTTTATTGAAAACTTAAATAAAATATATGAAAATATTATTTAAGAATATTTTATTGTTATTCCTAAATATAATGTATATGTATTTTTTTTCCTATTAAAATCCTTTATACATATTATATAAGGTTATTTAATAAATAAGGTTATCGAACTTGAGATTCGAATCTTTAACCGGTCGAATTGCTCGATTCCATATTTGATCTATTTATTTTGGATTATAGATATTTGGATATGTTTCATCGAATATTTTAGTTGGTTGAAAATATTAAAATTAGAATCAAACTCGAATCGAATTCGATTTAAAATCTACTCCATTGACAACCCTTCTTTGAACTCCCTTGGGGCTAAGGTTTTCAACGGATCGAATTTGGAAAATACGAATCAAAATTCAATAAACTTTCTCAATACTCAAATCTGACATTTATCCTATAGGATTGACATTCATTATTACTGAATTTGAAATCAGATAAAAAAAAATCCAATCTGATTAATAATTAAAAAATTAAAACTTTAAAATCAAATAATCAATAGAAAAATATTTTTTATGCAAAAAATAAAATTTAATAAAGTAGAAAATTATTTTAGAGTATGTATTATAACAATACATTATTTTGTTTAAAAAAATACTTTGAAAAAAAAAATAGTTTATTATCTATACACTTTTATAAAGTACCAATACCTCTAATAATTGCTTTGTGTCTTTGGTATTGGCTTTTAATTTCTCTCTCCTCTCCACTATTTAGCCTCTCATCTCTTTTCTCTCTTCTATTATTCATGTTTTTTTTCTTTCTCTTCTCTCTATTATTCAACCTAATCTTATATTTTCTATTTTCTATTTATTTTTAAAAACAAAATTAAGTCTTATTTTAATTATTGTAATTATTGTTAAGAAAATTATATTCTATATTATAAATTTAAATGCATGATTAAATTATATTTTAATTTTATTTTGGGAATGCAGCGAGTATGTACTTGCACTAGTTAATTATAATAATTTATATATTTTATTCTGTCTAAACTTCTTTATTAACATTATATACATAAGGTTCTTAATGTAATAAAAAGTATCAATTTGAATTTTTAACGGATCGAATTGCTGGACTCAATATTCTATCAATTGATTTAAAATTACAAATATTCATAATTGAATCTAATCTATTGGATATTTTAGTCAATCAAATCTACTAAAATTCAAATTGTACTCGCATTGAATTCGAATTAAAACTCCCTTGATAGCCCTCTTTGGCGCCTTTGTAAATTTATTTAGGGGCTCAAATCTCAATGTTGTCATCTTTCTTTTGGGCCTTACTCATCGGTACGAATCAGCTAGCCGCCTCAAGGAAGTAGCCCATTACCATCGTATTAACAATAGCCCGTAGCTCCATCAAAAGCCAACTTAATGCATTGATAATGAAATTTATTTTCATACATGTTTGTTGCAATAAAAGTTATTATTATTATTATTACTGTTATTTACCAATAGGTTGTATTTTTATTTTGTGTTATTTACATTATCCTACAAGTTTGATACTTTTAACTTCAAGAAAGCATATTTTATATACTAACAAAACATTTGAGATGGACAGACTATATGTTGTATATATACGAAAGATATTTGTAATTTATTTGTTATGAAATTCTATTAAAATAAATCTGAAGCAACAATTAGTAACAAGAACAGTAACAATCTATGGAGAAAAAAAATTACAAAAAAAAAATCCTTGGTGAACAAAATTCATCCCAGATTGATATTTTACAGTGAATTTCATTAACTTAACGATGAATTATTTCATTAATAGAAGGGTACTTCCTCGATATGATTAAACTTATTTTTTGCTATAACCAATATTAGTAGTCATCAGTCCAGTTTTCACCATAAATAATATATATATATATATATATATATAGTTACGCCACTCGAGTTGAAATATTTATCAGGTCCTAATTCACTCAATAAATACATAAACTAACCAAACAGAACCTTATTATATTATTTTTAATTTCTTGTTATTGGTTGGCACAGAAGACATTTTAAATTTTAGATAGCTACATATATAAAGTATTTACCAGTAATAGAGATGTGATTTTCACCACTTTGGATCCTCTACTACAATTAATCCTCCATCTAGTCCGACACTCTTTAGATTTGTGACATGTGGACACTAAGATTAAGCCAACTAACGCCTTTTTTCTATTCCCTAATAACGCCATTTCTCACTCAAAATAAAAGATAAAATAATAAAATAATAATAATAATAACAATAAATCACAGAACGCTGGTTACACGACGAAGAGGATAGGGAGAAAAACAAGGGGGGGGGGGGACTATCTGCAAAAACCCTTCCCCAAATCCAAACCCCCCTCCCCTCCCTTGCCCAATGAACAACAATCGCAGCAATAGGACCACAATCAGTGGCTACGAATGATGAAATCAAGAATTCTATCTAGCTTGCTGTCACGGTCTTGACCTCTCAAGCACGCCGTGTGGCACTTAGTTCTTGGTTCGTCCCTGCGAAACAAGCTAAGTCAGCCTACTTCTTCGGAGAATGAAAGAATGAAAGTGAGAACACCAAGAAATGAAAGGAAACACACAAAGGAAAGAGTGAGAAAGGAATTTGGTTTATTCACTCAAACTTGCTTGGTGATTTACAAATGAGAAGTAGTCCCCTATTTATAGTTGTTCTCCTCTCCAATGAAGGGTGGAGATGCATTTGATCTAACGGCTACGATTAGCTTCTAGGTCCTTCCTCTAGATATTTCTCCTCGAACCTTCTAATGGGGTTTTTACAAATATGACCCTACTTTGTAGATATTTTCCATGAAACCTTTTAAAGTGCTATTCACAAGTATGCCCTTTTAGGAAGCCAAAAATATTCTAAGTATGGTTACAATATATAAGACTATTCTAAGCCATCTAGAATAGTCGAAACCTCTTTATGCCCGTCCTATTTGCTTGACACATGATAGCCGCTCTGTGAATCAATCGAGGCGTGACATTGCGCCCTAATGGTTGAGTTTCGATTTTCTAACGGTAAGCCCTAATAGCCAAAAAAATTTTAAAAAATTTTAATTTTTTAAAAAGATAAATGTAAATATAAAGTGGAAAAAAATTTGAGTGTGAGAGAAAAGAGAGATGATAATAGAAATGAACCAAAAAAGAAAAAGAAAAAAAAAGGCATGGTTAAGTAAGGAAAAAAGGAAAGAGAAGAGAGAATAATAGTTTAAGGCTATTGGGCATACCACAATTAAACATATCAAACGAAAAATCTGAACCCCTCATACTAAATATAATAGTATCAATTACTAGCCCATTTATACTATTTAGAGTTTGTCTAAAATAAGATACCCTTAGTGCTTGATTAAGATTAATTGCCCTTGTACTTCAGTAAAATATGAGAACACATGTAACTTGTGGAACATGTTACAATCACTTAGAACTTGATATATAAATATGAATAAGGTGTTGCATGTTACTTACCTACAATTCTAAATTTTATATATATGTGTGTGTGGAGTGTTAAACCTGCTTTATCCTATCCATTCATCGACACCTTTTATTTTTTATTTAGTTCTATTAAATGTATTTCATTTAATTTTGTTGTGTCTACAAATTAATATTCTATTACATATTAATTAATATATCAATGTTAATCATCAAAATTATAATTTACATCACTTGGAAAGTATTCTCAATTGTAAAAGTAGAGGAATTAACTTGAAATTAAAAGTTGTAAATCTAAATAAGAAGGTAAAAAAATATTAATAATAGATTTATAATTAAAATAAACAATATATGCAATAGCTATAAAATACACCATACAAATTTGAATATGTAAAATCAAGAATCAACATTTTCTAACTCAAAATAAATTATTTTTAACATTTGTATTATCATCTCAATTATTATACAAAGTGTATCTCTCATTAACCATATATCTTTCTAAATTTCTTCTTTTTGTTAAATTATTGCAATTGATAATCTGTTTTGAAAATTTTGATGCTATAAACATAAAATTATGAAAGATAATTATAATATATCATATTTTCTTGGTACGGATGGTTTTTTTCATGGTTTTCTAAAAGATTAAGCTTGAAGAGGCATGAATTAATATTATTTTAATCTTCTTAGAGACTTGATCTCGTTTTTAGTTATTTTATACTAATAGAAAATATATTTTTTAAACTTTAACATTGTGTGGGAAATTACTTAGAATATATAAACATAATTTTGTGCTTTCTAAATGAGGAGAAACAAAGAAAATCAATGTTACATGATTATTGAAGAAATATGGTCTTCTTGAAGTTTTTTTAACTAAAAGGTTTTATTTCTTTTCTGCACTAATTATTTTTATTTAATATTTACTCTTGTTTTTAAAAAGTTAATTCAATAAGCACTAATATATATATATATATATATATATATATATTCTTATGTCAAATTAATAAAGAAATGCTATATATATTATTGATTGTTCTATAATTAAATTTAGATTATTGAAAAAAATAAAATTTCAAACAAAAAACATATATGTTTTTAATTGATTATTATTCAATCTATTTATCCAAATGACATCATATTAAAATATGTCATTTTATATCTCATTAACCATATTGTATATATTCATGGAAAAAAATGGAGGACTATATCGTACTTTTTAGTTAAATTTGTTTTTGAATTTAGTAGAGACATTGCTTGATATGAGAAGGAAATCTAATTTATGACCAAAGAAAAATATTAACTATAAATAAACAATAATTACACAATTGACATTAGCCAATATCGATTATTGAATATGGGAGAGAAATTTGGGGACAGATTTCTGGGGATAAGGGTGGGATCTTTAAATAGTTTATGGATATATTAAGAGAGTGCTTGGCTATGTTTTAAAAAGCTTATAAGCTCATAGAGCTTATAAGATGTTTTTGGAGCTGATAAGCTCCTATATCTTATTTTAAAAATAAGTTCATAAAGTGTTTGGATAAAATAAGATGTTGTAGCTTATAAGTTATTTTTGGAGTTGATAAGCTGTAATTTTTGTTTGATAAAAATTAAAGCTTATATATTTTTTTAAGTATAATAATGATCCAAAAGAATAAAATTAAATTAATTTCATGTACATAAATATTTTTTGAGATAGTAGAAATGCAATCTTGAAAAAAAGATATATACTTATATTATTTTATCTTTTAGCATTGGACAACTTATAAGCTATTTGAAAAAAAGTTGGGGGAGTTTACTTTTTTTCGAAAATTATGAGCTCTTGATAGCTTATTTTTGGAGCTTATAAGCTACTTTACTTAAAAATTTACCAACTATTTTTAAGGAGTTTATAAGCTCTCAAACAGCTTATAAAATATTTTTAAAAGCTTATAAGTTTAGCCAAATACTCTCTAATTATAAATTTGCCAACAAGTTGCTTGTAACAAAAAGGTAAAAAATCAATTGATAAATACACGTGGCAGCTTGTGAAGGTCCTACATAATATTAGGTAGTACCGGCAAGCCTTTTTTTAGATGGTCTACTCTTTATTTATCTATATTTTATTATAAAGTGTTAGGCCCACCTAATAACCACTTTTGGTATCTTTCGTCTGAACCCCCCTGTGACACCTCCCTTGTTAGGACCATCCTATACGAGTAGGGCTCACTTAACGGTCTTGCTGAGTACTTATTTTTCAATCGATACCCAATACAACAATCATTTATGGTACACTAGAATTGAGATGGGAATAAAATGCCATTAGCTTACATCAAACTGTAGAGTAACAATACCCAATACAACAATCATTTATGGTACTCTAGAATTGAGATGGGAATAAAGTGTCATTAGCTTACATCAAACTATAGGGTAATAAACTATCCCAAGTACAACATTTCAAGTAGTGGTCTACCATTTATTAAATAAGCTACTCTTCTATAAATGATAAATGACGATGCACTAATGCACTGATCGCCTTAACCGAGTCCCCTCGACCTATTTCCTGAATCTGAGGCAATGAACAGAAAGAACTTGAGTGGTAAGTCCAAATAACTTAGTGAGGCGAGAAATATACATATAGATATATAAACTGAAAATAAGAGTCATAAACCAACAAAATAATGAATCATAAAAAAGGTATGTCTACACAAACTTGAACAAGACAGATGATGAGCCATGAACGGAATCTCTAACCTTATTACTACTCAAAATAGATAAACATATCATAAAATCCTTATGCCTCCCCTTTGTGTCAAGGAGCGACCTTGACAACGGTAAACGGTAAACGATAAACGGTAGGTGTACCACGTGCCCGTACAATACACCGAGCCAATCCCTACTACAATTAACCTCCAATTGTATGTAAGAATCAGGTCCAACAAAATGGTATCACGTAAGAAGGTTCTATCAACGGTCCGTTCCGCCCGGTATACCCTGCTCACATATACCAGGGCCCAAACTTCTCAAGGGCGTCCCCAAGGGTATTAATAGATCATGTCAAGACAAATTGGCTCACAAACTTTCAATAAACCAATAACTTATTTCAACACCAGGGATACATTAAAATATAATTAAAACATGATATCACAAGGGTGTCAATAAATCATTTTTGAAACTAATATAACTGACAACATTAGAAATGAAATATTTTTCGGGTATAACTTGACTTATAATTTAGAAAAATATTTTGTCTAAACATAGAGAGAGTTAATTGTCAAATTGGTCCCATACGATATAACTGCTTGCCGATTTGGTCCCAAAATATTTTTTTAGCCAAAATAGTCCCAATCAATAGTAATCTCTCTCCAAACTGGTACCGCCGTTAAAAAATAAACGAAAAACGAGCGTGCGACGCACGTGCGCCGTTAGTAAGGGCCATTTTGGGGGGAATATATCACTGTTGTTGGTTTTGGAGGGAAAAGCCAGACCCCTACTGCTTTTTCCCACCCAAAGCTTCTTATTTTGGTTCATTTTTTCTCTCTATTTTCCTATTTCAGCAGCCTCATTATTCTCTCTCTTTCTCCCACAAATTTTGCAGCTGAGATGAATTGTCACTGTGGCAACCAAGCTGTGCAAAGGGTGTCTTGGACCAACGACAACCCGGGACGAAGATTCTTGGCTTGTGAGGACATCAACGGGTGCAACTTTTTTCAGTGGACCGATCCCCCAATGTGCGCGCGAGCAAGAGCTGTAATTCCGGGCTTGCTTCGTCGTATTAATCAGACTCGTGTGGAGAGGGATGCCGCCAAAGATCGACTTCGCCAACTGGAAGAAGAGATGAAGGCCTTGAGGAAGGGGAAAAAATGGTTGTTCTTTTTACTTCTAGTATCATGGTTGCCAACCATTTGGAATTTCATGATTTGAAAGATGTTTATTTGTTGGTTGGTTTGTAATGTCTGCAGTATTGATTGAAGAATGATTCTTCAATCTCGGCTTTATGTGTTTATGACTTTATATAGTTTATGGATAGATGTTAAATAAGATGGGGTTGATTGTAATTTTTCAGAAGTTATGTAATTTTTAAAATGGGTAGTTGTTTTGATATCCTGCTCACAACATTCAAATTAGCCACAATATAAAGGAAAAATAAGCTTTCATTTCCAAAATAGAACAATGCCATAGTATCAACATTTACAAAACTCAAGTGCAAAAGATTGATGATATATTACCCCCTCCCCCCTCTTTAACAGTGCGTCACTGTTCTATCTCACAAAAGAAAATCAACTTTCTTTAGGCAACAATGCACCATGCCTCTCAACACCCCAAAAGATCAAATTGTTTTTCAATTCTTACAAAAGACAGCAGTCAAGTATGTTTTGCAAAATACATACAAAACTAATTATCTAAGTCAAAAGCTTATATTGTCTTCTTTTCCGCCCTTCTTGCCCTGGCTTGATTTCTTTGAGGTTGTTATTGCAGCAACCAAGTTGTTCAATGTCACATAACTTCTTCTTTCTTTTTGAATAAGAGGAATTGGTCCTTGTGTTGCATCACTTGAAGTACCTTGAGCTGGAGGATTAATCTGCCTTGGTGGATTGAATTTTTGCACATCACTTAATGTCCTATTCCTTGCCTGCTACAATAAAAGTCTTTGTTATTTTAAACTTTACAAATTTTTCACCAATCTAAGGGAGTTATACATACTGTGAATTTTGATTTTTGGGCAGAGGATGAAGTTCCAACTTGATTTTGAGCTAGTCTAGCACTTTTCCTTGGGACAGCTTGCTTGTTTATTTGATGTTCCTGAAATGAAATGAAATGGTTAAATAATGTAAATAAATTGATAATGTAAATATAGATATTGTAAACATACTAAAATCAATTACCTTGATTTGTGATGGACCTTCCTGAGTGACTTGTGGTGCATCTTGAGTCAGATTAATTTCTTCAGGATCATCAACTGGGAACTCTTCAGCAAATTTCTTCCATTCACAGCCTCTAATGTTATGACCCTCACCATGGCAAAACTTGCATGTCACTTGCCACTTTTGTTTTCCAAGTTTCAGAACTTGTTTCTGTTTTTTAGCTTTGTTTTGCTTTATCTCTTTTTGTTCTTCGGCATCATTTCTTCTTGCCTTTGATGGTCTTCCCTTTTTCTCCCAAAGTTTGGAGGTAAAGATGGAATAAAACCTGTTGGTGACCATAAGTTTGGCCCTTCCATTGGCCTTAAAGCAAATGAATATACGGCATGATAGGTCATCACATGATAACAAGTATTTACAAAATCCTCGGAGTCATACAATTGTGCTTGAATGGCTGACATGGCATGAATACAAGGAATTCCTTGCAACTGCCACTTCCTACAACCACATGTGTGTGCCTTTAAATCAACCGTATACCTAGCCCCACTAAAATGTGAAATCTCATACAACCAATTATTAGACTTCAAAGGTATACAATCTGATGATTTTTTGGTTCTCCTATCCAAAATCTTTCTAATTTTGGGACATATTCTCCTACCCTCCCATTTTCTTTCACAATCATCCCTATTTTGTTGCAGCCTTTTCATCAGCCAAGTTTTTATCCATTCTAACATTGTTAATACAGGCTTCTCCCTAGCCTCAAGGATGCAACTATTGAACACCTCACACATGTTGTTTAACAACATATCAGACTTACAAAATGTGTTGAAATGTGACTTTGCCCATTGAGATGGTGGCTTGTCTTGCATCCATTCCAAGCACACTTTATCCAGTTCACCAATCTCCTTCATCATGGCATTGAAGTCTGAAATTGTTGTTGCTTTGGCAGCCTTCCAAAGAGCCCTCTTGAAAACAAGTCCATTGAAACCTGCTCTCTTCATGTTTTCATGAAGATGTCTCAAACAAAAACGATTGTCAGAACCTGGAAATTTTTTTTCAAAAGCAGGGATTAAACCTTTTTGCTTATCTGACATGAAAGTAAAAGCATTATCCCTTACAATCATCAAATCCTCCTTAAGTAGTTGGAGGAACCACTCCCAAGCTTCTCTTGTCTCACTGCCCACTAATGCATATGCAATTGGAAATGGGCAGTTATTTGGGTCTATGCCAACAGCAGATAGAAGCACACCTTTGTGTGGGCCCTTAAGATGGCACCCATCCACACCCACAATGGGCCTACATCCATTCAAAAAACCAGTTTTTAAAGCCTCAAAACAAACATAAAATTTAGAGAACTTTTTGTTGCCATTCATATCAGTTTCATCAGTAAGCTGCATAATCACAGTGGAACTAGGATTTTTTTTTCCCTCAAGGCATTAGCATAATCCCACAATTTAGCAAATTGTTCATCATAATTCCCTTCTATTGCCACCATTGCTTTCTGCTTAGCCTTATATATTTGATTCATACTCACATTCACACCTATCTCCAATTGAACTTCATCTCTAAACCCTTTTAAATCCTTGTTTGCAGCAGTTCTGAATTTCTCTTCATATTTTTTAGCCAACCATCTAGAATTAACATTTTTGACATTGCTCTCCCTTGGACAAGTGTGCTTGCTATTATACTCCCTAATTTGAAATGATGATTCATTTTTCACCTTAAGCACATTTATATGCCATTCACAGTTTCCCCCAGCACACCTTGCATAGATTCTCCTATTGTCATTTTTTGTTATCTTTAGGTTTCTGCCTGTTTTAATTGCTTCAGACTTGACAGCCTCCATGAACTCATGCTTTGTGGTGAATTTCAACCCAATTTGAAAATGGGGATTATAGACAGTAGTTGGATTATAGACAGGATACTCAACATCCCCTTCTTCAGATTCTACCACACTATCAAATTCGTCACCACTACTATCAAAATCTGAACCCTCTTCATCATTATCAGAAGATGATGACAAAAGTTCATTATGATTCACATCATCATCAACATATTGTTCAAAGGCATTATCATCAACATTATCACTTACATAACTCCCTAATGTGAAATCACTATCACCATCATTACTCTCTACCCCACCAGCATCCCCAAGAACATCAACACCCCTGGAACTCCCACCTACATCCACTGAATCATTAGTGGTTTTTTCATCCCTATCACCAACCAAGTATAAGTGTGTGTCATGTTTGTAGAATTCAAACATAGCAAACAAATCAGTCACATACATGATTTCCCTAAATTTTTTGAAACCATCCACTCTGTACACTTTACAATTTCTATATCCCAATGTCATGCAAAAGCTGTTAATCTTCTCTATTGTTATTTGATTCATATTCACATAGTCAAAAGCACTTACCGAGCCACCCATATATCTAGCAGTGGGGTTGTGAAGCATGTACCCTCCATGATATATTTTTAATGTTGTATACCCACTACTTTTGCCTATTAAAGCACAAAAAAAACCAAAATTAGTATCTTAGCCCAACATAAAGAATAACCAAAAAAAATATTTTTCGGACCACACCATTTTCGGACACTAATAATCAATAAGGAAGAAAGATCACTACTAGAAAAAGAGCAAATAGCCACGGATTTTAGCCACGGGAAAAATCCGTGGCTAATAGCCACGGATTAGCCACGGATTAGCAACGGTTTTCGGTGAAAATTTTTTTTGAGCTTTAGCCACGGATTGGCCACGGATTACCCGCGGCTAATTTAGCCACGGCTAAGCCGTGGCTAAATGTCGTCGCTAAATTTGGCGCCAGTTTTGCCGCCAATGGTTAGCCACGGCTTGGCCACGGCCTAGCCGTGGCTAATTTGGCCACGGCCAGACCGTGGCTGGATTAGCCACGGCCAGGCCGTGGCTAAGGGCCACGGATTAGCCACGGCCTGACCGTGGCTAATCCAGCCACGGCTAGACCGTGGCTAAAAATTTTTATTTTTTTTTTGCAACAAATATGATTTGAACTCTTGACCTGTTAGTTAAAGTTAGAGCATTAAACCACTACACCACTTTAACTTTTTGTTTAATAATTAATTTTTGCTATATTTAAGTAATATATATATATTATATTATATATATTGATATATATAATAAATGATTCGATATATTACATACGTATAAGATTAGATATACATATATATATGTGTATTTATATATAATTAGCTGTATATATATTAGATGTATAAGTACATATATAACATATATTAGATATATAATACACTAATATATGTTTATTTCATATAGATGATTGATCATATATATATAGTACATATGATTAGATATATATATATATATATATTGGATCTATATATACGTACACTACATTTATAACATATATTAGATATGTTCTATATAGATATATACTTATATCATATATATAGACTATATATAGAGGATTAGAATGTACATATAATATATTAATATATATGAGATACACATTGACATATACGTAAATTTATATATGTATATATGATATATATACTTGGAAATATATATATACACATATATTGATATATATATACTTGAACATATGTATATATATACATGATATATATATATATATAAATATAGCCATGGATTAGTCACAAATATATATATATTGGTACATATATACTTGGATATATAAATATATGTATCAATATAAATTTACATATGTATCAATATATATATATATATATATATATATAAATTTATCTGTGGTGCAAAAAAAAATGAAAAAAAAACAATTAGCCACGGATAAATTTTTGTTATTGATATTTTAATTATCTCAATATAAATTATCTATATATACTTGGATACATATATATATTGATACATATATATACTTGGACATTTATATATATATTGATACATATATACTTGGACATATTTAAAATAGATACATATCTATCAATATATATACTTGGACATTTATATATATATATATTGATACATGTATACATGGACATATTTAAAATAGATACATATATTGATATATATATATATATATATGATATATATACTTGACATATATTATATAATACCACACATATACGAAGATATTGACAAATTATCACGAATTAAAGTTGCTATTATCTAAATATAAATTATATAAATAGACTTTTGTTATGATTTTTGTTTTGATATATTAGTTTATTAAATATTTGTCATAAAAAAAAAGTTGAATATTGAACGATAAAGTCAAAGGTAAATATCTTTATTTTTTTAAAAAAAATAATTGGTTAATAATTTATAAAAATTACTAAAATTAAATTAAAAAAATTGATAAAACTAATGAAATTTATTAGATAATTTTAGTTTAAAATATTGTAACAATATAGTTTAAGTATAAAAAAAATCAATCAATAACCAAAGAACTCCCTTGGCGCAACGGTTACATGCTCCATTTATAACATTGATGTCCCGTGTTCGAATCTCCTTGAGCGCAAAAAAAAAAGCTTGGGTTGGGGCGCGGGTTTCAGGTCCGGGTTGGGGCGCGGGTCCGGGTTGGGCCGCGGGTTTGGATGTAATTAGCTTTTTTTTTTTTTTTTTTCCAGTGGCCACGGATTGGCCACGGCCTGGCCGTGGCTAATCCGTGGCCCTTAGCCACGGCTAAGCCATGTCTAGGAAAAAGTGGCCAAACTTGGCCACGGTTTGCTCGTGGCTATTAGCCACGGCTTGGCCACGGCTTGGCCGTGGCTAAGCCCAGCCGTGGCTAAAAAGCCGTGGCGAAGGTTAGCCACGCCACTTTTAGCCACGGAAAAAATCCGTGGCTAATCCGTGGCCAATCCGTGGCTAATCTCCTTGGCCACGGATTTTTTGCCAAATCCGTGGCTAAAATCCGTGGCTAAATGCCTTTTTTCTAGTAGTGGATATTGAGAAAAAAGCATGGGTGTTGTAAACTGTGGACACAACGAACAATCGCCACTAAAAATAAGCAAAATGCACACTAAATCCACACCATTTTCAAACATAATGCAAAAACCAAAAACCCCTTTCATGAGGACGTAACTAAGCCGCACACAAAATAAGAATCAAATGCAACATTGAAGGCCGAAAAATACAATTTCAAAATAGACAAATACATACCATAATCTATGGGTGGCCCGTCGATTTTGTGCTGAGGACGCAACATTGAAGGCCGAAATGTCTTGGGTTTTCCCTCCACCCCGCTACAATCGATCGTTGAACAAGAAAGCACAAGAAACTAGAGAGGGTTTTTGGGGGAAAAGGTACCTAGGGTTCAAAGTTTTGGAATTTGGGGAACAATTGAAGGGTTTCAAGTTTTAGGAGACAAAATCGTGTTTTTATCCCTAAAAGCACGATTTAATTTCCCCCTATGGCCCTTACTAACGGCACACGTGCATGGCACGTGCGTTTGCCATTTATTTTTTAACGGAGGTACCAATTTGGAGAGAGATTACTATTGATTGGGACTATTTTGGCTAAAAAATTATTTTGGGACCAAATAGGCAAAATGTTATATCGTATGGGACCAAATTGGCTAAAGTCTCACATAGAGAGTAAGATATAATTCGAAAACATTCGAATAGCATGAATTAGATAGGGTAGGCCATACGAATAATATTTA